>ML776734.1:897989-946524 GCA_009831015.1 Picea engelmannii
CCCTAAAATAAGGAAAATGGGCCAAGTGACCTAGAAGATGTTTTTAAGGAAGCTACTTGGAGAGTATAAATAAGAGGCAAGGCTCTCTCATTTGAATCACACTTGAGAATATTGAATATCTATATGTTTCTGAGGTAACCAAGGATATCTAAAACGGAATTCTGAGTGAAGGTGAAGAAAATAAGGCCGAAATGCAAGGAAGGATAAATTCTTTTGATGGTGCTTTCTAAGGTATGTTATTTACAGGTCATCTCACCATTTTCGCTATAAAGTTTTTTATGTAATGATTCAGACCATGAAATTGCTATGAAAGTGAGAAAACACATCCAAGTATCTGTGGTAAAATATTTATCTTGTGGTTCGTTGTATTTTGGGAGTTACACTCCGTGGAAAATAAGGTTTGTGGCCAGTCCTGAAACTAGTCAAAATCAGGCGTTTCAGGTAAAAATGTCATAACTTCTTCATAATAGACCCAAATTCAGTGAGACCAAATGTGTTGGTTAGGGTAAAGTTGTTAGTATTCTTTGTAACAGTTTCAAATCAATTCATTAATTTTTTTGTGTGGGGCACCCTCTACAAGGTCTCTCTATAGAATAAGCCAGAATTCAACAAGGTATGCCATTTTTGCTATAACTCCTTTTATGAGAGGTTCCAAGTAGTGACACTTGGCGAAATTGCATAAAAAACACTGAAGAACATTGTGTATTATTTTCAGATCTTTATACATTATAGGTTCAAAGTTATGATTACTTCAAGTTAGGGTTGTTGACTAATCCAAAACTAGGCATGTGAGACTAAAGAAAAGATTGATGAAAAGGATGGTTGTTTTTAAAGTTAAGGAAGGTTTGCAGGAGTGTGATCATATACACCAAGTCTATTACATAGCTACAAATCATATTTGGATGATGAAATTGATGAGGGCTTTTGGTTGTGGTACATGTTGAGTACATGGTTGAGACAAGTAGTTGATGAGTTGGTGCACATACATGAGGTGTATAGTTGATGATGTTGGTACATACTAATGAGTCATAGTTGATGAGTAGTTGACACATGATTGGTACATACTTGGTACATGTTTGGATGCACTTGTTTATGGTACATGTTGATTACAAGTTGAGGTACAAGTTGATGCATGGTTCAGATTTATTGGTACAGGTTTACAACAATATATCTCACAGTGATAGTGTGACAGTGGTTCCATCATTATACTTCTACTTCAGGGTGGTAGGATGGGGCAAGGACAGGTGGTTGTAGCCACCTTCTGGTTGTAGCCGGAGAACATTGGGGGTTGTAGCCTCCTTCTGGTTGTAGCCATAGAATTGGGGAGTTGGAGCTTCCCTCAGGTTGTAGCCTGAGAAACTAGGGGGTTGGAGCCTTATTCCAGTTGCAGCTAGAAAACAAAGGAATTTGGTGCTTCCAATGAATGTAATTCTTTAAGACATATAAAAAAAATTATTTTGTGGTTTTCTCCCGATTTGGGTTTCCACGTAAAACATTGGTGTACTGTGTATGTGTGTGATTGTTTATTTCTTACTGCTCATTATTGGATAATAATTCTACATCGATATAACATTTGAAGAAAAATGATTATAATTACACTATTACTGATTCATCCCCCTCTCATTAATCCAACAAAAATACCAGTTACAGAGAAAGAAACAGGAAAAATAAAAACTAGAATACATAGTGCTTGATTAGATCACAGAAAAAGAAATTCCAAAGGTACCAAAAAATCAAAATGTACAACAACAGGAGTAGCAGGTACCTAAAAATCCTGCAATTGTTGTTAGAATATCTACCATGTTAAGTAGACCCCCTGAACGATACTCTCCTTCATTGTATTATTTATTGTTGACTAATTTTGGTGAACCGAAAATTATGAAGAGGCAATGCAGGTAGACACTAAAAGGAAGTGGGATAAAGGCTTGAAAGAGGAAATGGATTCCTTGTTAAATAACCAGACTTGGGACTTGGTTCACTTTCCTACGGGAAAAAGAGCATTGTAGAATAAATGGTTTTACAGGTTGAAGGAAGAAGATGGAGGAAAAAAATGGTACAAGGCTAGACTTGTTGTAAAGGGGTTTGCACAAAAGAAAGGTATATATTTTGATGTAATATTTTCTCTTGTTGTTAAAATGACTTCAATTAGGACTATTTTAAGTCTTGTGGCAATATGAGATTTACATATTGAACAGTTAGATGTAAGAACAACTTTTCTCCATGGGGATTTGGAGGAATATATTTATATGCAACAACCACAGGGGCATGAGGTCAAAGGAAGGGAAAATTTGGTATGCAGGTTGAAGAAGAGCTTGTATGGCTTACATAAAGCTCTAAGGAAATGGTATTTGAAGTTTGTCAGGTTTATGATAGAACAAGGTTATAGTAGATGCCATTCTGATCACTGTGTTTATTTTAAAAGGATAGAAAATGGAAGCTATATTATCTTGCTATTGTATGTAGATGACCTGCTTGTTGTAGGGTCTAATATGTAGGATATAAAAGTGTTCAAGAAGAAATTAGCTAATTAATTTGCGATGAAGGATTTAGGTGCTGCAAAGAAAATCCTTGGTACGAGAATAACAAGAGATAGGAAAAATCACAAATTGACATTGTCTCAGGGTGAGTACATAGAGAAGGTGTTGGAGAGGTTTAGAATGAAGAATGAAAAGCCAGTTAGTACTGTAGCGTGCCAATTGCTCTGATACCAATTTGTAGTGTACCAATTTAAAGAAAACAAGAGGTTTAACACGCTCTTGTAATATTCTGTACACTCTTTTAATAATAAACACAGGCCAATATAATCCACATGCATTTAAGCACAATTAAACACAATTAAAATACAGAGTGAAACATATCCGGTTAATGCTATAATTAAATGTTCCATAGCATTCGTCATTAATTCATTTACACAGCGAAAACATGATACATAAGCAGCCAGTCACGCATAACATGATCAAATCATAATTCAAATACTTATCTTTTAACAGCTGTAGAAAACACCAACCGAGTGCAGGCCTTCCATGAACCTCCCAACCTTAGACCACACTGTTCATTAGCTCAACAGTGGGTCACCCCCGAGCTGGGACCGAGCTCCACCCCAAGGCAAGGAATCCTAGGCTAGGCTGAGATTACAGGGAAGACATCACAGAAATATCTAGAAGGATTCTTCCCAAAGATGCCATCTTACGCCCACTACTACTAGACCCTCATTCCCCACATGCCTGTTCCACCTGGGAGTATACACCTTCACACGCACATTCCATCAGTGCTAACCTCCCCTTCTGGGTCTCGGCAACAGGCCGGATCAGGAAGTCTCAGAGCCCGTAGCTGGTGCTGGACACTCTCTGGAAGAAAACACTTCCCAGCAAACTCTTTCACCTGGAAAGAGTTGCTCGCATGCCTGACAACCTGCCTCTTCCAACCACAATCACCTCCCTCACCTGGAGAGAGGTTACACACAAGCTAAGCCACGAGTTCACACTGGCCAGTAAGCCACGCGCAGTTCAACACTACGTAGTCACATCAATCCACGGGAAAACACAGACAAGGCTTCCCAAAAAGATTCAGCTATCACAGGATAATCTCACGGGATGATTTTCGGAGCAGGCTTCACGCATAGGCTAGCTCATTTTCCCCTACACTCGCAGGATGCTTCCACTCGCGTCCAGCACAGGGAATTCTGGTTCAGGAATACGTTTCTGGATTGACTATAACAGACCCCGACTCATAGCTCTGGACAGGGTATTACCCAGTTTTCCTCAGGCAAAACACAACTAACGGTTTCAGAGATCCATCCGAATATTTGGCAGAGATCGTACGAGTTCCACGCACAGAGGTTCGGTTCAGAATGGAGGCGAGAGAGAATTCTCAGCTCAGTTCAGGGTTTTTATTTGCATGCACCAGGGTTGACACTTGTCACCCTGGGAACTGCATGCATTCCATCCGTACACCTTCCTCCCACCACTTGGGAATTCATGGGTCCTTCCAAAAAGGACTTAGGATAAAATAATGTGCATATGGATTTTTATGAATAATAATAAAATATTATTCCAAGCCTAAGCCCCCTAGGCTTAGCCCCTAGGCTCCTCACTCAGCCCCTTTCCCACCTTTCAGCCCCTGATCCCTTGCCCACTCTGTGGACGCTCAGTCCCCCTTCACTCATTCATCGTGGTCAGTCTTCACCTGGCGGTATTTATATTTTATTAAATATTCTGCATACATACAAGTACAACAACAGGCTCCTGGCCTTCAACACTTAGGCTCCCCAGCCTAACAAACACATAAGCCTACAGCTTATAGGAACTCGACTCACCAGCCTATAACACATATGTACAATTTGTTTCATACATCAGGTTTATAAAGGGCTCGGCCTTGGGGACATTACAAGTACACCTTTGACCAACCATTTCAAATTAACTAAAGAAATGTGTCCCAAGACACAAGAGGAGATATAATACATGTTCAGGGTCCCTTATTCATCAACAATTGACAACTTGATGTATGTGATGGTTTGCACAAGACCAGATATTTCACATGCAATGGGAGTTGTGAGAAGGTATATGAACAATATAGGTAAAGAAAATTGGGAGGCAGTAAAGTGGATTATCAGGTATTTGAGAGGTACTTATACTCATGCATTATGTTTTGGAGGTTTAGAAATTGTTCTACAGGGATATGTTGATTCAAATATGGCAGGTTATAAAGATAGAAGGAGGAGCACCACAGGGTATGTTTTTACTGTAGGTGAAAAAATGTAAGTTGTATTTCAAAACTACAAAAGGTTGTTGCACTTTCAACAACAAAAAAAGAGTATGTTGCTACTACAAAGGATAGTAAATAAATGATTTGGTTACAAAGGTTTATGGAGGAATCAGGAAAGAAGCAGGAGAATAATAGGTTGTACTGTGATAGAGAGAGTGACATTCATCTTGCAAATAAATCATCCTTCCATTAAAATACTAAGAATATATAGCTAAGGTACCACTTCATATGATCTGTCTGGGAAGATGGACATTTGAAGTTGGAAAAGATACATACTATCCATAATCCTACAGACATGTTAACAAAGGGAGTAACTAGGGAGAAACTGAGTTCCTTCTTAGTTTCAGTTGGTATTCAAGCATGAAGGTGAATATGAGAAATTTTCCAGGTCCAAGGTGGATCATAGTCCAACAGGTACAACAATGGTGGATTTGTTGTGATCAGTCTCTAAGTGGGAGATTGTTGGTTGTGGAGCCTAATTATCTTCCTAATTCAGAGGCCTTTGTTTTCAGTCGTGTTTATACCCCATGAAGACTGTACACCCCTCCATCCGGGGGGGGTTATAGGGGGGTATTTCCCCCCTGCGGGGTCTGGGGGAATCATCCCCCCGTCTGGGGGGTCCGGGGCAAGCAAGCTCTCGGTGGGGGTTCAGGGGTAACGCCCCCTATGGGGATTCGGAGGCGAAGCCCTCGAAGGAAAAACTGCCTTGTAAATGTATATTGTAATTTCATAGTAAATCTAGACCACTCATTATAAGGTTGCAAATATGATGGTAGAAGTTATGTTAGGGTTTTTTTCTCTATATGGAAACCCTCTTGCGAATATTGTACAATTTTTTTTCCCTAGGGTTTTTTTGTGGCTGTGTATCATTGTGAATATTGTATTTTGAGAGAGGAGACTGTGAGAGAAAGAAGAGGAAGTTATAGAGGAAGTTACAGCAGGTGTGTTGTAGGTTGTATCCCCTGATTTTGCAAGATAATAAAAAGGAAGGACCTGACAATTTATATGGTGGACGTCGCCCACATTGGGTGAACCACGTATATATGTGTCTCTATTGTAATGTGTATCTACTATGTTTTATTTCCGCATTTGTTTTATTTTATTGCTCCATGATCCTATTTTTCTAACACAAACTTCATAGATATATCAGGACAAAGGTCAGTCATCCAAACATACTCCAAATTATAGTTTGAAAGGTACGTAATTTACAATTGACATCAATTTTAATTGGAAGATATATTTTTGGTGATTCATAATTTGTGAAAAAGAGACAAAAGAGGATAATTATTATTTTCTCACATGGCTCCAAAGTTTCCTCCAAAATTTACTTCACGAAATAAACCTCCAGAGAGCTCAACCATGACTCAAGAAGAGATTGGAAAGGTGGAAAAGAATATGGATGAAAATAAGAAAGAGGTGGAAAATAGGATGGATGGAAATAGGAAACATGTGGGAAAAAATATGGATGAAAATAGGAAACATATGGAAAAGAAGATTGATGAAAATCGGGAACATATGGAAAAGAAAATGTTAGAATTTAAAATTCCATGATCTTACATACTTTAGATGAGAGTCTTTGTAAAGGAGATAGAAAAATGCAAGGAAATCATGAAAATGTAGAGGAAATAAAGATTAAGTCCCAAAATCATGATTATTCATCATTTTGATATCCACATCATCAAGGTTTCAATGCAACACCAAGGAACTACTTCATTCCAAAGATAGATATGAGGAAGTTTGATGGTAAAGATCCTATAAAATTTTCATATGGAGAAATTATTTGATCTACACCAATTGCAAAGCTTACAAAAGGTACCTATTGCATCCTTGTATTTAGAAAATGATCATTTTGTTTGGTATCAATGGATTTGTGAAAGAAAAAAAAATCTATTATCTCTTGGTCCATTTTCACGGATGAATTGATATCACATTATGGGGGTATTAAGAGAAATACATTCTTTAGTAAATTGTTAAATCTACAACAAAAAGGTCCAATTACAGAGCACATTCAACAAATTATTCCAAAAGCTCAGTCTTAGGGTAAAAAACATTCATGAGGACAATTTGTTAGATCTCTTTAAGGGAAATTTAAAGAAGAATATTCAGTATGAGGTGTGTATTTTTGAACCTAAATCCCTATAGCAAGCTTCCAGTATGAAAAGGAAATTGGAAAGAAAAAATATGGCTACTAGAAGGGTGGCCACTAACAACTATAGAGAGCACCATGTTCCCTCTCCTAACCTCACTCAACTAGCAAGGTTGAGACATCAAAAAATGGATGAAACAAGAGAAAGGGAACTATGTTTCAATTGCAACAACAAGTACAATAAAGGGAATAAATGCAATGAGAAGAAATTAATCTACATAGGTTGTGAAGAGGAAGAAGATCAAGAATTGAATCACAAGATCTAGATCTAGAAGAGACTACTCCAATGATAAATTGTCATTTATTGGTTGGAATTAGTACTCCACAAACCCTCAAGATATAAGGGTATATCAAAAATAAAAAAAGATAACCATGTTGATTGATTATGGTAGTACCCATAACTTCATCAATTACAAATTAGCAAATAGTATCAATTTATTTCAAGTAATGATTACAAATGGAGGTACCATAAATTGTTCAGGGAAGTGCCATAGTATTAAGCTCAATATTGGGGAATGTTTATTGGATAGTCCCATGATTGTAATCCAAATAGGTGCTGTTGATATTTTATTAGGGGTCCAATGGTTACCATCATTGGGAATATTGGCCCTTAATTTTCAAGATATTTTCATGATATTTTTCTCAGAAGATAAGGAAATTGAACTGAGAGGTATCCAAGGGAAATCCTCTAGGGTGATAAGCTCTAATAACATGACAAAATTAATCAAAAAGGGACACCATGGTGTAATTGCACAATTGTGTTGACTAGATGTTCAAACATATATATCCTCTACTCCATTGGATCTCTAAATTGATCTAGGTGGACATTGGTGGCGACCCACCTATTCCACTGGATCCAAGCACAATTTTCCATTTTGGCAGTTTTTCAACACTTTTTCGGATCTTGAACTTCCAGGGCCATGTTAAGGCCTTAAATAGAGTTTTTTGGGCACGAAAATGACCAGATGATAACTCGAGGCATCGTCTGGGCCAGATGGAATGTGTACTCCTCAGCTAGACATTTTCGACGAGGTATCGAGTGCCCAAAACGAAGATCATATGCAAAAGTTATGCCCTCAAAAAGTTGACGTATTAACTACCCCGATTCGGACCCAAAAACCTTTTGGAGTTTCATATCCCGAGGTTAGGTTTGTTTATCCAGATGGATGTTGGTGGCCTCCAACCTATTCCAACTGGCTCATTTTGGCATTTTTCTAGTTTGGTGGTTTTTTCCCTAGTTTTCAGGTCCCTGACTTGCGGGGCCGTTTTGAGGCCCTAAACAACATTTTTTAGGGCTCGCCACATTTAGATGACATTTGATAGATAGCAACACAATGTGTAGCCCTCGGATAGACCTTTCCAATGTCCTATCGTGCGCCTAAAATGAAGATCGTATGCAAAATTTACAACCTCAGGAATTTGATGTACTAACTTACCCAAACAGAGCCCACGTGACTTTTGGCGCTTCATCTCCTAGGGTTAGGTTTTTTGGATGTCTAGGGTTTTTGAAATTCCTGTTTATTGTAAAAAGGCCTTCAGAGCCTCATTGTAATCAACTTCTTGTGAATGAGCACAACTGTCACATCTCTTCGCATAGATAAACCACCACCATTCTAGCAAGCTTGTTTCCGCTGCTTTTTACAGTTTCAGCTTATTTCCTCATTGAATAGAAACTAGTTTTACTGTATATCTATTATTCTATGTTAAGAATATTTTGATAATAATATGTATTCATTTCATTCTACAAATATATTTCAGATAAGTGGCATCAGAGCGGTCTGCTCCTTGTCATTCTTAATGCATGTCCCCAACGAGGTCAAGGTACAAAGAATTGGGTCTCGATCTTGTTTCTCTTGAGGAAAAAATCTCTCGCACGTCCAAATGACCTCTCATGGAAGAAGAAATTAAATATGAAGGGACACCATATCCCTTCAAAATGTTGTTCGAGGAATCCCTCACGCAACAGAGGAACGATATGATGGATAGTTTTGCGCAAATCCTTCGACGACTACCAACAGGCGACACATATTCCTCAAATGGAGGTGCCGCCCCCTTCAAGGTACAAATCAACTTCAATATCCCTATATTTGAAGGTCATATAGACGTAGATGCGGTAGACAAATGGTTGAATATGCTAGAAGGGTATTTCTTTGTCCATAACTTCTCGAATAGAGAAAATATTATTTTTTCACTCCTCAAAGCCATCCCCCATGTCAAATATTGGTGGGAAAATTTTTGTGAGAAAAAGGAAATAGAGGAACCCTCATTATTTATAGTCATAGTCACCTGGGATTCCTTCAGGGATTCTATTAAGGAACAATTCTACCCTTTTGGAAGTTATGAAAACCTGTACACAAAATGGGCCACGTTGCAGCAGGAAATAGACCAAGCGGTGCCCGAGTTCACAAATATCATCCATACCTTGCGCACCAAGCTAGGTGTAATACCCTAGGCCAAGCCCCTGTGAAATGTACTGATGTTTGTAGGCTGGTGAGATGAGTTTTGATAAGTTGGTAGGCTTATGTGTTATAGGATGAAGATCCTGGATGCTAAGGCCAATAAGCCTGATTTTTGTATGTAATTATGCAAATCATAAATAAAATTTATACATCGTTGTGTGTAGACCGACGACGAAGAAAGAGTGATGGGGGATGAAGCTCCACCAAGTAGGGAAAGTGATGGGACTGAGAGGCTAGGAAAGAGGGGCTAAGCTAGGGGGATTAACCCAAGGCAATATTATAATATATTCCTGAAAAATGAAAATATTAAAGTGGGGGAACTATGGTTCAATTGTGACAACAAGTACAATAAGGGGCATAAATTCAATGAGAAGAAATTACTCTACATAGGTTGTGAAGAGGAAGAAGATGAAGAATTGAATCACAAGATCTAGATCTAGAAGAGACTACTCCAATGATAACTTGTCATTTATTGGTTGGAATTAGTACTCCACAAACCCTCAAGATATAAGGATATATCAAAAATAAAAAAGATAACAATGTTGATTGATTCTAATAGTACCCATAACTTCATCAATTACAAATTAGCAAATAGTATCAATTTCTTTCAAGTAATGATTACAAATGGAGGTACCATAAATTGTTCAGGGAAGTGCCATAGTATTAAGCTCAATATTGGGGAATGTTTAGTGGATAGTCCCATGATTGTCATCCAAATGGGTGGTGTTGATATTGTATTAGGGGTCTAATGGTTACAATCATTGGGAATAGTGGCCCTTAATTTTCAAGATATTTTCATGATATTTTTCTCAAAAGACAAGGAAATTTAACTTAGAGGTATCCAAGGGAAACCCTCTAAGGTGATAAGCTCTAATAACATGAAACAATTACTCAAAAAGGGACACCATGGTGTAATTGCACAATTGTGCTCACTAGATGTTCAAACATCTATATCCTCTGCTCCATTGGATCTCCAAATTGATCTAGGTTGACATTGGTGGCCACCCACCTATTCCACTGAATCAAAGCAAAATTTTCCATTTTGGCAGTTTTTCTACACTTTTTTGGATCTTGAACTTCCAGAGCCATTTTAAGGCCTTAAATAGCATTTTTTGGGCACAACAACGCCTAGATGATAACTAGAAGCATCGTCTGGGCTGGACGAAATATCTACTCCTCAGATAGACATTTTCGACAAGGTATCGAGTGCCCAAACGAAGATCATATGAAAACGTTATGCCCTCAAAAAGTTGACGTATTAACTACCCCCATTAGGGCCCAAAACCATTTTATCATTTCATCTCATGAGGTTAGGTTTTTTCATCCAGATGGATTTCGATGGCCTCCCACCTATTCCAACTGGCTCATTTTTGCATTTTTCCAATTTGGCAGTTTTTTCCCTTGTTTTCGGGTCCTTGACTTGCAGGGTCGTTTTGAGGCCCTAAACAACATTTTTTAGGGCTCGCCACAGTCAAATCACCTTTGATAGATAGAAGAAAAATGTGTATCCCTTGGATAGACCTTTCCAATGGCCTATTGTGCACCTAAAATGGAGTTCGTATGTAAAAGTTACGACCCTGGGAAGTTGATGTGCTAACTTACCCAAACGGGGCCCACACGACTTTTGGCGCTTCATCTCCTAGGGTTAGGTTTTTTGGATGTCTAGGGTTTTTGAAATTCCTGTTTATTGTAAAAAGACCTTCATAGCCTCATTGTAATCATCTTCTTGCGAATGAGCTCGGTCATCACATCTCTTCGCAGAGATAAGCCACCACCATTCTAGCAAGCTTGTTTTCTCTTCTTTTTACAGTTTCAGCTTACTTCCTCATTGAATAGAAACTATTTTTACTGTATATTTGTTATTCTTGTTAAGCATATTTTGATAATAATCTATATTCATTTCATTCTGCAAATATATTTCATATCAGTGGTATCAAAGTGGTCCACTCCTTGTCGTTCTTAATGCATGTCCCCAATGAGGTCAGGGTACAAATAATTGTGTCTCGAGCTTGTTTCTCTTGAAGAAAACATCTCTCACATGCCCAAACGACCTCTCATGGGAGAAGAAATTAAATATGATGGGACATGAGATCCCTTCAAAATGTTGCTCGAAGAATTCCTCACACAACAAAGGAACGAGATGATGGATAGTTTTGCGCAAATCCTTCGATGACTACCAACAGGTGACACATCTTCCTCAAACAGAGGCACCACCCTCTTCAAGGTACAAATCAACTTCGATATTCCTATATTTGAAGGTCAGATAGACACATATGCGGTAGACAAAAGGTTGAATCTACTAGAAGGGTATTTCTTTTTCCATAACTTCTCGAATAGAGAAAATATTACTTTTTCACTCCTCAAAGTCGTCCCCCATGTCAAAGATTGGTGGGAAAATTTCTGTGAGCAAAAGGAAATAGAGGAACCCTCATTATTTACTGTCACAGTCACCTGGGAGTCCTTCAAGGATGCTATTAAGGAACAATACTACCCTATTGAAAAGTTATGACAACATGTACACAAGATGGACCACGTTGCGGCAGGAAAGAGACCAAGTGGTTCCTGAGTTCACAAATATCTTCCATACCTTGCACACCAAGCTAGGTGTAATACCCCAAGCCGAGCCCTTGTGAAATGTATTGATGTTTGTAGGCTAGTGAGCCAAGTTTTGATACGATGGTAGTATTATGTGTTATAGGCTGAAGATCCTGGATGCTAAGGCCAATAAGCCTATTTTTTTTTATGTAATTATGCAGATCATTAATAAAATTTAGACATCATTGTGTGTAGACCGACGACGAAGAAAGAGTGATGGGGCATGAAGATCCACCAAGTAGGGAAAGGGATGGGACTGAGAGGCTAGGAAAGAGGGGCTAAGCTAGGGGGATTAACCCAATGAAATATTATAATATATTTCTGAAAAATGAAAATATTAAAGTGGGGGAACTATGTTTCAATTGTGACAACAAGTAAAATAAGGGGCATAAATGCAATGAGAAGAAATTACTCTACATAGGTTGTGAAGAGGAAGAAGATGAAGAATTGAATCACAAGATCTAGATCTAGAAGAGACTACTCCAATGATAACTTGTCATTTATTGGTTGGAATTAGTACTCCACAAACCCTTAAGATATAAGGATATATCAAAAATAAAAAAGATAACCATGTTGATTGATTCTGGTAGTACCCATAACTTCATCAATTACAAATTAGCAAATAGTATCAATTTCTTTCAAGTAATGATTACAAATGGAGGTACCATAAATTGTTCAGGGAAGTGCCATAGTATTAAGCTCAATATTGGGGAGTGTTTATTGGATAGTCCCATGATTGTCATCCAAATGGGTGGTGTTGATATTGTATTAGGGGTCCAATGGTTACAATCATTTGGAATAGTGGCCCTTAATTTTCGAGATATTTTCAAGATATTTTTCTCAGAAGACAAGGAAATCTAACTTAGAGGTATCCAAGGGAAACCCTCTAAGGTGATAAGCTCTAATAGCATGACAAAATTACTCAAAAAGGTACACCATGGTGTAATTTCACAATTGTGTTGACTAGATGTTCAAAAATCTATATCCTCTGCCCCATTGGATCTCCAAATTGATCTAGGTGGGAATTGGTGGCCACCCACCTATTCCACTGGATCAAAGCACAATTTTCCATTTTGGCAGTTTTTCTACACTTTTTCGGATCTTGAACTTCCACGACCATTTTAAGGCCTTAAATAGTGTTTTTTGGGCACAACAACGCCCAGATGATAACTAGAGGCATTGTCTGGGGAAGACGAAATGCGTACTCCTTAGCAAGACATTCCAATGAGGTATCGAGTGCCCCAAACGAAGATCATATGCAAAAGTTATGCCCTCAAAAAGTTGACGTATTAACTACCCCCATTGGGGACCAAAACCCTTTTGGCGTTTCATCTCCCGAGGTTAGGGTTTTTTATCCATATGGATTTCGGTGGCCTCCCACCCATTCCAATTGGCACATTTTGGCATTTTTCCAGTTTGGCAGTTTTTTCCCTAGTTTTCGGGTCCCTGACTTGTAGGGTCGTTTTGAGGCCCTGAACAACGTTTTTTAGGGCATGCCACAGTCAGATCACTTTTAATAGATAGCAAAAAAATATTTAGCCCTCAGATAGACCTTTCAAACAACCTATCGTGTGCCTAAAAAGGAGATCGCATGAAAACATTACGACCCCGGGAAGTTGATGTGCTAATTTACCCAAACGGGGCCCACATGACTTTTGGCGCTTCATCTCCTAGGGTTAGGTTTTTTGGATGCCTAGGGTTTTTGAAATTCCTGTTTATTGTAAAAAGGCCTTCAGAGCCTCATTGTAATCAACTCTTTGTGAATGAGCGCATCCATCACATCTCTTCT
This sequence comes from Picea engelmannii, assembly GCA_009831015.1. Classification (NCBI taxonomy): domain Eukaryota; kingdom Viridiplantae; phylum Streptophyta; class Pinopsida; order Pinales; family Pinaceae; genus Picea; species Picea engelmannii. The sequence goes on from ML776734.1 coordinate 911,743, forward strand.
CAGAGATAAGCCACCACCATTCTAGCAAGCTTGTTTCCACTGCGTTTTACAGTTTCAACTTATTTCCTCATTGAATAGAAACTAGTTTTATTGTATATTTGTTATTCTATGTTAAGCACATTTTGATAATAATCTTTATTCATTTGGTTCTAAAAATATATTTCATATCAGTGGTATCAGAGCGATCTACTCCTTTTCGTTCTTAGTGCATGTCCCCAACGAGGTCAGGGTACAAAGAATTGGGTCTCGAGCTTGTTTCTCTTAAGGAAACAATCTCTTGCATGCCCAAATGACCTCTCATGGACGAAGAAAATAAATATGACAGGACATGAGATCCCTTCAAAATGTTGCTCGAGGAAGCCCTCACGCAATAGAGGAACGATATGATGGATAGTTTTGCGTAAATCCTTCGACGAATACAAACAAGCGACACATCTTCCTCAAACGGATGCGCCACCCCCTTCAAGGTACAAATCAAATTCGATATTCCTATATTTTAAAGTAAGATAGATGCAGATGCGGTAGACAAATGGTTGAATCTGCTAGAAGGGTATTTCTTTGTCCATAACTTCTCGAATAGAGAAAAGATTACTTTTTCACTCCTCAAAGTCGTCCCCCATGTCAAAGATTGGTGGGAAAATTTCTGTGAGTAGAAGGGAACAGAGGAACCCTCATTATTTACAGTCACAGTCATATGGGAGTCCTTCAGGGATGCTATTAAGGAACAATACTACCCTGTTGGAAGTTATGACAACCTATACACAAAATGTACCACATTGTGGTAGGAAAGAGACTAAGCGGTGCCCGAGTTCACAAATATCTTCCATACCTTGTGCACCAAGCTAGGTGTAATACCCCAGGTTGAGCCCCTATGAAATGTACTGATTTTTGTAGGATGGTGAGATGAGTTTTGATAATATGGTAGGCTTATGTGTTATAGGCTGAAGATCCTGGATGCTAAGGCCAATAAGCCTGATTTTTGTATGTAATTATGCAGATCATTAATAAAATTTATACATCGTTGTGTGTAGACCGACCATGAAGAAAGCGTGATGGGGGACGAAGCTCCACCAAGTAGGGAAAGGGATGGGACTAAGAGGCTAGGAAAGAGGGGCTAATCTAGGGGGATTAACACAAGGGAATATTATAATATATTCCTAAAAAATGAAAATATTAAAGTGGGGGAACTATGTTTAAATTGTGACAACAAGTACAATAAGGGGCATAATTGCAATGAGAAGAAATTACTCTACATAGGTTGTGAAGAGGAATACTATCAAGAATTGAATCACAAGATCTAGATCTAGAAGAGATTACTCCAATGATAACTTGTCATTTAATGGTTGGAATTAATACTCCACAAACCCTCAAGATATAAGGATATATCAAAAATAAAAACGATAACTATGTTGATTGATTTTGGTAGTGCCCATAACTTCATCAATTACAAATTAGCAATTAGTATCAATTTATTTCAAGTAATGATTACAAATGGAGGTACCATAAATTGTTTAGGGAAGTGCCATAGTATTAAGCTCCATATTGGGGAATGTTTATTGGATAGTCACATGATTGTCATCCAAATGGGTGGTGTTGATATTGTATTAGGGTTCCAATGGTTACAATAATTGGGAATAGTGGCCCTTAATTTTCATGATATTTTTCTCAGAAGACAAGGAAATTGAACTTAGAGGTATCCAAGGGAAACCCTCTAAGGTGATAAGCTCTAATAGCATGACAAAATTACTCAAAAACGGACACCATGGTGTAATTGCACAATTATGCTCACTAGATGTTCAAACATATATATCCTCTGCTCCATTGGATCTCCAAATTGATCTAGGTGGACATTGGTGGCCACCCACCTATTTCACTTGATTAAAGCACAATTTTCCATTTTGGCATTTTTTCTACACGTTTTCAGATCTTGAAATTCCAATGCCATTTTAAGTCCTTAAATAACATTTTTTGGGCATGAAATGACCATATGATTACTAGAGGCATCGTATGGGCTAGATGAAATGTGTACTCCTCATTTAGACATTTCCGATGAGGTATCGAGTGCCCCAAACAAAGATCATATGCAAAAGTTACGCCCTTGGAAAGTTGACGTATTAACTATCCCCATTGGAGCCCAAAAGCATTTTTGCATTTCATCTCCTGAGGTTATTTTTTTTAATCTAGAAGGATGTTGGTGGCCTCCCACCTATTCCAACTGGCTCATTTTGGCATTTTTCCAGTTTGGCAGTTTTTTCCCTAGTTTTCGGGTCCCTGACTTGCGGGTCTGTTTTGAGGCCCTAAAAAACGTTTTTTAGGGCTCCCCACAGTCAAACAACCTTTGATAAATAGCAAACAAATGTGTAGCCCTCAAATAGACCTTTCCAACAGCCCATCGTGCACCTAAAATGGAGATCGTGTGCAAAAGTTACGACCTTGAGAAGTTGATGTACTAACTTACCCAAACGGGGCCCACATTACTTTTGGCGCTTCATCTCCTAGGGTTAGGTTTTTTTGATGTCTAGGATTTTTGAAATTCCTGTTTATTGTAAAAAGGCCTTCAGAGCCTCATTTTAATCAGCTTCTTGTGAATGAGCGCAGTCATCACATCTCTTCTCAGAGATAAGATGCCACCATTCTAGCAAGCTTGTTTTTGTTGCTTTTTACAGTTTCAACTTATTTCCTCATTGAATAGAAACTAGTTTTACTGTATATATGTTATTTTGTTTGAATCATATTTTGATAATAATCTGTATTCATTTCATTCTGTAAATATATTTCATATCAGTGGTATCATAGCGGTCTTCTCCTTGTCGTTCTTAATGTATGTCCCCAATGAGGTCGGGGCACAAAGAATTGGGTCTCGAGCTTGTTTCTCTTGAGGAAACAATCTCTCGCATGACCAAGCGACCTCTCATGGAAGAAGAAAATAAATATGACAGGACATGAGATCCCTTTAAAATGTTGCTTGAGGAATACCTCACGCAACAAAGGAACAAGATGATGGATAGTTTTGCACAAATCCTTCGACGACTACCAATATGCGACACGTCTTCCTCAAACGGAGGCGCTGCCCCCTTCAAGGTACAAATCAATTTCAATATTCCTATATTTGAAGGTTAGATAGACGTAGATGTGGTAGACAAATGGTTGAATCTTCTAGAAGGGTATTTCTTTTTCCATAACTTCTCGAGTAGAGAAAATATTACTTTTTCACTCCTCAAAGCTGTCCCCCATGTCAAAGATTGGTGGGAAAATTTATGTGAGCAAAAGGAAACAGAGGAACCCTCATTATTTACAGTCACAGTCACCTGGGAGTCCTTCAGGGATTCTATTAAGGAACAATACTACCCTGTTGGAAGTTATGACAACCTGTACAAAAAATGGACCACGTTGCGGCAGGAAAGAGACCAAGTGGTGCCCGAGTTCACAAATATCTTACATACCTTGCGCACCAAGCTAGGTGTAATACCCCAGGCCAAGACCCTATGAAATGTAATGATGTTTTTAGGCTAGTGAACCAAGTTTTGATAAGCTGGTAGTATTATGTGTTATAAGTTGAAGATCCTAGATGCTAAGGCCAATAACCCTGATTTTTGTATGTAATTATGCAGATCATTAATAAAATTTATACATCGTTGTGTGTAGACCAACCATGAAGAAAGAGTGATGGGGGACGAAGCTCCACCAGGTAGGGAAAGGGATGGGACTGAGAGGCTAGGAAAGAGGGGCTAATATAGGGGGATTAACCCAAGGGAATATTATAATATATTCCTGAAAAATGAAAATATTAAAGTGGGGGAAAAATAAACCCAGTTATCCTAAGTTCCTGGAAAAGGGAACAAATGTTAAATGGAGTGTATGTAGCTCCAGGAAGATAGGTGTTGACCTGGGTGCATGTAGTTAAATATGGAGAGTCATCTTGTTCGGGGGATTCGCTTACCATTCTTCCATCCTTCACCTAATTCGTTCGGCCTCCGTCGTCGACCTTTTCATATTTCACGCACCTCTGAAACTAATAATTGGGGAATCTGATGTATATTTTCCTTTGAAATCCAACATATCTGCACTTTCCAAAATCGAGTCGTACCTTATCAAATTGTGGTTACTTCCATTCCATGAGATGTATTGAACCTTTTATGTTGTCCTCACTTGCTGGAACTGAGTTGAAGTTGGTGGAAGAAGTGGGTTTTCAGACCCGTGTTTGAAGAGGCAGGTTGTCAGGCCTGTGAGCAACTCTCTTCAGGTGAGAGAGTTTGTTGGGAAGTGGTTTTCTCCTAGAGAGAGTCCAACACCAGTTATGAAGCTTTGAGAATTCCTGATGTGGCATGTTGTTGAGACCCTGAAAGGGGAAGTGGAGCAACCGATGGACTGTGGAACAGTGAAGGTGCATATTCCCGAGGTGGAACAAGCATGTGGGGAATGAGAGTCTGTGAGTAGTGGGCATAAGAAGGCTCTTGGAGTGAATCCTTCTAGTTGCATTGTGCAGTCTCCTGTAACCTCAACCTAGTCTAGGATTCCCTTGCCCTGGGTGGAGCTTAGTTACAGCTCAGGGGTGACCCACTGTTGAGCATGATGAGGAGAGTGGTCTAAGGCTGGGAGGTTTGTGGAAGGTCTGCACCCATTTGGTGGTTTTTCTCTAGTTAAAAGATAAGTATCATTTTTATGCTTAACTATGTGTGTTATCATGTGTTCTGTTGCATGTATGAATTACTGTTAATTCCACAAGAGTCTATATGGTAGCAAAAATTTTGTGTTATTTGTTTTAAATTCATTAGAAATGCATGTTATATATATATATATATATATATATATATATATATATATATATATATATATATGTTCCTCTGTGGCATTGCTTTGCCTGTTGGTGGCTGGGGACATCACAAATTGGTATCCTATCTAAGTGAAGTGTGCGAGAAGTGGTGTTTTTCGGCCTATTGGTGGTTGGGGACATCACAAATTAGTATCAGAGCTAAGTGAAGTGTCCGTGAAGTGACGTTTCTTGACTTGTTGGTGGTTGGGGACTTCAGACTAGGTATCAAAGATTTTGAGCGACATTTGGTGCTCAAGTATCGCGACGGTCTGCATAGATACATCCAATATGAAATGGAGTTTATGGACATCTCATCCTTGGGAACGACCTACTGATATGCCGTCAAAATTGAGCAAAATCGCAAACAAAAGATGCAACAATTTGGGCCTGAGAACTCCTCACAGCAAAATCCAGGAAAGGGTGGCCCCAACCTGTAGAAAAAATGACAGAGAAAAGACAAACAACCTTAGGAAAACCATTCTAGGCCACAAGAAAAGAAGGACATAGGAAAGACAAATAAATATATCAGGAAGTGGTGTGACTTCCATAAGAGCCCCTAGCATAACATTGTTGATTGTCGCTTGAAGCAGTCACTGGTGGTTGCTGTGAAATCCTCTGAATAAGATGAGGGTTTCAACTCTGATTCAAAACTATAAATGGGGATACATATCATTGACACAGAGCCCAGTGCTATTATTTCTACCACCAAGCTCAATCCTGGTGAACCAGACGAGACAGAGGAAGGCGAGCACCTTTTTCATTCACATATTTGGTTGAAGGGTACACCACTGCACTTCATCATTGATAGCGGTATCCAGAAGAACCTCATCTCAACAAAGTTTTTCAAGCGACTCGCCCTGCCAAAAATGCCGCACCTACTACCCTACACCATCGGATGGCTCCACCAAGGAAGAAACATCCTCGTCAACCAAAAATGTTTCCTGTCATACGACATGAATCCCTTCAAAGATGAGGTATTGTGTTATGTTTCCCCTCTTGAAGTTTGTAATGTTCTTTTGGGACAACCATATTTATGGAAACATCATGTTGTATATGAGTCTAGGATTCACAGTGTTATTATTACTTTGAACAAGAAATTGTACAAGATACCCAAAGCAGTCCCACCTAGTGCTATTTCCTTGATCTCTGCCAAGAAATGCATAAAGGTCATATCTTAGACAGGGAAGTTTGTCTTCTTCCAGCCACATCCAGGGTCTTCACCGCCGACCTCTCCAAACAACATAAGAAAGTGGATAAGGTTGTGGAAGAATACTCAAATATCTTCTCCTCACCTACCGGGGTACCTCTGCACTGTCAGGTCAAGAACCCCATCAATATGACCCCTGACGCACCACTTCCTAGTGGACCAGTCTACTGTCACTCTCTATTAGAGAATGAGGAGATCAAGTGATAGATCCAAGAACTTCTCCACAAGGGGCACATCCATCCTAGATCATTACTTTGCAGGAGCCCAATCATGTCGGTACATAAGAAATATGGAACTTGGCGAATCTACATTGATTATCGGGCCCTGAATAAATGAGAAACTGGTACCCTATTCCACGAATCGATGACCTCCTTGATCAGCTCATGGGGGCCAAATAATTCGGTAATATTTATCTGAAGTCTGGCTACCACCAGGTCCTGATAGAACAGACATATGTATGGAAGACTTCCTTCAAGTCAAAGGAAGCTCTTTTTGAATGGTTGGTCATGCCATTTGGTTTGAAAAATTCTCCAGCCACTTTCATGAGGATTATGGACGATATCCTGCGACCATTCACCAATACGTTTGTAGTGGTGTATCTAGATTACATCCTCATTTACAAAAAGACTTGGGTAGAACACTTGCAACATATTCAACAAGTTCTGCACACCTTGTGGTAGCACTAGCTCTACGCTAACTTGGAAAAATGATCCTTCAACATGGACATGGTTCATTACCTAGGCTACATCGTTGATCAACATGGTGTACATGTGGATCTAGCCAAAATACAAGTCATCCCTGACTGGCTAGCCTCAACCACACTCACTAAGATTCAAAGCTTCTTAGGCCTTGCCAATTTGTATCGCAGGTTCGTGTTTAGATTCTCCCATATTGCATGAGCCCTCAACTAAGTAACTAGGGGTGGTGGTAAGGATAAATTTGTGTGGGGCCAGTCCCAACAACAAGCATTCGATGATTTAAAGCAACGCTTATGCTCAACCCTAGTACTTTCACTACTGGACCTACAACAACCCTTTAATATCGAGACAAATGATTTAGACTATGATGTGGGCATTGTTCTCACTCAGCACGACCACCCCATGGCCTATCATAGTGAGACACTACTAGATGTTGTCCATAAGTACCCTACTTATAAAAAAGAAATGTACTCCATTGTGAAAGCCTTCCACCAGTGGAGACATTACATTCTTGGGAAGGAGACAGTCATCCACACTGATCAGAAGCCACTATAGTTTTTGCAGACACAAGGAAAATTGTACAATGATGACCATAAGAAGTTGTCCACGTACTTGCAACAATTCCACCTCAAAATCAAGTATAAAATGAGAAGCACCAATCACATCGTGAATTTCCTCAATATACCATCAATCACGGAAATCACCATGGTGCTAGAATCTTGTGGCCATGAGACCTTTGGATGGCCCCAAATCTATGAGATAGACTTAGACTTCACCACCACCTACCAAATGTTAGTCACAAATGAATTTGTTGCTAATTTTCATCTTCAGTACGGGTTGATGTGTTGTTTGGTCCATATATACGTTCCATCAAGAGAGAGAGTGAAGTTGATATGGGAAGCCCATTACAGTCAGGTGGAAGGACACTTTGGTGTCTAAAAGATAGTGGAAATGTTGTAGAAAAATTTCTACTAGACAAAACTTTGACAGGAGGTCAGGAAGTATATCAGGTCCTACGCTGCCTGCGTGATTGCCAAACCGACCACTAAGAAACAAGGCCTGTATACCCCTCTGCCTACTCCTGATAGACCATGGGAATCCATCTCAATGGACTACATGTCGAGCCTGCCATCCACCAAGAAGGGAAATGATTGTGTTTTTGTGGTTGTGGATCGCTTTTCTAAGATGGTAATTCTGGCCACTGCAAGAAGAGCATCACAACATAGGCCATTGCCAAGCTCTTCTTTCAATGAGTCTGGGTACATTTTCAAACCATTGTCTTAGATCGGGACAATCAATTTCTCAGCACATTCTTGTCAAGCCTCTGGTCACTACTGGACACCAAGATCACAAAATCCATGGCTTTCCACCCCCAGACAGATGGCCAAATCGAGGTCGTAAATCGAATGATCGTGCATATCCTGGGCATGTATAATTCCAAGAACCTTCACAAATGGGATGAGAGTCTCCCCTATGTTCAACATAACTACAATCGAGCCTTGCATATCTCAATCGACCACAAACCCTTTCAGGTGGGGTTGGGATTCCAACCATTGGGTCCCATAGATATTACACTACCCCTTGCGGTCACCTCAACCAACTCATCTCTTGCTCCAACTGAAGTTGACAAAGCCACCCGTTTCATTGAGTGAATCCAACACATCCACCAACAGGTTCAGGATATCCTACAAAAGTCCAATGACAAGTAGAAGCAATGCCATGATCAACACCGGGTGCCACATAAGTTTCAAGTGGGCGACAAAGTTTGGTTGCACTTGCAGAAAGAGCACCTTAAAGAACCCCATCAGAATCTTCGCCCAGTTTGTTATGGGTCATACAACATCACCAAGGATATGGGTGGTAATTCTCTTTAGCTCAACACTCCTCCTTTCCTTGGCTTTCACCTAGTGTTCAACGTGGATATCCTTCATCTGTATTTCCCACCATTATTGGAAACATTAGATATAGCAGAACAAATGACACCAACAGAGCTCAACCCCAAATGCATATAACAAGCATCTATCGATCAGATTTTGGAAAAACATATCAAGGTCATTTGCCAGCAAATGATGAAGCTTTATCAAGTTGTCAAAGTAGGGCAGCCCCTACACCAAGGCAAGTGGCTCACCCGAGGCCAAATTCATCAAAAATTTCCTCATCTGATGGGGGAACTCAATGCAATGGAGATCATTTCTTCCTAAGGGGGGAGGATTGATCCAGATGGATTTTGATGGCCTCCCACCTATTTCAACTGGCTCATTTTGGCAATTTTTCCTTAGTTTTCAGGTCCCTGACTTGCGGGGTCGTTTTGAGGCCCTAAACAACATTTTTTAGGGCTCGTCATAGATAAAATGACCTTTCCAAAATGTGTATTCCTCAGATAGACGTTTCCAACGAGCTATTATGTGCCTAAAACGGAGATCGTATGCAAAAGTTATGACCATGGGAAGTTGATGTACTAGCTTACCCAAACAAGGCCCACATGACTTTTGGCGCTTCATCTCCTAGGGTTAGGTTTTTTGGATGTCTAGGTTTTTTGACATTCCTGTTTATTGTAAAAAGGCCTTCAGAGCCTCATTGTAATCATCTTCTTGCGAATGAGCGAAAACATCACATCTCTTCTCATAGATAAGACACCACCATTCTAGCAAGCTTGTTTCCGTTACATCTTACATTTTTAGCGTTTTTCATTATTGAATAGAAACCAGTTTTATTGTATATCTGTTATTCTGTGTTAAGATTTTTTTGATAATAATTTGTATTCATTTTGTTTTGCAAATATATTCCGAATTAGTTTTGGATGTTTAGGGTTTTCTCAATTATGGTTTATGTTAAAAAGGCCTTTGGAGCCTCATTATAATCAACGTCTTTCAAATGAACGTAGACAACACATCTCTTCTCAGAGATAAGCTACCACCATTCTAGCTATCTTTTGTGCTTTTTCATTTTACAATCTTTTGTATTTTCAAAAATTCATTAATAGAATCTGAGTTTCACTGTATTATTGTGTTACATGCCATATCTCTATGTATTTCCTTGTTATATCTCTATTATATTTCTTCCTTCATATCGTTCTCAAAATAACTCAAATCAGTGGTATCAGAGCAGTCTACTCCTTGTCGTTCTTAGTGCATGTCTTTGATGAGGTTGGGGTATAGAGAGTTGGGTCTCAAGCTTGTTTCTCTAGAATACAACCACTATTTCATGCCCAAGCAACCTCCCATGGTGGAAGAAAAGAGGGATGACGAGGTAGGATATCCTTTCAAACTTTTGCTCGAGGAATCCCTCACACGACAAAGGAACGAGATGAAGGATACAACAAAATCACCTTCAACCAACAATCACTTCAGAGGTGCGACGCCCTTCAAGGTAGAAGTTAACCTTGATATTCCTTTATTTGAAGGCCATATAGACACCAACACTTTGGAAAAATGGTTAAGTCCGCTAGAGGGTTATTTCTCATTCCAAAATTTTTCCAACAGTGAAAAAATCACCTTCGGGATCCTTAAGGCCCTTTTCCATGTCAAATATTAGTGGGAGACTTACTATGAGAAACATGTTGAGGTCGATTCTACAACTTTTGGTCCAAGACCCACTTGGGCATCTTCTGTTGATGCCCTCAAGGAACAATATTACTCTATTGGAAATTATGATGACTGATACATGAGATGGACCACATTGCCCTAACAGAGGGGACAAACCGTGTCAGAGTTCAAAAATACCTTCCATACCTTGCGCACCAAGCTGGGTATCAAAGACTTCGAGCAACATTTGGTCCTAAAATGCTTCGGGGCTTCTACACAGGTACATCCAAACTGAAATGGAGTTTCTGGACGTCTCATCATTGGGAGCCACTTATCGGTATGTTGTCAAAATCGAGTAGAAATTTAAGCAGCAGAACAAGCAGTAGTTCAAGTCTGCAAATCCACAAAAACCAAATTATTGTAAGGATGACCCTAAATCCTAGGCCAAAGGACAAATCAAGGATGGCCAAACCCAGGATAAATATCCCAAGCCACCAAAAGAAAAGGGTAATGGGAAGTTGAAGAAGGAAACTAGAAAGTGGTGCGAGTTCCAAAAAACCCCTTGGCACAATATTGATGAATGTCACTCCAAATAGTCATTGCTGGATTAGACGAAATCCCTAGGTTCAGATGCTAACTCAGACTCTGATTCAGAACCAAAAAACAGAAAGCAGATCTTTGATACATAACCTAGTGTCACCATTGCTACCACAAAATTATAGTCAGAGGAACCAGAGGAGCCTGAAGAAGGGGAGTTCCGCTTCCACTCACATATGTGGGTAAATGGGACCTCACTCCATTTATTTTTTGACAACGGTAGCCAAAATAACATGATCTCATTAGAGGTTTTCAAGAGTTTAAACTTAAAAACAACACCGCATCCTTAGCCATACACCATCAATTGGCTAAGATGGGCCGAGACATCCACATCAACCAACAATGTCGCTTACACTACAACATCAAACCATTCAAAGACGAGGTGTGTATGATGTTCCCCCCCTTAAATTTTTGACATTTTGTTAGGAAAACCATAAATGTGGATAGGGTAGTGTCATTATTACTTTGGGAGATAAAATCTATAGGGTCCTTCGAGGCAGTCCCAAAGGTTTCATTATCTTTTATCTTCGTGAAGCAATGAATAAAGGTGGTCTCTCAGACCAGGAGGTTTGTCCTCTTTATGGTTTGATTGGAAGGTGAATGGAAGGTCAATCCAACTGTCGAAACCTCTGCATAGGGTATCTCTGCACAACAACAATAGGTGGACAAGATAGTAGAGGAATACAAAGACATATTCACCTCACCTACTTGGGTGCTTGTGCAGTGTCGGGTAAGGCACTCAATTGATCTAACACATGGTGCTCCTTTATTGAACGGTGTTGTCTACACATGTTCTCTTATGGATAATGAAGAAATAAAATGCCAAATCCAAGAGATAATTTTGAAGGGCCATGTTGAGACCCGAAATTGACATCCCCATTACCCTATTATACTCTTCACCTATACCTTTTTGGCCTACCTAAAGCTTGAGTGAATGACAAGAACGCGACCATTTTCCAGTAATAAGGTCATAAGGTAAAGTATGGTTAATTCATGCATTTTCTGGTTTATTGAGTTAGGGAATTAAATATTTCATGTACTAATGCTTTAATTTGTCATATATAAATCTTTGACCTCTAGATATCCAACGTTCATGTACTAGCTTAGCTATCCGATACCTGCGCACCAAGACTACTGCTGTCCGAAACCGGTACCAAATGCATCCGGTACCAACAACCATGCACTGTTATGATCCGATACCAACGGCCACGTACTGTCATGATCCGATACCACCTTTTGTGCACTGTCATGATCCGGTACCATCTACCTGTTACGATCCAATACTAATATGGAAGATCCTAATGCACTAAGTTAAGTTCTAGATCTCGCCTAAGCCAATTGGTGGATGTCTATTTTCTTTAGCAAAGTTATGATAAGAATAGTTTGTTGATTGCCTCATCCTCATGCACTTCGTGTCATGAGGATGAAGCTAAAGATGTAACCGAATGATTGAACTTAACAACTAATTGATTTGCAAATTACTTCACCTCCTTGTGTTTCACGATTCAGACTATTAAATAACCGTGGAAAGGATGGTAGAGGTAGTAGGAGAGTTAGCATATTACCAATATATGAAGCAACATGTGATAAGTACAGAACATATTCTGAGTGAAGATTAATGGAATGTCATTTATCTCCATATTCTGATTATCTATGATTCATTATGAGTTGAGTTGTTAACGAGAGTTTTGATTTTATGTTTTGAAATGTGAGTGAGAGTAATGTATGTGTTGAAGACAAGCCTCTTGTAGACTTCAATAGCTAACTTGTTGAAGCGGCAAGGGCCCACCGCCCAACAAAGGTCAACCTCTTCGTAGATTAGCATTAGTATTTTTTTTCAGTAGTATAAACATTAAATTAGCTAAAGCTTTAACTCTGTTAGATAATAGTAGAACAACTTAGACTAGGATTTCCATTATACAATTGCTTAGAAATCTTTACTTGCCTTGTTTTGCATATGCCCTGTTTTTGTTCTCATGAATTTGATTTCCTTGAGTGATCATAGATGTTGGCAGCAATAGTCAAAACTATTTGGATAAGAACTAATGAAGTTCATTGTGAACCACAACAAAACCAACATATTGACTAGTGAACTACCCATGCTATGCTTTGATGATTGATGTGTGATTTCCTTTCAGAAGTGTGGATTTCATAGTTAGTTTTCTGGGTCAGATAACAGAGTTGATCTGTCAAACCAATTCCATCTCATACTTGCATGTTCCATAATGGAATGGATAGCCTCTCTGTGGAAGACAACCAAAGTGCATTGCAGTTTGCTATTTTGATTTGTTTCCAGCATGCATAATCTAGTTTAATTCTATATTCGTGACATTAGAAATCGCCTTTCTTACTGGTGTATTATAACTCTGTTGATTACAAATCCCAGATTGATAATTAATGAGTGAATTATACTAAACATATAAGTAGCACAACATTTTGGCGCCGTTACCGTGGAGTTGCAAACAGTAGGAAGTGATTTTTAGCTTAGATTGTTTGCATAAATTTTAATGTTTTTAAAAGGTTGCTTGAGGGAGGAGGATAAAACGTTTAAGACATGAGTGAAGAGCCACACGACCACTAGAGTGGGGTTCTCCGAAGATAGGTTGCCTTCTTACCTTCTAGATAGAATTAGGATTTCAATTCAGTTAAAGAATCAAATTTCCATTTTTATGCATAGATATAGAGATAACAAGGGTAGATTTGTAAGCTCCAAAGATTCAAAAACAACCCCCCCCACTAATCCAACTGATACTGGTGCAGGAAAAATTCCACCAACAGAAAATTTAAGGGGAGCCAGTGAGGCTCCATAAGGAGAACCTAAAATGGAAGAATCAATATTGGGTCAGGCAGAACGTGAGTTTGCTGAACATTTAGGAGACACAGAAAATCCAGTTTCTGAACCATCCATTAGTAGAATGGCAGAAGAAGAAGGAAATGCAGCCACAGAGACTGAGACCTTTGGGTTTCCAATGTTGGATATTTCCAGAAACATCAGCATGAAGAATATCCCACTATCATCGTTACCCACTTTCAGAGGTATGTCAACTGAATATCTATATTTATTTTTATTCGAATTTGACATATTATGTAGAAGCTATAACTACTCAGACGATGCCCAAATACTTAAGATTTTTCCTGCTACAATGAAATATTCAACCTTAAGATGGTTCATAAGCTTAGGATAAAATACAATCCTTTCTTGGGATCAAATGAAAGACACATTTTTACGAAAATACCAAGACTATTGTAAGGATAATGTTAAAAATGATATTTTTAAAATGCAGCAAACAGAAGATGAAATCCCTGAAGACTACTTAGAAAGGCTCTTATACAACTATCAAAATTCAAAACTATTCACTACAGACCCAGCTGTAGTAAGAACTGTATTCTTGAAAGGTCTCAGAGATGATTGCATAAAAGTTTTAAACGTGTTGAGTTCAGGAGATGTACACCAAAAACCTTTTTCATAAATTGCAGAATACTGTAGGAGATACTCAAGAGGACAAGCTAAAACATGCAAAGGACCAAGAGATCCTTTTAGCAGAAATACAAAACAAAGCTCAGGGAATGTCACCAGAACTGAGTTAGGAAACTTATTGGAGAACTTTAAAACAAACATCTTGAGAAAAATAAGTAACAAGTTAGATACTTTGAAACTGAAAAAGAAACAAGAAGAAGATGCTTTAGCAATATTTTGTCATAGATGTCGAAAGAAGCACAACAACGAGAAAGAATGCCCGTTAAATGTCATAGAAATATGAGGTCTGTGTACACTAGAACACCCCACATCTTAGTGTCCAACCTTTCTTGAAATACAAGCCATGTATAGGGGAGGAGGAGTCTCACAAGAACAACCACACCCTTCTAGAAGAACTTGGAGAGCCCAAAATCCCAATACATTTTATGATCCTAATACACAATATCAACAACAACAATGGGGTCCTTCCCCAATGACTTATCCACAATGGACACCTCAACAAACTCAGCCTTGGCAACAAGGTTGGAGGGGACCTATGTATGGAAATCCCTCTTACCCTACATATCCACAGTACCCTGCAAACATTTCCCAATTACTACTTGGATTCAACCCACCACAGATGCAAGATTTACTCCCACCTCCTATACAACAACAATTTACAACCCCCTTGAATCCTAATTAGCAATAACAAGTATCTATAAATGCCAATCAACAACCACAAAACCAAGATGCCCACAATCCTCCAAGACCAACAACAATCCCTGCCCAGCCAATCCCTAACCCCAATAATCGACCCACCCACCCTGTGCAGAATACAAAAGTTCAAACCTTTCCCACCTATGAAATTCAACTACGATCGGGGAAAGTTGTAAACCAATCAAGTCCTGCAGTAATAATTCAGGAAGAAAATGATAATCATTCTGAGGAAGAAAACACCCAAACCACCCTTGCAGAAGAAGAGGCCTCTCCTCCTATCCCAATCATTTCTTAGTTTGTATGAGTACCCCAACAAATTAATCTCCCACCTTACCTTGAAAGACTATTAGTGAAGAAACCCGACCCACCCTTGCACAGAGATATAGAAGATGAATTATGAAATGTGTGCATAAAAATACCTCTGCTGCAAGCTATTAAGGATATCCCTATATACGCCAAAATTATAAGGGATCTTTGCATTAAGAAACCAGGAAGGAAGAAGAAGGAACCTCCTCTTGTTCAGGTAGTGGGACAATTATCTGAATTTATTTATGAAATGCCATACAAATATAATGACCTTGGAAACCTAGTTGTCACTGTTGAAATTAATGGTATTTCTCTACCAAACACACTCATTGATTTGGGTGCAGCTATTAATGTAATGCCTTTTGACACTATGAAAAAGCTCCAAATCAACTAGTTAAGACCAACCCAAACCATGATCGAGTTGGTAGATAAGTCAATCATTAGCCCTGCAGGAAGTCTAGATGATGTCACAATCACTCTAGCTTCTTGGGAATATCCAGTAGAATTTTTAGACATCTATTCTAAATCATCCTCCAAACCAGGAAACCCTGTGGTTCTTGGCCTCCCTTGGCTGGCCACAACACATGCCTTTATCAGTTGTCGTTCCGGTGAGATGACTATATCCAATGGCACACATAGACAAAACTTGTCCTCTTCCCTCCTACCCAACCAGCATAGGAAATACCTATTTGGTTAGAAAACCCTTATGGAGAGGAAGATTGCATCAAAACTCTATTAACACTTGAACAAGTAAGAGGAATACAAGAACAATCAGATGAACAAGTCTTAAGCTTATTTTTGGCTAACACAAATTGCATTGAATACCCAAGGTCTTTTGCAGAATTGTCACATATTTTTAGTTCCGAATTTCAACAAACTTGGCACTCTGATATCACTCAATTATACACTTTATCACCAGCCTCCTCGGATAAGGAAGAAACTACTGAACTTGTTGATATTATCCCAGGAAAACCTTTGTATATGAACTCTAGTTTGGAACCAGAAAAAAAGACACAAGTGATTGAAATGCTCCAAAGACAATTTGATGCCTTTGCATGGGATTATGCAGACATGAAAGATATTCACCCTGACACATGCACACATCACATCTACACTAATGACCAAGTCAGACTAGTTAGACAACCTCAGCGAAGGATGAATCTAGCCCTTAAAGATATTGTAAAAGAGGAATATCAAAAACTCCTTCGAGCCAATCTCATATACCCTATTTTAGATAGTCAATGGGTATCTCCACTTGTCATAATTCCCAAGAAAATGGTAAGTGGAGGATATGTGTAGACTTCTGGGAGTTAAACAAAGCCACCCATTAGGATTACTTTCCCTTACCATTTATTGGTTAGGTGTTGGATACCCTATCTGGAAAGAAGTATTTTTTGTTCTTGGATGGGTTTAGTGGTTACAACCAGATACAAATAACACCCAAAGACTAGGAAAATACCACTTTCACTTTTCCTTGGGGCACATATGCTTATAGGGTGCTCTCTTTCGGACTTTGCAATGCCCCGACCACTTTTCAAAGAGCTATCCTAGCCATTTTCTCTGACTTGACCAATTATTGTGTGGAAGTCTACATGGATGACTTTACAGTCCATGGACAAAACTTCCAGGAAGCATTGGCCAATTTAGAAAAAGTCTTGATTAGGTGTAAGGAAACTAATCTTTCCTTAAGTAATGAAAAATAAAAAAATAATGCTCACTGAAGGTATTGTTTTGGGACATCACATTTCCCGTTTTGGCATGAGAGTTGATCCGGAAAAAAATTATATCATCACACAAATCAGAATACCATCCTCACAAAAGGAATTCCGTAGCTTTTTAGGACATCCTAGCTATTATAGAAGATTCATTTCGAATTTTACAAGCCTAGCTACCCCTTTATTCAAATTACTATCTAAAGAAGCCGAATTTAAGTGGGATGATGAATGCCAAATATCTTTCGAAATTCTAAAACAAAAATTATCAACTACCCCTATGTTAAGAGGACCAAATTGGTCCCTTCCTTTTCATATATGTACCGATGCCTCAGACACAGCCTTGGGGCATTCCTTGGACAAAGATAAAATCAAGTGCCCTATGCTATTTACTTCGTTAGTAAAAATCTGTCTCCAACTGAAGTTAATTATACGGTCACAGAAAAATAATTGCTAGTTGTAGTCCATGCTATCAATAAATTTAGACACTATATTACATGATATCAAGATTTTGTACACATTGATCATTCAACCATCTGATTCTTAATGAACAAAACTGTAACAAATCCTAGAGTTACATGATGGCTCTTATTATTACAAGAGTTTAATATCAACATTATTGATAGACCTGGTAAAGATAATCTTATGGCTGATTTCTTACCTAGAATGATTCATCTGGGAGATAATGCACCAGTTGAAGATAACTTTCCTGATGAAAATTTATTTGCTATTTCTACATTCACTCTGTGGTATGCAAATGTTGCTAATTATCTTATGATAGGGAAGATGCCTCATAAATTTTCTCCTAGAGAAAAACAAAAAGTAATTCAACTAAGTGCAAATTACACGTGGCACGATGATTGCCTCTACAAAACAGGACCAGATTTGGTGATTAGGAGATGTGTAAGGGAAGATGAAATTCATGATAGTTTACAAGCCTGCCATGATGGCCCTTATGGAGGACACTTCACAGACAAAAGGAATTCTTACAAAGTGTTGCAATCAGGTTACTACTGGCCCCATATTTTCAGAGATGCTAAAACCTATGTATCCAATTGTGATGAATGCCAACGAATGGGTAAGCCTATTGCATGAGACCAAATTCCACTTCAAGCTCAAGTAGTCATTGAACCATTTGAGAAATGGGCATTAGATTTTGTAGGGCCCATTAACCCTGCATCTAAAAAGAAAAAGTGTATACTTGTATGCACCGACTATGTGACTAAATAGGTTGAAGCAAAAGATTCACCAGCTGCAAGTGAACAATCAATGGTAGATTTTCTTTTTAATGATATATTTACAAGATTTGGTGTACCGCGAGAAATTGTGACTGATCAGGGAACTCAATTTATCTCTCATCTAGTCAAAGTTGTTATAGAACAATACCAAATCAAACACATGAAATCTACACCCTATCATCCACAAGAAAACGAACAAGTAGAATCTACCAACAAAGTTATTGAGTCCATTCTTACCAAAACAGTACAACTGCACCATAAGGATTGGGCTGACATATTATTAGAAGCCTTATGGGCTTATAGAATCACCTGGAGGAATACAATAGGACATACACCCTATGAGTTAGTATATGGGAAGCAGGTGCTACTTCCCATAGAATTTCAGATCGAAACCTTCAGGACTGTAGTACAAGTTGGCATGAGCTTGGATGAAGCCCAACAACAAAGACTCTTGCAGCTTAATGAGTTGGATGAAATAAGGTAGGAAGCACTTCAAAGGACTACCCTCATTCAAGAACAGAGAACAAAATGGCATGACAAGTATCTCAAAAAGAAAAAATTTCGACAAGGAGATTGGGCCCTATTGTATGATAACAAATTCAAGAATTTCAAAGGTAAGTTAACCACCTGTTGGATGGGACCTTATGAAATTGACACTATCTATGATAATGGTTCAATCAGGATAAAGAAAATTGATGAACAATAGACACCACTACTTGTGAATGGTCACCGATTGCGAGTTTACAACAAACCTCTGTCAAAAGAAGAATTCTTGACTCGTATATTACAAAATTCAGACATGTAGATGATCAATAAGGAAGAAGATCCTCCTACTGACCCACATTGATTGATTGGTTTATTTGAAACTTTTTGTACATAGGTGTGGACCGAATTTTGTTAATAAGTTGAAGGTAAAAAGAGACTCTTACCTCCTTTTGTTTTACTTTCGCAAATTTTATTTTCTTTTGTAAGCAATTTTTTTTTTTTTAATCTATTTGATCCTTCACGAACTTGCTAAAATATCAATTGTAGGCATCAACAATGTTTTGTTCTGCTTCGGTACCAGAAATCCTGTTCTGGTCCGGTACTAGTCCGGTAACAGAATCTGTCCTTCTACAGTACTATCAAGACATATTACCTAATTGACAAAGCATACTAGCATATTTCAAAATCTTATGTCAATTAATCTGAAGTACGAAGCCATGCAACAACCACTTAAGATGGAAACACGAAGCCAAATGCAGTTCCAAATGGCAGCCCTTGTGAAGCCATAATTTCTTTTGGTTCTGTTGACAACTAAAGGGAAGTATTTTAATTTCTTTTGGTTTTGTCGTTGAGAAGTATTTTAATTTCTTTTGGTTCTGTTGCTGAGAAATATTTTAATTTCTTTTGGTTCTGTTGCTGAGAAGAACTTTAATCTCTTTTGGTTCTGTTGCTTAAAAAAAATAAAAATGGAACACAATTTTTACCTATGATGGCTCAAAGAACCATAATCCTCTTTAAAGACTAGAAGTTGCCTTTACCCAATATTTCAACATGATTTAAAGGAAAAAATATATTATCCTATAAGAAACTATCTCACCCTAACCAAAATTCAATAGTATTCATTGGATTATATTATTAAAGAATAACATATGAGAATATGAACACTCTCTACCATGGGCACACTACCAAAATTTTTATGGAAGAGGATGTACCAGTACCCTAAGGAAACTTTAGGTCATTCTCTTATAGACAACTTCAGATAAAATTATACATCTGGATCACTCTAAAGAAATAATGTGCATAAAATTTTATTTTTCCTTCAGACAAATCTTTAAAAGACATACAAAAGAAGAGTATATGCCTTCCAACCCAATACCATCCCACCCTGTAAAAAGGTTTTCAGATGAGCCTCCCCTGTCACCATGCAAAGCACTCTTTAATAAAAACCAAAATAGGTGACTATGGACAAGAAGCCTCTGATGGAAAAAGGGTTTAAGAGACTAACCCACCGGGATACTGAACAGGTCTGCTGGCAGCGGGTACCGGTCTGTGGTATGACTAGGCAAACCCATCAGGGTACTAAACAAGCCTATTGGCAATGGGGTATTCTTCCTGGGGAAGGCACCTCTCACTACTTATCACAACTACCCCACTAGAGTACTGAACAAACTCACTGGCAGTGGGTTCTAGTTGAAAAATGTCTCATCTATACTTGTCTGATTGAAAAATTCACTTTTTGTCATCTAAAACAAAAAGAGTAAAGGTCATTATTGGCTTTCATGAGATACAAAACTCCAGATTAATCAGCAACATAATGCCCATTTGAGAATCACCCTAAGTCAACTTACCGGTCTAACATCTAAAGCCTACACTATCTAAGAAGGAAACTTCTTAAGAGTGGAGCCCTAACTAGGGAGCCTAATCTACTCATATTGTGAAATTTATCTATAACATCCAATGATAGTAAATCTCTGAAACAAGTTAGGTGGGATCTGTTCTTCTGGAAAACATATATATATTCCCTTGTTTCACTGTTGAATGCTACCTTTGTCAATAATCCATTAAAAGAAGAGCAATTTCATTTTTGGCATGAGATTATATGATAGGTGATAAATTGTACTTCTAAAATTTGATTGGTTTCTTTTTCTCTTATCATATTTTCTCCATTATGATATAAAATGTTGAATCTTCTTGCCTACAGATATACAACATATTCGGCATGGGGGAAGGTCAAAGAGCCCTTTAAGAACTCTTTTCCAGACTCATATAATCCACCTGCAGAACCAAATACAAAGAACATAAGCACAGAATAATAGAAGTACAAGACATTCCCATACCAAGTTTTCAAGAAGCTTCAGTCTAAAAGAATGAATTTTGACAATTTACAAGAAGTCACACATGCTATGGGTATCGATCATACAAAGGTGAAAGCAAAGGTAACATGGTATTTATTTTCCTATGCTCATAAAACTACAATAAGTATGAAAATATATACTAGATCTTATGACCTTAGTATTAAACCCATGCGCCTATCCCTCATACCCATATGCCTAAACCTAATTAATCCTCTCATAGCTCTTGAACATGGTTAAAGGAAAAAATCATATCAAAATATGAAGCATGCATAGCAATGACAAGCCATGAATATATTTCATCCTTAAGAAAATTCACGAACCTATCTTATATCATGAACCATGACCTAACATCAAATTCATCACCCGAACGTCCAATCACCTATCACAAAATGATGCCTTGAACACCCGATGTCTTATCCTCATTATTACAGTAACGGGTAGAAATTAAATGGCTTATCTGGTGGCGAAGACATCCAGATAAGCCTCATATGGTCATAATTTTATGGCATCCTTACTTAAACTTACCATTCACATTACCAACAACATCACCATATTCCCCCTTGTCGTGAGCTTTCTCCAGTCCCGAGCCTACTCCTTTTTGGTACCAAACCCTTACCTCATCAATTGAATAAACCCTTGTGCTACAACCCGATCCTTTTCTCACAACTTATAATGATGGCGGTTAGTAGACACGAACCGGTCTTCCAAATTTATAGGGAAACCGAGGAGTTCCAATTATTTCAAGAAAAATATGCTAGATTGGGGTGGATGTTGTTTCTGGAAAAATTTATAGGTTGGTACGAGAAGATATCTCATGAATTTATTTATAGCTATGATGGAGAGATTGCACATATAGGCAATCTACGACTTATAATTAATGAAGAAACCTTAAGGGAGGTTACGGGACTACCTAGCAGAGGAGCCAAATACTTTAAAGGTGTATGAATCAACAAAGAAGTGTGCCAACAATTCTTGAAAGAAGACCATCAACACCCTGACTGGAAGAAGGGGATCCCTAGAAACTACATCAAGGAAGAATATCATCCCATGATTACCAGTCTTCAACGATTTGTCATCTGTGAAGGCAGGTATGTTGTGACCTTCATATATCATCTTAGGCTTCTATTACATTTTGAAGGAGGCCCTAAAATCGATTTCCCATATTTTCTATGGATGCGTTTGAACACAATGGTAAGAGGTGTTAAATCCATCTCCAAAACAAAGAAGACTAGCATTTACCATCAAAGTCTCATTAAAATGCTAGTTTTACATGAGCTTAGGAAACAAAGGATTAGTTGGAAAACCCTTATCACACAACACCTTCCCACGGAAAAAAAATCTGTGGAGGAAACCCAACATGCTCCAAAGAAAAGTAAGGAACCCCAAGAGAAAAAGAGCAAGAAGGATAAGACAACTCCACCATCATCTAGGGTAGTGAGCCAACATGAAAAAGCAGGGTCCTCTTCCACAGTCTATAAAACTTTTAAAAGCTCTGAATCAAAAGGTAAAAATAAATTAGTTGAGGATACTTCAACGGTGGCAGTTGAGAAAGAGGGCCATCAGAAAAAAATGATGAAGAAAGGGAAGCATAGCTCAGAAACTAAAAGTAAACAGTCTGTGGCACAACCCCCTGTCACCATTTAACAGTTAGAAAAGAAGAAAAAGAATCCTGTGTGCATCCCTGATCCGATACCTCCTTGTAAAAGAACCACGGGGAGCATGGAAAATAAAGGAAAAACAATAGCTAGTCCTCATACACAGGAATATCCAATCGATCTTACCTCCCCTTCTGAGGATTTACCAATCCAAGATGAAATCTCTAGTTTGACCGAGGAGCAAGCCACTATTACTTTATGTGGGATGAGGGAGGAAGTTGAGAAAAGGGAGTGTATCTGTCCAGTGATGATGTAGTCAACAAAGACCTTGACAAAAGAACAAATGAAGAAAAGGATTGGGGAACTGAAAAAACAAAATCAAGAACTCCAACAAGAAGTAAAGGAATATCAACTCTTGGACAGGTATATCAAAAATGAAAATGAGAAATTGAAAGCAACCAACCAACAACTTCAAGACAACCATGAAGAGACCTCTAATAAGCTCAATAAGGTATTACGACTCCTACAATACGTTAGGGTCATCAAAAGGGAGCTAAAAGAAGAGGCTTCAACCATCAACATCATTGATCCACCAAAGTAAATAACACAGTCTCAAGTTTTGAAACATTTTGGGTTTGTTTTCAGTTGCATGAGGACATGCAATGATTTGGCATGGGGGAATGTTGAGACCCGAAATTGACATCCCCATTACCCTATTATACTCTTCACCTATACCGTTTTGGCCTACCTAAAGCTTGAGTGAATGACAAGAATGCTACCATTTGCCAGTAATAAGGTCATAAGGTAAAGTATGGTTAATTCATGCATTTTGTGGTTTATTGAGTTAGGGAATTAAATATTTCATGTACTAATGCTTTAATTTGTCATATATAAATCTTTGACCTCTAGATATCCAACATTCCTATACCAGCTCAGCTATCTGGTACCTGCGCACCAAGACTGTTGTTGTCTGAATCCGGCACCAAACGCATCCGGTACTAAAATCTTACCTGTTGCGATCCGGTACCAACAACCATGCACTGTTATGATCCGGTACCAACGAACATGCACTGATTTGGTACCACCTTTTGCGCACTTTCATGATCCGGTACTATCTACCTGTTATGATCTAGTACTAATATGGAAGAGCCTAATGCACTAATTTAAGTTCCAAATCTCACATAAGCCAATTGGTGGATGTCTATTTGCTTTAGCAAAGTTATGATAAGAATAGTTTGTTGATTGCCTCATCCTCTTGCATTTTGTGTCATGAGGATGAAGCTAAAGATGTAACCGAATGATTGAACTTAACAACTGGTTGATTTGCAAATCACTTTGCCTCCTTGTGTTTCATGATTCAGACTATTAAATAACCGTGGTAAGGATGGTAGAGGTAGTAGGAGAGTTAGCATATTACCAATATGTGAAGCAGCATGTGATAAGTACAGAACACATTCTGAGTGAATATTAATGGAATGTAATTTATCTCCATATTCTGATTATCTATGATTAAGTATGAGTTGAGTTGTCAACGATATTTTTGATTTTATGTTTTGAAATGTGAGTGAGAGTAATGTGTGTGTTGAAGACAAACCTCCTGTAGACTTCAATAGCTGACCTGTTGAAGTGGCAAGGGCCCACCGCCCAACAAAGGTCAGCCTCTTTGTAGATTAGCATTAGTATTTGTTTTTAGTAGTATAAACATTAAATTAGCTAAAGCTTTAACTCTGTTAGATAATAGCAGAACAACTTAGACTAGGATTTCCATTATACAATTGCTTAGAAATCTTTACTTGCCCTATTTTTCATATGCCCTGTTTCCATTCTCATGAATTTGATTTCCTTATCAAATTGCCATTATCAACCTATCACTGTCAACCTGTACCAAAAACTTGTAACAACCTATACCAATCAATCTGCACTAAACAACCTGTAACAACCTATACCAACATAAGTACATAAACTATGCACAACATAACCTGTCACAACAACATGTCACATCAACCTGTCACATCAACCTATCTCATCAATCTCATCAACCAATCAGATCTATTCACCAAGATCAATCATCGAGAAAACTCTCAACCATATGCACAATATCACCAAGATGTGCATCAACCAAGACTACTTACAAACATCAACAAGATATATCACAATCAAGATGTGCTTCTAAAAGTATACCAAGTTAGATATGCTACATCATCCATAAACCATGTGCCAACAATACTGCTAGCAAGTGCCTCTAACAATGTACGAAATATGTACCAATCACACATCAACTATAAATCAAACTATGACTCATCAAGATGTACTAACATCACCATACCATACACCTCACGTATGTGCCCCTCAAAGACATATACCAATATAGCCATCAAAATTTCTCTAGCAATACATCACACTATCCATAACCAAATACCATAAAGCCTCACATCAAATCATGTGCCAAAAATTCACTATTATGTAGCCTCAAGTGTGTATTAATCATTTATCAAGACTACTAACAAAAGGATCTCACAATGTACCATACGATATACCAATAAGACTCAAACATGCACCAACAAGATCTGCCTCAAAACCATTCTACATCAAGCCCTAAACTTCCAAGAGGGCATACAACAGATTTACAAGGAAACCCCTCAACCATATTCATAGATCCAACACTACACATATGAAAACCATACCGTTTTCTTCTTGTAGATGTGGATCTATTACAATTTTTTTTTTGTAGCCGTGATTATGTTGCTGCGATTCTATTGCCATGGTTTTTCCACCACGATTATGTTGTCGCGATTATGCTACCACAGTTTTGTTTTCGTGATTCTGTTGCCGTGTTTTTTTTGTTGCGATTTTGTTGCCACAATTTTTTTGTTGTAATTTTTTTGCCATGATTTTTTTGCCACAAATTTTTGGTCGTGAATTTTCTGCCACATATTTGATCTATCAATAATAACTGTCAAATAACCTTTCACAAATGGATATTCAATTTTCTTAATATAGGTGCTAATAGAAGAGCCTTTCTCTCTTATTTATACTTCCATGTAGCTTCCTCAAAGGGCTATCTTCTAACTCACTTAACCCAACTTCCTTCTTTTAGGGCTAACCCACTTCTAACCACTTGTCCACTTACAACCACTTTATCCACAAATAGTAAGTTATCCACTTTTAGTTGCATCTAACTTTATTATTTAATTAATTTCTTTTGTAACCACTTTGACTTATCTATAACTAGTAAAATCACCACTTCTTGTTGCAACCACTTTATTATTTAAATACTTTCTCTTTGCAACTAGTTTACCATAATTAACAAACTCACAACTTTGATTATTTTCTTAATGCAACAACTTTACCTAGGATTAAATCCTAGTTACCATCAATTTGACTAGTACACTTCTTCTAAGAGCTTCTATAATAATTGACTTCTTTGACCTTCTAGGGGATTCTAGATAACCCATGAGGGATTTCCAACTTCACATGGCCATAAATATCTAACCACGAGGAGTTATGTAGAATTCCACAAATCACTGAAAACAACACGACATGTACTATCCATCTATAATAATCTTACCTTTAAATAGATTGATCTTCATACCTTTATACCTCAACCAAACTTGGGTTCCTTACCCATACCTATGGAGCTACGAGACATACTCAAGGGTTGACATCAATCTCTAAGGTTTGACATCAATCTACAATATTACTCTCCAAGGGTTGACATCAATGACGACCAACAATCCAAACCAACTATCCATCAATCAAAACCAATTGTCTGACAATCTCCCCCTTTGGCATTGATGTAAACACCAACATTGATGGAAACACTTAATCATGGCAACACTCATGCTCATACTCCTCATCAATTTTTTTATCTCTCCCCCTTTTACGTCAATGGAAAAGGGTATCTCTCTTTGGGGCTACTCCCCCTTACTGAAGTCTCCTTGGGGTTGTTCCCCCTATCTTCATATCTATGATTACTTTCTCTCTCACTTTGACAAGGATTAACTCCCCCCGTCGATGTGATACTGTACCCTATCTAACCAATCATGGTTAAGAGAATAACTCCCCCTGTGGGTATGACTCCCCCTATCTTCTCTACAAGATGTTGTGTAATCACTATGAATAATATGCTATCACTTCAATTTTCTTCTGCTGTGGATGTTTCTTCTCTACCAGAACATGAATCAATTTCTCAACAATACCATGATTTTCTATTCATATTACGATCCTTGGAACTTTCCATGCATCATACATGCATCAACCTGTACCTCAACCTATTGGAGTTATTGTCCATTGGTGCTTCCTTGAGTAATCAACTGACATATATGAAAAACACTCAAGAATAAGCATTCAAATATTCCTATATCATTATCATCCATTATGATCATGTTCCTTTATCTTTGAACCACTCTTTGAACCAATCTCTGAATCAATCTCTGTACCACTTTCTGAACCAATCTATGAATCCATCTTTGTCCATATTGTCTAAGACTCTGCTACTCAATTTTCCACAATGTTGACCCATCTATCTCAGCTATTGCATAGACTCCCCATGTCTACTATTCATATTACCTAGGAGTATCCAATCCAAATGGCTCAGAATAATACATGCTCTGATGTGGAGTCATCTTCCTTTTTGTCAATATATAGATCTTCCCTTTCATTCTCTTTTTGAATTTTTTCATCATCCTGAGTTTTGATGTCTTCTTCATCGTCCACTTGAATTCCAACACTTTCCTATTTTCTTGTAAATTCATTGTATTATTGTACTGCTACAAATCCTGAAAGTATGATTTCTTAGACATGTTCTTCATTTACCCGCTCCTCTTGTTTTTCACTTCTTCTCCAAACCTTCTTGTGTCCCACATCAACATTTTCTTTCATGGGAGGCCTTATCATGCTTCTCCAATTTCGAGTTGTGTGTCCATAGTTGTGGAATTTGTAACATTCAATATTTTGTGGGGCCACATAAGCATTTCTTCCTTGATTATTTCTTTCATAAGTTGTGCAATATGCAACCTTAAGTCCAAAGTTAGTACAATAAAAACAATGACCATAAAATAAATTTACATACCTGGGAGTAAATGATTTTCCTTGTGGTGTAGTCCTTCTGTAGTTATGCCTTGGATTCTAAATATAATATCTTCGGTTTTTTCTTTCGTAATGATTGAAGCTTCCTTGCTTCTTGAATGTAGAGGGTATTTTGTGTTCATTTCTTTTTTATATTTGTTGACCATGATTCCTTCCTTTGAGAACTTATGCATAACTCTTTTGTTTTGTTTCTTTCATCATGGACCCTGAACCTTTCTCGGTCTGCATTTGTTTCTATACTATTCTATACCTATCATAGTATGACCTTTGATTGTTGATGATCTTATCCAATATCTTGGTGCTATCTTCCTGCATGTCCTTATTTTGAAGATATTTTCTTAGAGTGATTTCTTGTGCTTCCAACCTTTCAAACATATTCTCCTTCTTTGCTAGCTGACTTTTGAGTATTTCTTCAATCCTTTTGTCCTCTTCTACCTGGACTTTCAACTTCATAATTGCCTGGTTGACTTCCTCTTAGTTGATATTCTGAGTTTCATTTAGTTCTTTCTTGAGTAACTTGTTTTTATTTTTTTCTTTCCTTAGTTCTTCTAAGGCACTAATTAATTCTATTATGAGATAGAATTTGCCTTCTTCTTTTGAACTGTCAGAGTTTATTTTTTTAATTTCCTTATCCATAAATAATACCTTTTATGAATCACTTTCGGTTTCATCATCTTCACTAGATGAGGAACTATCTTTTCTTGAGAATAGATTTTTCTTGAAGGATTTCTTTTTGTTTTTCCAGTTTCCCTTTGATATCTCTTTTCTTTATTGGGCTCTTCCTCTTCATCACTATCTAAATTTTTGGAATAAGGAAACTTATTTGCAAAATGACCAATTTTACCGCAATTAAAACATTTCAACAGAATCTTACCTTTATATTTACATGTTAACTTTTGCAACTTTCTTATGAAGTTTTCCATTTCTTAATCTTTTTCTGAATCATCACTGCAACTACATTCTGACTTTGTCTTTTGCTTTCTCTTTTTCTTTGTATTCTTGGATTCTTTGAATGTTTCTTCCTTTGTAACTAGATTTTCATGTTTCGTTCTCATTTCATAGGTTGTGAATATTCCATGTAGCTCATCCATGCTTATAGAATCCAGATCTGTTCTTTCTTCTAGTGCTAAGATCTTAGGATCAAATCTCATTGGAGGAGATCTCAATATTTTTTGAACAATTATAGATTCATCAACTTCTTCTCCCATTACTTTAATTTCATTCGATGTTTTATCAACTCGTAAAAAGTAAGTTTCAATATTTTCATCTTCCTTCATCTTCAACTATTCAAATTGGCCTTTGTAAGTTTGAAGCTTTGCTTCCTTGACTTTGGCATATCCTTCATAAACATTCTAAATTTTGTCCCATATCTCCTTTGTGGAGTCACAATGCATAAATTTGACATATATTGAATCAACTAGACCATTCAGGATGGCATTATTGGATTTCAAATTATTTTCTTCAAGTTTCTTTCCATTTTTTTCTGTTGGAGGAACAATTGGTGCTTTGTATCCATATACCACTAATTGAAAAACATCAAATCCTTGTGCTTGTATATATGTTTTCATCCTTCTACTCCATAATTCATAGTTCTGTCCATCAAATTGTGGTATTCCATTTTTATACATACCATTTCTCTCCATGATCTACCTTCTAGTGGTTAAACTATTTCCTGAAGGAACCTTTCTCTAATACCAATTGTTGGATTACTAAGAGGGGGGGTGAATCAATAATGATATATTTATACCACTTATTAATCCTTTCAACCACAATGTATATTCCTTTAACTTATTCAACAATGTTCATCAATTCATCATTAATATGTTATTGCATCATATAACATTAACATCCATAAATGCATAATAAAAAATAATAGACACATCCTCACAATGCACAATACACCAATAGTTTATGTCGAAACCCAATGAGGGAGAAAACCATGGAATGATTTTCTTATATATCTTTAAGAATTACATTCAAGGAAACACCAAATTCCAATTCTTCGGCTCCAACTGGAAGGAGGCTCCAACCCCCTAGTTTCTCAGCCTACAACCTTAGGGAAGCTCCAACTCCCCAATTCTCTGGCTACAAATAGAAGGAGGCTACAACCCCCTATGTTCTTTGGATACAACCAGAAGGTGGCTAAAACCACCTAGTTCTCAGCCTCCAACCTGCTAGCACTCTGTAAATTCTATCCGGATGAATAGATCGATGACAGAGGTAACTGTTTGAACTAGCTTTAGAGCTGAGGCACTAGCTTTCTCAACTCAGAGAGGGCTCTCTCGTGTCACTTGATACATATATGGAAATCAGTGGCTAGAATTGGTTTGTTTTGGGGTTTTAATAAATTTGTTGAAGAGTTGAAGATGACCTTTGGGATATGGGGTCAAGAATGTAGGATGCATTTCCAAATCATGAAAAAAATCAAGAGGAAAAGGCTAAATGAGGAAGTGACTTCTGAGTTTATGCTTGAAAATTTTAGATGGTATTAGAAGAAAAGAAACACACAACTATTATCAGAGCATTATAGTAATGAATTTTGAAATGGTTTAGAAGAGATGAACATAGTCTAAATCGCCAATCCGAGAGCATTGAATAATGAATTCTAGACTTTTAATTTCTTAATTTAGACAGAAGAAATAAAAATTAAAATACAAAATAACAGGGATCACACACTATGAGAGAAAACGAGACTCATAACACCACCAATTAGAATATTTTCATAAAAAGTCCCAAAATTTTCCTCTACACCCATGTATTCATTCCATCCCTGGACATTTATAAAGTTTTCCTGCACAAAGGGAAGGTTCCTCTTTTCTCCATGCTTCTATACTCATGAGGCCAAGCATATATAGAGGAATTTCATATGGAATTTAAAACGTTCTGACTTCCTCATAATTCTAAAAACAGATACAAGTTACAAAAATGAAGAACAATTGTATTATTTAAAGGGACTGTTAGTAATCGGTCTGTCATATTAGGACTCCCTTCTCTTAAGCCAACATCTGTCCAAAACTATCTAAAATACACCAAAATTTTACCTGAGGATTCACCTCAGCTTGGCGATTTCCTCCTCCAGGGTACTCCACCAATCAAAATTTTCCCCGACGCTCTCTATCATCTCAGTTTTGGCCTCTGATTTCCTCCTTTTGCTCCTCTTATTCTTTTCGGCTGGGTGGTAGGTGTTGTCTGTGTGTTCATTTATGACAATATCCCTCATAACGAGGTTTAATTTTACTCCCGACTCTGTCTCAGTTTCAAGTTCAGTATGAAATTTAGTCGCCAACATCTGCAAGACCCATCTTTCATTCTTACTTATTGACTTTCCTGGTACCTTAGCTGAGAACCCAGTTGTGCCAAACATCATTTGACGGGTATTATCCATGCCTTACAGAATTCGCAGAGGCCTTGATTTGGCCACCCTTTGAGTTTACAGAATTCAGGAGCACAGGTCGAGCTTGTTTTTCTTACGCATAAAATGGCAATTTCCCAGAATAGGATAAAATGATTCATATCTGAGTTTTGATGGCTTGTGTACTTTGCTCATGAATTACTGTCACAGCACCTTGGTGTGCCAAGCTTCATCAATCCACTTCGGATGATGAGCCTCGAGTTAGTTATGCGACAATGTCCTTTTGGTACGTCATCTGGGAAAGTACCTGTTCCGGTGATGTGAGGTGATCTGACCAATCGCCATCCTCCTCGCGAGCTATCGACATGACGTTTTGAACCACGTGAAATCGGGGCCATAGGAAAAGTGGTTTCTGGCAATTCGTTGACTCCCTCATGCATGTGTAAGAGCACCACGCGTCCCCCATTGAAACCAGAGTAGTTTTCCCCGGTCTTCCTTCGCGATGATAAGTTTCGTGCTATTTGTTTGTTTGATGTAGGCTTCGACTGTAGATATGAGATTCTTCAAGATCGATGACCTGCCGAGATAATCCCTTCCCACTTCTGCTACATTCGTTCATATGCCGTAGAATATAGCCGAGTGCCTTGAACTATCGCGTCTCTACTATGTTATAGCGTCTCGCTAAACTTCAGAAGTTTTTAGATCCCGATAAAATTTGTTAGGGTGATAACATTGGCTCCAACTGGGGATGCTATCCTCCCAGCGAGGTAGAAAATAAATCGTAGACTTGGTGCCTGATCCATGGGGTTGTTCCCCAAAACATGTGTGTGTCTTGCTCCTACCAAGTTCTGTGCACTACTTCCAACTGCATGGGGGACGTCCGAGTGCATTATTGAAAACTGACAGTATCTAGTGCTAGAAAACTCAAACTGGAAAATGCTTGAACGAAAAGATTATTTTCACATCCCTACCTACCCTAAAACTATTGGGATGACCACTCACTCAAGTGATGCTAAAGTGCTAATGCATCCAATTAAGCAATCGGCTTCCTAATTTTCCTTTGTTCACATTTTTC
Source organism: Picea engelmannii (assembly GCA_009831015.1). Lineage (NCBI taxonomy): Eukaryota > Viridiplantae > Streptophyta > Pinopsida > Pinales > Pinaceae > Picea > Picea engelmannii. Next base: position 943,962 of record ML776734.1, read on the forward strand.
TCAAGCTGGTATAAAAACGTAAAGGATGGCGGCTGAAAAAACAAATTGAATCCAAAATATGAGATTATGAATGAATAAAATTCACCCTTCACTAAAGACTGTAATAGGATGGCCATCGGATCTTGAAAATCATGAAAAATCATTTCTCCCTGATGAGAAAAAACTGAAAGGCAAGTATCTTTCATCAATGTTAGTTGTTTTTTCTCTATTTATTTTGTTCTAAGAACATCTTCGAATGAAATGGTGACGATAGGTTTTTCTTCTTGGCCATGCATATAAACAAAAATATTCATATATTCTTGAACATATTCAAATATGAAAGCCATATAATATGCACCAAGGCTATCCACTTGTTCATCAAACAACTCTGATGTGGTTTTATTAAATTTCTGGAAATTTGTTTGAGGACAACCACTTTGAATTTCTAGTGAATAAATAGAAATAAGTTCCTGCTCATGCTCTACTTCACAGTCTAGAGCTCCCACGAATGGATTTTCAAAACCCTGATTTTCAAATGACTTGAATAAAACCACTGCCTCTTCATTATCTTTCTGTGTTTCTAATGGACAAATGGCATACACTGCTTCATCTATGTCATTTGTTTCTTTATTATTGGAAACTTCCATAGATGTAATTTCATAATCTTCATCCATGTCTATGTTGCTTAAAAATTTAACCATGATGTCATTATCAAGGGAAGAGAAAATACTCTGAAACACCTTTTCACGTTGAGAATCGATACTGATTTCAGGATGGAGAAAATGACCTTGAACAATACTTTCTGGAGCAACTTCTTCTTCCTTTTCAGGATGATAGCTGAACATAGACTGCAAATCTAAGTTGACATGGCCCTTTATGTGATTGTCCATAGAATTATCATCACCACTCCATTCATGCTTGGAGGATCCCTATCCTGAGATACTACAAATATTTTTCTTCAATAATTCAAAAGAAGCAAAACATAATGGTAGGGTTGTCCTACCTGATTTGAAACCGTATTCAATTTCATTGCCAACATATGGTTGTATTTCGGCGCAAGCAATAGGGTCTTCAAGCGCATGAAAAGAATGTTGTGACATATTGTCATTCTTCTCCATTGATCTAGCGTGTCTTTGCATAAGCACATATTCTTTTTCTTCGATGATGATTTTAGGATTTTCTTTCAGCAATTTGAAAGAAGAAAAGCATAGAGGTAAGGAATTTCCTTCAGCTAATTCAATACTTTCTTCTTTGTAATTGTGATATGCAGCCTGATTTCTTTCATTATACTGCTGAAAAGGAACATTTTTTTATAGAGAACATGTGGTTGATTGTTCCAGGGGGTCAACATCATAATCATCATATTCATCATATATAGGTAAATCATTAACATATGCCATGTCATCTAACAAGAACAAACTTAGAACATCAACCTGTTCTTCAACAAGCTTCTTTTCACACTCATATTCTTGACTATCTACAAATGAATACATAAAAAGATCAGCCCTCTACTCATCATGGGATGGATCAACATCTCCTCTTTCAACAAGTGGGATGTAATTTTTTGCAAAATCATTAGAAATGGAAACTTCAAGAGGACCTATGATATTGTCAATTCTATGCTCAAGATTCCAATCAACTATTTTCTGTTCATATTCACTTTCATGTCCTTGAATATTCAACCCCTCATTTTGGGTTTGTTTACATGCTTGGATGTTGTGTTGAATGTCATGAGCATCACTAAACATTTGTTGTAAGGAGCGAGGTCTTATTTCCATCAAGAGGAAAGAAAAATCTGGATGAAGAGCAGTTGCATAATGGAGCATGGAAGCAACTTCAGAGGGTTGAATTTCTTTAGACAAATTATAATATACGCTAGAGAAATTTCTACTGAATATAGAAATAGATTCATTGTTGAGTCTTTTCAAGGCGTAAAAATTAGTAAGTTGCAATTCTAAGGATTTCTCCTTGCCCCAAAATTAAGAAAAAAACTTCTTCAATTCCACCCATGAGCTGATGGTTTCTGGGTGTAAGTGTTTGAACCAGTGTTTGGTGTCTCCTTTCAAGGATTGAGAGAAAAATCTCATACACACATCATCATGGTCAATCTTGAATAAATCTATAAAATGCTCAAACCCTTGAATGTGATTTTCAATAGATATGTGTTGGCGACGGAAGTCACTCCTGGATTGCTTGCAGGAGCAGAGCCCGACGCCCATTAGTTTAATGTCACGATTTGTTTGAGGGGTGATCGAATGGAGGAAAACTTAAAACAGCATGGTGTCAACTCAGAAACCAGACCAGGCATGCATGAACGAGTGAGGTTTTGATAAACTCCAAACAGTGAGTCGTAGTAAAGGGTGAGCAGGTGGAAGACTTATGCAGGAATGGTGCAAAGGTCTATAATAAACATCAGGTCCATCACAGACTGGAGAAGAATTTATTCAAACGCAAAACCCTTTTACATTCAAACACAGAGAACCAGAGAGTACAAAGATGCCACGACAAATCCTTTATCATAGCATAACTGCAACAATCCACGTGAATCATTCAACTGTGAACACTCCGGCATGAGATGAAACAA
>ML776734.1:952299-985553 GCA_009831015.1 Picea engelmannii
CTTGTTCCTCAGTCTGTCAGCTGCTAATATATTAGATTCCACCTCTATAGCTGCATCTTGCATCTGAGCTAAAGAGGTGGCTCTCCTTTCTCTTAATACGAGACAGAAATCGGGGTCAAAAGCACTGGCATATGATATTTGAGTAGAGGCTTCGGAAGGCTTTATTTCTGCAGGTATCTTGTTATACATCTTATTGAATCTTTTGGAAAAGTCAGAGACTGACTCTCCTTCCTTCTTTTTTAGGGACCCAAACTCTGTCATATAATATATGTAATCCTTTCTATCCCCCCACTGCCTCAAGAAAACATTATCCAGGGCTTCAATACCAACAATAGATCCAGGGGCCAGTCCCCTAAACCACTTCCTCACCTCACCATCCAAGCTTTGGACAAAAACTCTCATCCAGACATCTTCATTTTCAATATTGAGGTTGTCTGCATAACTGTAAAAAGTAGCTAAGTGCTCTTCGGCAGTTATATCTCCCTCCCCAGTGAACTTGGGCATATACTTCAAGTAGTCTCCAGCAGGGAGAGGATTCAAAGGCTGGGGGAGAATCAAAGGAGCATATCTAGCAGCGACTATAGAATCCATTCTGTTCTGTGGGGGATTAGCACCAGCCATAGGGACGTTGAGTGAAGGAGAACTCGGAGGAGATGGAGTGTGAACATGTGAGGTAGGAAAAGAGGTCCTTACAGGAGATGACGGGGAAAACAGAGAGAAGTCCAAGGGGTTTGAGTGTTCATGTGTCTCTCTCTGTGCAGCAGTAGTAATCAAAGGAGGAGTGGTGAAACCTCCTGAGGGGGGAGTGACAAGGATATCTCCCTCTGATACTAGACCAGGAGGAGAAAACTCAGAAGGAACACTCCCGAGTTCAGAAAATGACAAACCTCAGAGGAAGTACGACTAGGAAGCTGAAAAACAGAAAATGGAGTTTTCAGAGAAAGGGATGGCGTATTACCTTTTTCATCGATGGGAACTTCCCCTGCAGATCTCTTTCCCTTTCTGCACACTGCTTCCAAGTCTGCTTCTGGTGTGTCTAAAGGCAGGTGTGGATTATACCTCGTGTGTCTGCCTCTCGAAGCCACAGCTAATAGAACAGGTTCTCCCTAGCGGAGTCGTCACAGTGGAGTCGCCAGGTGCACAATAGCAATCTTCAAGTTCTGATAACTGATGCACCTTCAGAAATCAATTGATCTTTGTCGTTCAAATCCGGGGAAAATATTCAAATTCGTCCCCGGCAATGACGCCATAAATGTTGGCGACGAAAGTCACTCCTGGATTGCTTGCAGGAGCAGAGCCCGACTCCCATCAGTTTAATGTCACGATTTGTTTGAGGGGTGATCGAATGGAGGAAAACTTAAAACAGCATGGTGTCAACTCAGAAACCAGACCAGGCATGCATGAACGAGTGAGGTCTTGATAAACTCCAAACAGTGAGTCATAGTAAAGGGTGAGCAGGTGGAAGACTTATGCAGGAATGGTGCAAAGGTCTATAATAAACATCAGGTCCATCACAGACTGGAGAAGAATGTATTCAAACACAAAACCCTTTTACATTCAAACACAAAGAACCAGAGAGTACAAAGATGCCACGACAAATCCTTTATCATAGCATAACTGCAACAATCCACGTGAATCATTCAACTGTGAACACTTTAGCATGAGATGAAACAAAGATGAAAAAGGAAAACTGTTTGTCATAAACCAAGAAGTCTCAAACACAGAGGCATAACCAGGAAACCAGAGTATTTGCTGAAACTTTACAGTCGGGAGCTTAGCTCTACCATCGATAGATACAAAAATGGCCAAAATGCCTACATATACTCAAAACAACAAAAGCAGCGGAACCAAGAAAATGCATTGAAGGCTTTGCATCTGCATGGCTTCTAACAGTCAACATCTGAAAGATCGTGCAACTTATGTCAGACGCAACCTTAATTGTTTGACAGTTCCAACGACGAATCAACATGTCTTTAATTCAATGCAGGACTTCCCATTATGGCGGAGACGATGTCTAACCACCACCAACCGCTTCAATAACTGCTTCTTGGGATTGAAGACGACCGGGCCAACTCAGCATTTTGGGATATGGGAGACCTCTCGCATTGCCATCTGGAATAACTGATGGGTTCGCAGGACGATTGTGGGGACCAGCGCGGGAAGTGAGGTATAGCTATGGAATGACGGGGCCTCAACTGTGAGGATAGAGAATAGGACGATGAGAGGTGAGAGAGGTGGCGGGGGATAGACATGAGTCACTAGGGATATATGCAGAGAAAGCGGGTGAATGGACGAGGCGAGTTTAACGCGGTGAAAGGCTGACATGGAGGGGAAGGATACGTGGCGAGTGATAAATGGATGATGAGACGAGGGAGAGGCCATCTGGAAGTGTGAGAGAGAGGTGAATGGTAACACATGGCGGCAAGGGAAAGACGGACAGAGGGACGACATGACAAGAGGTGGGCCCATGCGGGTTAAAGACAGGGCAGCTGAGAAAGTCGGGGTCGTGCCTGAGCTGTTGATCTGGGCTCCTCGATCGTGGCCATTGGAAACTGCATGTGGGATTCCCGATCCCCCCCCTCCACTTAAAGGTAGAAAGGCGGGGGGGGGGGTCCGGAATGGTCTTCATCGCCGTTGATCTGGGCGCGCCGATATGAGCTGTTGGAGAGGTGCGCCTGCGATTCCGGACACCCTGCCCCCTCCCGCTTAAAGGTAGAAGGGCAAGGGGGGTCCGGAATCCAACGCGCGCCGTTGATCCGGGCGCGCGAATCTGGACTGCTCGGACTTGCGTGCTGTTTATCATGGGCTCATTATTGCCCAAAACTTAGGACAAATGGGTTTTAACCCATCCTTTCGCACCCCAACCCCCTTAACAAGAAATATCACTAACAATATGATACCTGATTCTTTGTTTAACACAGGTAGGAACTCATAGTAATTTGGGGGGAAATCATGAAGGGTTTGGGGTAGCTTTAAGGGTATATATCTATGTTGGGCCTTAGGGGGTGTTGGGCCAAGAATAGTGAGAGAGACATTGGTCTGAGTCTCACGGGATTCATCAACTTGGTCATTGTCATTGCGTGGCCTAGGTGAAACCTTTTTATCAGAACCAACAACAAGGCGAGGGTATGCATGTGCAACGTATAGAGGAGGAAATATAATTTTAAGACTTTCATGATCATTATTAAGATACAATAGGTAAAATAAAGTTCATTTGGAATTTTCAAGGAAGGAGCAGAGGCAACTTAAAATGAAAAGTAAAATTCTTTGTAAGAGGTCCCATTTTGAGTACCTGTTTTCCCTCATGATGCCCTTCCTTGCCCCTATCAAGGGGTTTCATCTTTCAGTGAAGTTTCTGTCTTGCTCTTGAAGTATTGAGAGTAAGGTCACCTCTTGGAAACTTAGGATTATGTTATCAGAGGAGTCACCTTCGAACTAAAGTGGAGTCGCCAAAGCAGGAATACAACCAATGTGTGCCTAAGTGTCTGCCACTCTTAGACCCTAGAACTCAACCATGTCGTTCTTCCCAGGGAAAATTTTTAAATTTCATCCTCGGCAACGACGCCCGAATGTTAAAACTCTATAAATTCTATCCAGCTAAATAAACAGACAACATAGGTAACTGTTTCAACCAACTTTAGAGTTGAGGCACTAGCCTGCTCAACTCAAAGAGGGCTCTCTCATGTCACTTGATAAATCTATGGAAATCGGTGGCTAGAATTGGTTTGTTTTGGGGTTTTAATAAAGTTGTTGAAGAGCTGAAGATGACCTTTGGGCTAGGGGTCAAGAATGTAGGATGCATTTCCAAATCATGAAAACAATAAAGAGGAAAAGGCTAAATGAGGAAGTGACTTCTGAGTTTATGCTTGAAAATTTTAGATGGTATCAGAAGAAAAGAAACACACAACTATTATCAGAGCATTATAGTAATGAATTACGAAATGGTTTAGAAGAGATGAACATAGTCTAAATCTCTAGGCCGAGAGCATTGAATAATGAATTCTGGACTTTTAATTTCTCAATTTAGACAGAGGAAAGAAAAATGAAAATACAAAATAATAGGAATCACACACTATGAGAGAAAACAAGACTCATAACACCACAAATTAGAATATTTTCATAAAAAGTCCCAAAATTTGCCTCTACACCCATGTATTCATTCCAGCCCCAGAGATTTATAAAGTTTTCCTGCACAAAGGGCAGGCTCCTCTTTTCTCCATGCTTCTATACTCGTGAGGCCAAGCATATATAGAGGAATTTCATATGGAATTTAAAATGTTACGACTTCCTCATAATTCTAAAAACAGATACAAGTTACAAAAATGAAGAACAATTGTATTATTTAAAGGGACCGTTAGTAATCGATTTGTCATATTAGGACTCCCTTATCTTAAGCCAACATCTGTCCAAAACTATCTGAAATACACAAAAATTTTACTCGAGGATTCACCTCAGCTTGGCGATTTCCTCCTCCAGGGTACTCCACCAATCGAAATTTTCCTCGATGCTCTCTATCATCTCGGTTTTGGCCTATGATTTCCTCCTTTTTCTCCTCTTATTCTTTGCAGTTGGGTGGCAGGTGTTGTCTGCGTGTTCAGTTATGACAAGATCCCTCATAACGGGGTTTAATTTTACTCCCGACTCTGTCTTAGTTTCAGGTTCAGTATGAAATTTAGTCGCTAGCATCTGCAAGACCCATCTTTCATTCTTACTTATTGACCTTCCTAGTACCTTAGCTGAGAAACCAGTCGCGCTAGACACCATTTGATGGGTATTATCCATGCCTTTTGGACTTCGTAGAGACCTTGATTTGGCCACCCTTTGAGTTTACAAAATTCAGGAGCACAGGTCGAGCTTGTTTTTCTTACGCATAAAATGGCAATTTCCCAGAATAGGATAAAATGAAAAATATTTGAGATTTGATGGTTTGTGTACTTTGCTCACGAATTACTGTCACAGTACCTTGGTGTGCCACTCTTCATCAATCCACTTTGGATGATGAGCGTCGAGTTAGTTATGCGACGACGTCCTTTTGGTACGTCACTCGGGAAAGTACCTAGACCGGTGATGTGAGGTGATTTGACCAATAACCATCCTCCCCGCGAGCTATTGACATGAAGTTTTGAACCACATGACATTGGGGCCATAGGAAAAGTGGTTTCAGGCAATCCATCGTCTCCCCTGATGCGTGTGTAAGAGCGCCATGCATTCCCCATCGAAACTAGAGTAGTTTTCCCTGGTCTGCCTTCACGATGTTAAGTATCGTGCTATTTGTTTGTCTTATGTAAGTTTCGACTGTAGATCTGATATTCTTCAAGATCAACAGCCCGCCGAGCTACTCCCTTCCCACTTCCGCTACATTCATTCATACCCCGAGGAATATAGTTGAGCGCCCTGAACTATCACGCCTCTACTGTGGTATAGCGTCTCGCTAAACTTCATAAGTTTTTAGATCCCGATAAAAATTGTTAGGGTGATAACACAACCTAAAGGAAGCTCCAACTCCCTGATTGTATGACACCAACTGGAAAGAGGACACAACCTCCTTTCCTTTCACCGAAATATAAATTCCAAAAACCTGTCACCAAATCAAACAATGTCACTATCAACCTATCATTGTAAACCTATAACAACCTATACCAATCAACCTGCACCAAACAACCTTTACCAACAACATGTACCAACAATTTGTACCAACACAAGTGCATCAACTATGCACATCACAACTTGTCACAACAACCTGTCACATAAACCTGTCTCATCATTCTCATCAACCAATCAGATCTATTCACCAAGATCAATCACTGAGATAACTATCAACCATATGCACAATATCACTAAGATGTGCATCAACCAAAACTACCTACAAACATCAACAAGATGTATCACAATCAAGATGTGCTTCTAAAAGTGTATCAAGTCATATATGCCACATCATCCATAAACCATGTGCCAACAATACTACTAAAAATTCCCTCTAACAATGTACCAAATATGTACCAATCACACATCAACTATAGATCAAACTATGACTCATCAAGATGTACCAACATCACCATATCATACACCTCATGTATGTTCCATGCAAAGAATTATACCAATATAACCATCAAAAGTTCTCTAGCAATACATCACACTATCCATAACCAAATACCATAAACCCTCACATCAAATCATGTGCCAAAACTTCATTGTTATATAGCCTCAAGTGTGTATCAATCGTATATCAAGACCAATAACCAAATCCTCTCAGACTGTACCATAAGATATACCAATAAGACTCAGACATGCACCAACAATATTTTCCTTAAAACCATTCTACAACAAGCCCTAAACTTCCAAGAGGGAATCCAACTGATTTACAAGGCAAACCCTCAACCAGATTCATAGATTCAACACTACACATATGAAAACCATACCTTTTTCTTCTTGTAGTTGTGGTTCTATTACGAATCTATTTATGTAGCCATGATTCAGTTGCCGTGATTTTTTTGCGTGATTATGTTGTCACAGTTCTGTTGCCATGGTTTCGTTGTCATGATTTTGCTGCTGCGATTCTGTTGCTGTGATTTTGTTGCCACAATTTTTTTGTCATTAATTTACTGCCGCAATTTTCCTGCCGCAAATTTGATCTGTTAATAATACCTTCCAAATAACCTTTCATAAATGGATATTCAATATGCTCAAGATAGATGCTAATAGGACATCCTTTCTCTGTTATTTATACTTCCATGTAGCTTCCTCAAAGGGTTATCTTCTAACTCACTTAACCCAACTTCCTTATTTTAGGGATAACCCACTTCTAACCACTTGTCCACTTACAACCACTTTATCCACAAATAGTAAGTTCTCCACTTTTAGTTGCAACTGAGTTTATTACTTAATTAATTTGTTTTTCAACCAATTTGACTTATCCATAAATAGTAAACTCACCACTTCTTGTTGCAACCACATCTTTATTATTTAAATAATTTCTCTTTGCAACCACTTTACCATAATTAACAAAGTCACAACTTTAATTATTTTCTTAATGCAATAAATTTACCCATGATTAACTTCTAGTTATCATCAATTTGACTAGTACACTTCTTCTAGGAGCTTCTAGAATAATTGACTTCTTTGACCTTCTAGCGGATTCTAGATAACTCATGAGGGATCTCCAACTTCACATGGCCATAACTCTGTAACCGTGAGAAGTTATGTGACATTACACATATCACCGAAAACAACACGACATGTACTATCCATCTAGAATAGGCTTACATGCAAATACATTTATCTTCATACCTTTATACCTCAACCAAACTTGGGTTCCTTACCCATACCTCTGAAGCTACTAGACATACTCAAGGGTTGAAATCAATCTCTATGGGTTGACATCAATATACAATATCACTCTCCAATGGTTGACATCAAAGACAACCAACAATCCAACCCATATGCCCATCAATCAAGACCAATTGTCTGACAGACAGAACATGGAAAATTTGTATTGATCATAGAGCCCTGAACAAGATCAAAGTCAAGAACTGATACCCAATTACCTGGATTGATGATCTTCTCTATCATCTCAAGGGATCCAAGTTTATTAGTAAGATTGATATGAAGTCGGGTTGCCACTAGGTGCCGATTGAGTAAACTGACGTGTGGAAGATGACCTTCAAATCTAAATAAGGTCTCTTTGAGTGGTTGGTCATGCCTTTCGGCTTGACTAATGCCCTGACCACATTAATGTGGATGATGGGTGATATATTATATCCATTCACAAACTCCTTTGTGGTTGTATCTTTGGCCGACATCCTCATCTTCAACAAAACTTGGGAGGAACATTTGGACCATATTCAACAGGTCTTTGGCACCCTGCAACAACATAAGTTATATGCCAATTTTGAGAAATGTTCCTTCGGTATGCAAAGAATCCAATATTTTTTATACATCATGGATGAGAAAAGTGTACATGTGGATCCAACCAAGATCGAAGTCATCTTAGTCAGCCCTGAAAACAATGACCGAGCTCTGCAGCTTCTTGGGACTTGCCAACTTCTACCGTCGATTTTTGTTGGGGTTCTCTCATATTTCTTGGCTTCTAAGCCAAGTGACAAAGGGTGGAATGAAGGCCAATTTTGTGTGGTTTTCACCCCAACACAAAGAATTGAAGGATTTGAAATCACGCCTCTGCTCAACACCAATACTTATTCTTCCAAACCTACAACAACCATTTGAGATTGAGAAATATGCTTCAGATTATGCTATTAGTATAGTCCTCACTCCGCATGGGCATCCAATAGCCTATCACGGTGAAACACTATTTGATATTGTTCACAGATACCCCACCTATGACAAAGAGATGTATTCCATTGTGCATGCATGTTGATAGTAAAAGCATTACATTCTAGGGAAGGAAATGATCATCCACATAGATCACAGGCATCTGCAATTCATGCATACACAAGGAAAATTACAGAATGACTTCCATCAGAAGTGGTCCACATACTTGCAACAATTTCACTTGAATATCAAGTACAAGAAGGGTAGCACCAACCATGTTGCATATTTCCTCAGTCGACTCCTGGTGGCATCACTAACCACAATTCTCAACTCCCATGGAGATGAGGCATTCAGATGATCACAATTATACAATAATGACTCTGACATTGCTACTTCCTATCAGACATTGAGCATAGGAAAAACAATTCAAGAATTTCATCTCTAGGATGCATTGCTATGCCATCTGAGTCATCTCTGTGTTCCTTCAAGTGTGCATGCAAATATGATATGGGAATCTAATTACATCTAGGCAACGAGACATTTTGGTGTAGAGAAAACAGTGGTAGTACTACAAAAGCATTTTTATTGGCTGAAGCTTCGACAAGATGTTCGCAAGTACATCAGATCCTACACTACCTTCTCAATTTCCAAGCACACCATCAAGAAATAGGGGCTATACACCTCTCTACCTACTCCGGATAGGCCTTGGGAGTCCATATCCATGGACTACATGTCCAATATGCCTTCAACCAAGCATGGGAATGACTGTGTCTTCGGGGTTGTTGATCGATTCTTTAGGACGACAGTTTTGGCACTCTGCAAGAAGAGCATCACATCTGAGGCCACCACCAAGATATTGTTTACACATGTTTGGGTTCATTTTGGGCTTCCATGCACCATTATCTCCAATCGATACAAGAGGTTCATGAGAACCTTTTGGTCCAGCTTATGGTCGATGATGAACACCAAGCTAACCAAGTTGATTGCCTTCCACCCACATACTGATGGAAAAATAGAGGTGGTCAACATGATGATTTTCCATATTCTAAGGATGTACAATTCCAAACATCCATGCACATGGGATGAAATCCTTCCTTATGTTCATCATAGCTACAACAGATCCCTCCACAACTCTATTGTCCATAGCCCTTTTCAGGTGTGCATGGGGTTTCAACCATTGGCCCCCATTGACGTAGATCTGCCCATTGTAGTTGCATAGGAAGAGTCCTCCCATGCTCATACCGAGGATAATCAGGTAGCCAATTTTTTTGAGCGCATCTAGCAAATCCAACAACAAGTTCATGATATTGTGTAGAAAGCCAATGCCAAGCACAAGTAGTGCCACGAATAACATTGACTGCCACACAAGTTTTAGGTGGGAGATAAGGTGTGGTTTCACTTTAAAAAAGAACACCTCAAAGGACCCCATCAGACGCTACACCCACTCCCATACAAGCCTTGCACCATCACCAAGGTGGTGGGTGAGAATTCTTTTGAATTAAGTGTCCCTCCTTTCCTTGGCTTGCACCCAATATTTAATGTGGAACTGCTTCGACCATATTTTTCACCTCTCTTGGACACTTCATACACAGTCGAGCAGTTGGCTCCTACATAACTCAATCCTAAATGCATCAAAAAGGAGACAATTGATCGAATCATGGACACCAAGAAAAAATACACCCACCAACAGACCAACCAACTCTATCGGGTTGTCAAAGCAGGGCAATTTATTCATCAGGGAAAGTGGCTCACCAGTAGTCAAATTCAATAGAAGTTTCCCCATATGATGGAGGAACTTGACGCAATGGAGACCATTTCTTCCTAAGGTGGGAGGAATGATCCAGGTGGAAATTGGTGGCCACCCACCTATTCCAGTAACTCATAGCACAATTTTCCATTTTGGTATTTTTTCTACACTTTTTCGGGTCCTAAACTTCCAGGGCCATTTTGGGGCCTTAAACAATGTGTTTTATGCATGACTTTTAGAAAAAAAGGATCGTGAAGCAATAAAATAAAATAAATGTAAAAATAAAACATAGAAGATACACAATACATTAGAGAAACATATATACGTGGTTCACCTAGTGTGGGCTACGTTCACCAGAGAAATTGGCAGGTCCTTCCTTTACTATTATCTAGCAAAATGAAGGGATACAACCTACAACACACTCGCTATAACTTCCTCTTATTTCTCTGACAGTATCCTCGCTCATAATACAATATTCATGATAATACATAGCCACAATACAACTCCCTCATAAGAGAGGGTTTCCTTCTAGGGTAAAAAACCCTAAAATAACTTCTACCGTCATATATGCAACCTTACAATGAATGATCCATATTGACTACGAAATTACAATATTTTACAAGGCAGTTTTTCCCAAAATTTCTCTTTGGGGGCGCTGCCCCCAAATCCCCCTCAAGGGGGGGCAACAAAAATTGTCATCTCTCCCCTTGGACCCCCCTGGCGATAGTTGTGGGGGGGAAATCCCCCCCACACCCCCATTAGGGAATGGGGTCCAAGCATGGTTGAAACAAACATTTGAATCAGGAAGATAATCAGGCTCCACAACCAACAATCTCCCACTTGGATACTGATCACAATAACTCCACCGATGTTGTATCTGTTGGACTATGATCCTTCTTGGACCTGGAAAATTTATCATCTTCACCTTCATGCGTGAAGACGAATTGAAACTAAGGAGGAACTCAATTTCTCCCTAGTTACTCCCTTTGTTAACATGTCTGCAGGATTCTGGCTAGTATGTATCTTTTCCAACATCAAATTTCCATCTTCCAAGATGGATCGTATGAAATGGTACATGAGTTGTATATGCTTAGTATTCGAATGTAAGGTTTAGTTCTTTGCAAGATGAGTGGCACTCTCACTGTCATAGTACAACTTGATATTCTCCTGCTTCTTTCCCAATTCCTCCATAAACCTTTGTAACCAAATCATCTCTTTACTAGCCTCTGTAGCAACAACATACTCTTCTTTTGTTGTTTAAAGTGCAACAACCTTTTGCAATTTTGAAATCCAACTTATTGGTGTTCCACCTGTAGTAAAAACATACCCTGTAGTGCTCCTCCTTCTATCTTCATCACCTGCCATATTTGAATCAACATATCCCTGTAGAATAGTGTTTGAACCTACAAAACATAATGCATGAGTAGCAGTACCCATCAAATACCTGAGAATCCACTTTACTGCCTCCCAATGTTCCTTACCTAGATTTTTCATATACCTGCTCACAACTCCCACTGCATGTGAAATATATGGTCTTGTGCAAACCATCACATACATCAATATGCCAACTTCTGAGGAATAAGGGACCATAGACATGTATTTTATCTCCTCATGTGTCTTGGGACATATTTCCTTAGTTAATTTGAAATGGCTGGCCAAAGGTGTAATAAATGGTTTTTCATTCTGAATTCTAAACCTCTCCAACACCTTCTCTATGTACTCACCCTGAGACAATGTTAATTTGCAATTTTTCCTGTCTCTTATTATTCTAATACAAAGGATTTTCTTTGCAGAACCCAAATCCTTCATCGCAAATGAATTAGATAATTTCTTCTTGAGCAAATTTATATCCTTCAGCAAAAAGCATGTCATCTATATACAATAGAAAGATAATATATCTTCCATTTTCTATCCTTTTAAAATAAACACAATGATCATAATGACATATGCTATAACCTTGTTATGTCATAAACCTGTCAAACTTCAAATACCACTTCCTTGGAGATTGCTTTAGGCCATACAAGCTCTTCTTCAACCTGCATACCAAATTCTCCTTTCCTTTGACCTCATACCCCCGTGGATTCTACATATAAATATCTTCCTCCAAATCCCCATGGAGAAAAACTTTCTTTTGTGCAAACCCCTTTACATCAAGTCTATCCTTGTGACACTTTTTCCCTCCATCTTCTTCCTTCAACCTGAAAACCCATTTATTCTACAATGCTCTTTTTCCTGTAGGAAACTGAATCAAGTCCCAAGTATGGTTATTTACCAAGGAATCCATTTCCTCTTTCATCCCTTTCTCCCACTTCTTTTTAGTGTCTACCTGCATTTCCTCTTCATAACATTATGGTTCACTAGAATCATTCAACAATAAATAATATAGTGAAGGAGAGTATTGTTCAAGGGGTCTAATTAACATGGTAGATATTCTAACAACGCTTGCAGGAGTTTGAGGCACATGTTTCTCCTGTTTTTCTACATTTTGATTTTTTGGTACCTTTGGAATTTATTTTTCAGTGATCTCATCAAGCACTATGTATTCTGGTTTTTCTTTTTCCCATTTCTTTCACCTACAATCGATCTTTGTACATGACCTTCTCATTGAATATTACAATTCTACTCCTAATTATTTTGAGAATTTCATAATCCCATAAGCGATAACCAAAATCTTTAATATCATATCCAATAAAGGTACACTTCTTGGATTTTTCCTCAAGCTTTGTTCTATTTTCTTTATCAATATGGACAAATGCTTCACAACCGAAAGTCTTCAAAAATGAATAGTTTACCTTTTTACCTGTCCATGCTTCCTCTATAATTCCACCATCCAAAGAACTTGAAGGTCCTCTTTTTATCAAGTAAACAACAATATATACAAAATTTTCCCAAAACTGTAACTGGGCAACCCTACATGCAATCTCATATTCCTTGCATGCTCCATGATTGTCCTGTTCATCCTTTCTGACACACCATTTTCTTGTGGTGTTACTAGAATTGGTTTTTCTCTATGAATCCCATTGTATGAAAAGTAATCATCAAACTCCTTTCTAAAATATTCATCTCCATTGTCTTATCCGAGACACTTCCACCTTTTTCCATCTCATTCTCAACCAAAGATTTCCATTTCTTAAAAGTGTCAAAAGCATCAGATTTTTGTCGAATGCAATAAGCCTAATTTTTTCTAGTTGCATCATCAATAAAAGTAACATAATAACAAGAGCCACCAAGAGATGATACCTGAGTTGGTCCCTATACATTTGTATGCACAAGCTCTAACCTTTCACTCTTCTTTTATTTTCCAACTCTGAGAAATTTGACTCTCTTTTGTTTTCCATAAACACAGTGATCACAAAAATCCAAATCAATTTGTTTAAGATCTGGAAACAAATTATTTTTGTGAATTATTTTCATCCCCTTCTCACTCATGTGTCCAAGCCTATTATTCCAAAGAGATGTATCCACTCCTATAGAAGATAAATAGATAGAAGAATATGTATTACCAGTACATAAATATAATGTACCTACCTTCTCTCCTTTTGCTATCACTAGTGATCCTTTGGTGACCTTCCATGCCTTATCTGTAAATATGGATATACAAACTTCACTTGCCAACTAACCTATTGGAATTATATTTTACCTTATATCTAGAACATGTATTACCTCTTTCAACAACCATTGGTATTCATTCTTTTCCTTTATTTGTAACTTACCCATTCCAACAATTTTTCATGGTGCATCATCAACCAAATGAACCTGTCCAAAATCACCTTGAACACAATATAGAAAATGTTTCCTATGCGGCGTGGCATGAAATGAATCCCTTGAATCTACTACCCAAGACTCATAAATATTATCTACAGAAAGAATCAAAGCATATTGTAATACATCACCTGTTACATTTGCTTCCTGATTTTTCTCTTGTTGTCCATCTCTTTGTTTCTTTGGAGCTCCACAGTATTTCTTCAAATGTCCATTCTTCCCACAATTCCATCCACTCTATATTTCATAGTCTAGATTTGGATATCCCATTCCTATAATTCCCATAGTTCCCTGATCCCTTTCCTCTATCATTTTTTCTTCCTCTATTCTCCATAGTCAACTCATTCCCTGATGTTTCACCTTTGATTTTCCATTGCATCTCCTCGCTAAGGATAACACCAACAACATCATCAAATTTTAGAGTGTTTGAACTAGAGATAGAGTTATTTATAGCCATGACCAAATTGTTCTAGATTTATGCAAATGAGTACAATATTAGATGATCCTTGACCTCATCATTAAATTCCACTTCTACAGAACTTAGCTGATTAGTAACCATATTAAATTCATTTACAAGATCTGCAATAGACCTACCTTATGACATATTCATATTAAATAATCTCTTCATTAGAAATACCTTATTGGACACCAAGGGTTTTTCATACAGTTCATCCAATGCATCCATCAACTCCTTCATTGTCTTTTCTTTTGAAATACTGAAAGCCACCGACACTGCCAGACTTAGCCGTATCATTCCTATTTCCTTTTTGTCGAGAACCTCCTATTATTCATCCTTCATGGCCGTCGACTTTTTTTCTATTCCAACCAATGGTAGGAATAGATATTTATAATATAAATAATCTTCCATATGCATCTTCCATAACTGGTAGTTTTTGCCGTTAAATTTCTCGACCCTAAACTTTCCATCTTCCACCATTTCTCCCACTCGAAACAGGAACCCTCTTTTCCTACAAGTTACCTTTCGCTTTGATACTAGTTGTTAGAAAAACAGGATCGCGGAGAAATAAAATAAAGCAAATGCGGAAATAAAACACAGAAGATATATAATACAATAGAGACATATATATACGTGGTTCACCCAGTGTGGGCTACACCCACCAGAGAAATTGCTAGGTCCTTCCTTTATTATTATCTAGAAAAATGAAGGGATACAACCTACAACACACCCATTGTAACTTCCTCTTCTTTCTCTCACAATCTCCTCTCTTAGAATACAATATTAGCGATAATGCAAAGCCACAATACAATTCCATCATAAGAGAGATTTTCCTTCTAGGGAAAAAAAACCTTGAAATAAATTCTACCGTTATATATGTGACCTTACAATGAACAATCCAGTTTGACTACGAAATTACAATATTTTACAAGGCAATTTTCCCCAAAAATTTTCTTCATGGGTGTTTCCCCCAAATCCCCCTCCAGGGGGGGGATACAAATTTTTCAGCTTCCCCCCTGGACCCCCATGGAAATAGTTGTGGGGTAAATCCCCCACACACCCCCCGTTAGGGAATGGGATCCAAACATGGCTGAAACAAACATCTGAATCATGAAGATAATCAGGCTCCATAAACAACAATGATATCACCCAAACGATAGTTGAAGGCATGTTCTAGGTCAAATGGAATGTCTAATCCTCTGCTAGACCTTTTCGACAAGGTATCGATTACCCCAAATAGAGATATTATGCAAAATTTATTCCCTCATAAATTTGATGTATCAACTACCCCCATCAGGGCCCACAAACCTTTTTGTGTTTCAACTCCGGGGTTTAGGGTTTTGGATGTTTAGGGTTTTATCAATTATGCTTTATGTTAAAAATTCCTTTGGAGCCTCATTGTAATCAAATTCTTGTGAATGAGTGTAGCCAACACATCTTTTCTCAGAGATAAGCTACCACCATTCTAGCTAGCTTGTGTGCTTTTGCATTTTAAGAATTTTGTATTTTCAAATAATCATTAATAGAATCTTAGTTTCACTATAATACCGTGTTTCATGCCATATCTTTGTGTATTTCCTTGTTATGTCTCTATTATATTTCTACCTTCATATCGTTCTCAAAATAACCTTGATCAGTGGTATCAGAGCAATCTTCTCTTTGTCATTCTTAGTGCATTTCCCCAATGAGGTCATTGTATAGAGATTTGGGTCTCAAGATTGTTTCCCTTGAAGACAACCTCTCTCAAATGCCTAAGAGTTACCTCCCATGGTGGAATAAAAGAGGGAAGATGGGGCAGGATATCCTTTCAAATTGTTTCTTGAGGAACCCTCACATGATAGAGGAATGAGACGATGGATAATTTCACCCAAATCCTTGGACGACTGCTGACAACAACGAAATCACCTTCAACCAAAAGTAACTTCATAGGTGCAATGCCCTTCAAGTTACAAGTTAACTTTGTTATTCCTTTATTTTAAGGCCAGATAAACACCAATTCTTTGGAAAAATGGTTAAGTCCACTAGAGGGTTATTTCTTTGTCCAAACTTTTTTCAATAGTGAACAAATCACCTTCATGTTCTTTAAGGCCCTTCCCCATGTCAGAGATTGGTGGGAGACTTACTGTGAGCAACATGCCAAGGAAGAGTCTACAATTTTTGGGCGAGGGACAACTTGGATGGCTTTTGTTGATGCCCTCAGGGAACAATATTACCCTACTGGAAATTATGGTGACCAGTACACAAGATGGACCACACTGCACCTAGAGAGGGGCCAAACAGTGTCAGAGTTGACAAATACCTTCCATATCTTGTGCACCAAGTTGGGTATCAAATACTTCGAGTGTAATTTGGTCCTAAAATATAGTGGGGATCTACACAGGTACATCCAAACTGAAATGGAATTTCTATACATCTCATCATTGGGAGCCGCTTATAGATATGTTGTTAAAATCAAGCATAAATTTAAGAAGGAGAACAAGTGGGAGCTTGGGTCTGCAAATACGCAACAGGGAAATTATGGTAAGGGTGGCCCTAACTCCCAGGCCAAAGGACAAATCAAGGATGGAAAACCTAAGGATAACCAGCCCAAGCCACTAGAAAACAAGGGTAATGGGAAGTTGAAGAAGGACAGTGGAAAGTGGTGTGAGTTCGAAAAAATCCCTTGGCACAATATTGATGAATGTCGCTCCAAACAATCATTGTTGGATGAGACGGAATCCCTAGGGTTAGATGTTGACTCAGACTCTGATTCAAAACTGGAAAACTTAAAGCAAATCGTTGACATAGATCATTGACACAGAACCCAGTGTCACCATTGCTACCACAAAAAACATAGTTAACAACTTAACGAGAACTCTACAGAGTTCTCATTTTGGGGGGGCTTACATTTTTACCTTGTTTTTAAAAATGGTGCTACCTGTTGGTTGTGGAGCCTGATTATCTTCCTGATTCAGAGGTCTTTTACTTTCAGCCATGTTTACACCCTAGAAGTATGTACACTCTTCCACACAGGGGGAGTGCAGAGGGGGGTACCCCCTCTGCGAGGTCCAGTGGGGCTATTCCCCTTGTTGGGGGGTCTGGGGGCAAGCGGGCCCCCGAAGGAAAAAAATCCTTGTAAATGTATATTGTAATTTCATTGTAAATCTGGACCATTCATTATAAGATCGCAGATCTAATGATAGAGATTATGTTAGGGTTTTTTTCCCTAGAAGGCAACCCTCTTTTATGAGGGAAATGTATTGTGGCTATGGTTGAGAGTGAATATTGTATTCTAAGATAGGAGATTGTGAGAGAAAGAAGAGGAAGTTACATCGGGTTTTCTATATGTTGTATCCCTTCATATGTTGGATAATAATAAAGGAAGGACCTGACAATTTCTCTGGTGGACGTAGCCCACACTGGGTGAACCACGTAAATCTGTGTCTCTATTGTATTGTGTATCTTCTGTGTTTTGTTTCCGCATTTGTTTTATTTTATTGCTCCACGGTCCTTTTTTTCTAACACTACCGGTAGCACCCCCCTCCCTTTTTAGGTGATTTTTTGACATTTTAAATTTGATGATCCATAATGTTTCCACATTATTTATTCAAATGCTTATTTTTTCATCTATTTTTTTTTTCAACGACGTTTTTAGTCATTTTTCCATGTTTCTTTCAATCTTAAAAATATTTTTTATCATTTACTTTTTTGAAATTAAGATTTTTCATCTTCTTACTTAATTTACGATTCCATACTTATTAAATATAGTGGAAAATACTATTTTTAACACATCTTTTACCTTTACTTCAATACATAGAAAATAATTGCAATTAAATAATACTATTTTTAAATATTTAGCAAAAAACTTTTATTTAAATTTTTTTGATAAATTGAGAACTTAAAAAAACAAAGAAAAATAAAAGAATTGAAATTTAAAATAATAATAAAAAATTAAAAAAACAAATTTATATAAAAAAATTAAAGAAATATATATATATATATATATATATATATATATATATATATATATTTAATTTTTTGTTTTATTTTTCCTCTTTAGTTTTTGTGTTTTTCTTTAATTTTTTTATATAAATTTGTTTTTTTATATAAACTAAGAGAAAATGAAAAAAATAAAAAGGTAAAAAAACAAATTTATGGCTAAAAAACTTTTAAAATGTTAAAAAGCACAATATATATATATATAAACAAATTAAAAAACCTAAAATACTTAAACAAATGACGAGGATAGTCATGTTGTTCCCTCTGCGCACAACAACTCCTATGACTAAGGTTTAACCATGGCCAGCCTCAGGATTGCTCAGGGATGTTTCCCCCTCAGTTTTTGGATCTACGATGGCGCCCCCTCCTCTAACTGTATTGCTCCAAGTTTAGTTTTAGATTTCCCTTTTGTCTGACCTGCTCACTCAGGGTCCTCTGGTGCGTCGTCGGGGTGCTCTCTCAAAGGCTCATCCTCTGGTTCTACTACTAATCAGGGTAGTTTTTTTAGTTCTATTGTCTCAAGTAATGTCAATGTTGTTCCTCCGTCTTGTTTGGTGCAAGAAGCTCCAACTCCTTCCATCCCTATGAGGAAGGATGTTATTTCCAAGTTAGTCTGTCTCAACTCTATATTGCTCATCTGCCATTTTAATGGTCGTTGGCTTCGTCTTGTTAATATTCATGAATGGATGTCAAGAGCTTGGCTATCAATTTTAAAAGGTGAAATTTTCATTCACCCTTGTGCTCAACGGTTTTTCATTACTGAGTTTGATCTTCAAGAAGATAAATATTTGATCTTTAGTTCCGCTCCCTAGTTTTGGGGTTGTTCCAGATTATGCATGAAGCCTTGGTCTCCTTATTTTGATCCTTCAAAGTATTCGTTATCTTCGACACCTATTTAGGTTAGGCTCCCAAATTTTCCCTTGCATTTTTGGGGCTTATCCTCTCTTCGTTCCATCAATAATTCTTTGGGAAAGTTTCATTATAGAAGCCCTGAATCAAACAACTATAACATCTTTACCTATGCTCGGATCTGTGTAGAAATGGATTTTATTAAAGGTTTCCCGACAGAAATAAACTTGACAGGGGATAATTATTTGTGGACCCAAAAGATGGATTATGAAAAAAATAAAAATCGATGTCGTTCATATTTTGGTACAGGTCCCTTGGCAGTGAATTTCCATAGGGATCCTAAGAAATATCGAAAGCAATGAAAACCAATTTGGTGGGTTGGATCCAACATTGATCATCAACTTATTGCCAAAAAAAACTTTACAGATGCAGTCCCTCCCAAGGAGATTCCCAATGGAGATACATTGTTTCCATCCGACATGGATTCTCCAGATCTAGACCCTCCATTGGAAGTCTCTAAATCTAAAATAGAAGTCAAGAAGGTCACAAACGATATTACTGCGCAACCTGAAATTCAAGAAGAATCTCCTCGAAATATTGAGGAAAAAGCAGATTTGACTTCTCTAGATCCTCAGGTTCACCCCAACTCCACTGCATTGGTAAGTTGGGCTAATGAAGAGGATGAAGCTGAGGCATTAGGAAATTCAGACCCTCCAGATCCAGGAAATGAGGGAATGGAAGGACTTGTGTTGACCCCTCTATCTCTAAATGTTGGTTGGACGGTAATCATAAAAAAGAAAATGACCCCTTAAGTATCCCAGCCAATGGTGACAAGAAGTAGGGCTCGGAAGACCTGAACGAGCCTGTTGAAGAAACTTGGGATCAACAAGGAACTCAAGCAATCAAGCATGAACCTGGTAGTGGATTTCCTTTAAAAATGTAGTAGTTATGTTTTGTTTATCAATTTGTATTAAGGGTATGTTCTACCAGCTATATACCTCTCATCACAGTAGCAATATAAGTTTTTGGACAGTCCTTAAGAAACTAGACACAATTTTTGTAAACTTTGGATTAGCTCTTAGATATGGAGGTCCCTGTGACTTTTTGAATCTATCATTATGTATCTCATTGGTCTTGAACACACCATTTTAATGATATAAAATTCCCTAGTTCTTGTGAAAAAAAAAACCTAAAATACTTTATGTAATACAAAATAAAAATAAATAAATAAACCATAAAAAAACTTAAAATTACCAAAACAAAATGTTAAAAACTTACAAAAATAAAAATAAAATATTAAATTTTATATAAAGTTAAAATGTTTCAAGATATTTTTTATTATTGTTTTTTACAAAAACAAATACATAATTTTTTTAAAACTATTGTTTTCCGGTGAAAATTTTATTTTTTTTTAGTTTTTTTTCCACCTTTTTTTAATGTTTTTTTTTTCAAATTTGGGTTTTGAATATATATTTTTAAATGTATTGTTTTCATTAAATTATATATTATATTGTGTTTGGAATGATAAACTAAGATTTAAAAAGAAAACATTTAAGAGTTGATTTTATGATTTTGTTTACAATAATGATGATTTCTTTTACCACTTTAAAAAAATATGTCATTTTAGTACCCCAATTTTAGAATGGGTGCTATCAGTAGCAGTACTTTTCATTTTGATGGTTGATTTTGAGGTTTTGGTTTTAATGGCACCAATTGCTAAAAATAAGATTTCAAATTATCCTTAATTTTGATGTTTTGAAAAAAAAACATTTTCCTTTATGTAACATCATTTTTTTTATTTAGGTGTTAATTTTAAGGTTTTTTTCATCTCGTTAGAAAAAATTGTGCTACCGGTAGCACGACTTTTTGATTTGGGGGTTTATTTTCATGTTTGTTACGCAAAAATATGGGGGTTTTGGGCCAACTTTCTCATTTTGAGGTCACAGTTCTTGTTAAGTCAATAACTTTGTTAAAAGTCCAACCATAGGAACTGAAGGATCTTGAATAAAGGGAGTGCCTCTTCCACTCACAAATGTGGGTGAAGGGGACCCCACTCGATTTAATTTTTGACATTGATAGCCAAGAGAACTTGATCTTAGAGGTTGTCAAGAGGTTGAACCTAACAACGACGTCGCATCCTCAACCATACACCATCGGTTGGCTTAGCCAGGGGTGGGACATTCACGTCAACCAACAATATTTCTTGCACTACGACATCAAACCCTTCAAAGATGAGGTACTGTGTGATTCCCCCCCCCTTGAAGTTTGTGATTTTTTGTTAGGACAACGATATATGTGGAAGCATCATGCATTTTATGAATATATACCCTGTAGTGTCATTATTACTTTGGGAGATAAACTCTATAGGGTATTGGAGGCAGTCCCAAAGGGTGCAGTCTCTTTGATCTTCATGAAGCAGTGCAGAAATGTGGTCTCTTAGACCGAGAGGGTTTTCATCTTTATGGTTCGATCATAAGGGGAATGGAAGTCACTGCAACCTGTTATAACCCTATATTTCATAAGATCAGATGGTGATTGAAATTTCTTCCTTCAGTGATTTTATGTGGTAAATGATATTCCATTCTACAAATAATTTCCCAAAGGAAAAAGGAAAATTAAACATAATCAGGGGTTTGCATTTCAAAATACGCCCTAAGTTAATCAGATTTGGTTAATTTAGCATTGGAAAATAAAGTTATATTCTAAAATGGAAAAAAGCAAGCTTAATGCTACCCAACGCATAATTTGTATCATAAGGTTGCAATCAGACAAGAATTTTTGTCTTGTAGTTCCTAACTCTTGCACTAGTCTCCATCGTTGACGTCCCCATCGCCCATATCGACAGTCCTCAACACATTTCGGACCCCCCCCCCCACCTTTCTGCCTTTAATGGTGGGGGGAGGGGTGGTCCGAAAAGTTGTTTTCTCCCACCTAACGTGGCGCCTCCGTGTTATTTTGGACCCCCCCCCTCTCAAATCTACTTACCACCTACCCCCCCCCCTCCAGAATCCTACCAAACCACAACCTGATACCTCTCACTACGCATCATCTCCCGCCTATAACTCCCCTCTCATCACACGCCACATGTCTCTTCATTCCCGATAGAGTCCACCTCTCTACCTATCCCTATCGCTTACACTCCTGCATCTACTCATCCCATCTCCACTGAACACTTTCCCCCATGTCATCCTATTCGTATCCAATCACACTTTCCCATGACCATTTGACTAACCACTGACCCATAATGATCATGCGCTAAGATAAGATATCACCACTATCACTCACCATTCACTGTAGGTTTTCCCCTCGAAAAATTTACTCAAAGAGACAGATGGAAAAGTTTAAGGAACAA
This sequence comes from Picea engelmannii, assembly GCA_009831015.1. Lineage (NCBI taxonomy): Eukaryota > Viridiplantae > Streptophyta > Pinopsida > Pinales > Pinaceae > Picea > Picea engelmannii. The sequence continues at coordinate 974,713 of ML776734.1, forward strand.
TAAGCAGAGTCTGTGAAGACAGTTTCTACCTCATTCCAGATGTTAAAGGCATCAAGACACCTAGTAGTTGAAGATCAACAACTAAGCAGAAGTTAAGGACAAATCATCAACAACCTCCATCAAATCAACATACAGTTCCAAGATCCAAACATAATTCATCTACAAGCTCCATCATTCGAGTCAATCAAATCAAGCACTTGAAATCTGAATCAATCTTAAAACATTCCTATATTTTTGTACTTGGAAATACAATTAGTTTAGATTTTCTTAAAAAAAATCTTGATTAGTTATGACATGATATTTTGTAAATAACTTATAAATACTTCCCATTTCGAAGTATCATGGGTTGGGACATGTTTGTAGGATAGGATAAATATTGTAAGGAAGCCCACAGAAACACCATTGATCAGATTTTTAGTTATACAACACAACATCATAGGATTCTTGGGTCAGAGTGTTGGTGATGTCTTTCTTCCTTTGTAAAATGTTTTCTTATGCTCTGTAATCATTTAATGTGTTCTCAATTCCAATCATTAAAATAAAGTGAAAAGAACATAATTTATTTTATATACTTTGTCTCTGGTTTTTTAATGATCTGTATGTTTTCATCTGAAACTGAATGAAGGAATTCTTAATTGCTCCTTTGCTTAGTGGATTTCCCCTTCTTTTCCCTCTTATTCATTTCATTTAATCTTAATAGATCCAATAGTTTTACTACCCTTCCCTACAATATTAGCTTGTTAACCTTGTTTTGATCAATTCTGAATTGTGACCCCATTTCCCAATGGCCCTCCCTTGTTGTTCCAACCAACAATCTAAAAAAACCAAACCCTGCACTATCATAACTAGCCTAAAATTCCTAGCAAACAAAGATAAATCTTATCGAGAGATCCCTCTCTGAGTTTAGGAGGGCTAGATCCTAAGCTCCATAGTGGTTTTTTGGTTACCTCTGTCAACTTCTTCTTCAACCTGAGAAATTACAGAGTGATAACATAGTGGCGACCATACTAGGGAACTGAACATTTCATGTTCCTCAGAGAAGTGTATCAAGTTCCAGATATGATTACTGATGGTGGATAGTGATCAGACACAAGAAGGTTGAATCATTTACCTGGAGACTCCAATCGACTCCAAATCAAATACTCCACTAGAGGAAAAACCTTAAACATGATAAGAAAATCTAAAAAAATAGGTATTCAAGTTGGAATTTTATCCAAGACATAATAGGCTTTATTTTTAATTATTTTTTCTCTTTTCCTGATCCTAGTTAAGACCTTATTGTTGATACTTATGATAATCATATTCAACCTGATGAGCCTCAAAATATTAGGCTTGATCCTATAGTTCTTGTACATACTCCTACATATGTTAAATTCCTAGACAGATACAAGCCTCTCATCTTACCTCCAATACTCCATGGTTTCCCTGAAAATTATCACAAATATCTTCCCAGGTTTGATGGAGAATATGGTAGCATCACTACTGAAAAACACATTTAGGGTTTTGAACATTTTATTGACCTTTTTGAGGTTGAATAAGATGATGTTTGTATTAGGATTTTTGCTCTATCTTTGCAAGGTAAAGCTAAAGAGTGGTTCAAAAATTTGTCATCTGCAAACATTGGTGATTTCCATCAGTTTGAGAAAGTTTTCCTTGATAAATGGATGATCAAGAGGAATAATTTTCTCATTTTAGAAGAATATGATCATTTGAAAAGACAACCAGGGGAAATGGTGCAACACTTTTCAGCCATATTCAATCAAGTTTACCATTCAATGCCTGCTAATATAAAACCTCCTCCTAGTTTAGTTCTCTTACACTACCCGAATGCCTTTGATCTAGAGATGGCATTTCAATTGAGAGAAAGGAACACTACAACACTCAAGGAAATGCATGATAGTGCAATAAGTGTGGACGCTAATTTTCTGATCAAAAGGTCAAAGTTGAAGGGAGAAGAAAGAAAGAACATAGAAAAGAAGCATCTGACATCTTCAGAAGTGAAACTAGACATTCTCGCAAGCATAATGAAAGATATGATGGCAAAGGTTATCATGAGAGATGAACTTGTTGTTCAAAAACACCATGTTCCACTAGTTTGATAAAAAGAAAGGTTCATTTTTCCTAATCATTTTGTTGCTTATCCTTGGTATCATAGATCAGAAAAGGACTATTTTATGTATTCAATTCATGCCATGGACAAAGATGAAACTCAAAATCAACTTGTGGAGGAGAAATCAGTTGACCTAATGTGTATTCTTGATGACTTTTCTTATATGGATGATCTACCCAAGTATTATCAATATGATGATGACTACATCAAGGTTGTCTCTTCAAAGAAACTAGTAGCATGTTTTTTGGGTGAAGAATATCAGTTACAACAATTTAAATATAACAATCAGCCCATGCATAGAAATCATGACAACAATGAGAAAAATGCATAAAATTTCAAAGTAAGTGAAAAATATTTTCCCTTATGTTTCTCTTCATTCCAATTTCTAAGAAAAATCTATAAACAAGTAGAAGATGTCATTTGTGATATGGAAGTTGTTCTAGCTCCAGAATTATAGCCCCTGAGTTATATTGATTTTCAAACCACAGATGAATTGATGTAGCATAATTTTGTACCATTAAGTTTTGGTTGATTTCAGTTTTTGAAGAAAAATGTTGCTAATATCTTTGAAGCAAGGACTGGTAAGCCTATGGAAAATTATGATATTTCATTGGAACCAATGCAAAAGTCTTCTTAGTTTCTCCAGGATCCAATAGATGATGTTTTGGATGATCTGTGTAGTTAAAGTCATGTTTCATTAGCTAGATATGAGCTGAAATGCAGTTATGATAAAAACTTGATCAGGATACTGGCTTCACTAACTTGCTCAACAAGAGTCTCATTACAAAACTCTTCTGAAAGTTTGCAGTTAAATAAGAAGTTGTATGATGATGTAGATATCATATGTGCAATACCTAATTATGACCTTGAATTTGTTGAATGCTTTGAACTCCAATAAATAGGTCATGTTTATTATGATCCCATAGTTGTCTATATGGAGGAGTTTTTCACCTTATAATTCCAATCGATTTCCACTGCATATTTTATTTTTCATGGTTCCAAAGCTCTATGTTGTGAAGAACAAACTGACAATCAATTTCTAGTTCCCTTACAAGCTCTAGTTCTGAGTTTTATTAAAAATAGTGAAAGAGCATAGTTATTCTGCTAGATTGGCTTCATTGGATTTTTTCCATTACCTAATTGAGTAGCAATTTCAACAGATTAGGGTAGGAGTGTGTGAATAAGCTCAACTTGGCGAGCATTCCTTTCAACAATTTTTCAATTTTATTTTCATTTTGGTTTCAGTTTTCATTTTTAGAGTACAGTTCATATTTCAAAGTGAATTTGATTCAGTTAAGGTTTGGAGCAAATGATCAATTGATTTTCAATCACAAAGGTTTCATGACAGAGCAAGTTGCAGGATTTTGGGATCATCCCAATGAACAAGGATACTTAATCTACGGTGTTCTTGGCACCTCAAAAGGAGAGCACCATCCCCAAGTGGAGCCACTATTATAACTTTATATTTCATAGGATCAGATGGTGACTGAAATTTATTCCTTCAGTGATTTTATGTGGTAAATGATATTCCATTCTACAAATAATTTCCCAAAGGAAAAAGGAAAATAAAACATAAGCAGGGGTTTTCATTTCAAAATATGTCGTAAGTTAATAAAATTTGGTTAATTTAGCGTTGGAAAATAAAGCTAGAGTCTAAAATGGCAAAAAGAGAGCTTAGCACTACCCATCGCATAATATTTATCCTAAGGTTGCAATCGGACAAGACTTTTTGTCTTGTAGTTCCTAACTCCCATGCTAGTCTCCATCGGTGACATCCCCATCGCCCATATCGACGGTCCTCAATGCATTTCAGACCTCCCCCCCCCCCCCCCCCCCCACCCGACCTTTCTGTCTTTAACAGTGGGGGGGTCCGAAAAGTTGTTTTCTCCCACCTAACATGGCGAATCTGCATTATTTAGGACCCCCCTCTCAAATCTACTTACCACCTACCCTCCCCCTCTGGAATCCTACCAAACCACCACCCGATACCTCTCACTATGCGTCACCTCCTTCTTATAATTTCCCTCTCATCACACACCACATGTCCCCTCATTCAGGATATCGTCCACCTCTCTGTCTATCCCTATCGCTTACACTCCCGCATCTACTCATCCCATCTCCACTAAACACTTTCCCCCACGCAATCCTATTCATATCCAATCACACTTTCCCATGACCGTTTGACCGACCAATTCCCCATAATGAGACCGCACTAAGCTAAGCTATCACCACTATCACTCACCTTTCACAGTAAGTTTTCTCCCCGACAAATTTACTCGAAGAGATAGATGGAAAATTTTAAGGAACAATAAATAGAGTCTACGAAGACAGTTTCGACCTCCTTCCAGATTTCAAAGGCATCAAGACACCTAGCAATTGATTATCAGAAGCTAAGAAAAATTCAAGGATAGATCATCAACAACCTCCATCAAATCAGCATGCAATTCCAAGATCCAAACAAAATTCATCCACATGCTCCAACATTCGAGTCACTTGACAGTTATTTTATAGCGATTGCATCTAAAGTTTATTTTTAGTCAATCAAATCAATCAAATCAATCACCTGAAATCCAAATCAATCTTAAAAGATTCCTATATTTGTGTACTTAGAAATACAATTAGTTTAGATTTTCTTAAAATAAATCTTGATCAGTTATGACAGGATCTTTTGTAAATAAGTTATAAATACTTCCCATTTCGAAGTATTATGGGTTGGGACCTATTTGTAGGATAGGATAAATATTGTGAGGAAGCCCACATAAACACCATTGATCAGATTTTTAGTTATACAGTGCACCACTGCAGGATTCTTGTGTCAGAGTGTTGGTGATTTCTTTCTCCCTTTGTCAATTTTTTTCTTATGCTTTGTAATCATTTCACGTATTCCCAACTCCAATCATTAAAAGAAAGTCAAAAGAACAGAATTTATTTTATATACTATGTCTCTATTTTTTTAATGATCTGTATGTTTTCATCTGACACTGAATGAACAAATTATTAATTGCTCCTCTGCTTAGTGTATTTTCCCCTCTTTTCCCTCTTATTCATTTCATTTAATCTGAATAGATCCAACAATTTTACTACCCTTCCATACAATATTAGCTTGTTAACCTTGTTTTTATCAATCCTAAATTACGACTCCATTTCCTAATGGCCCTCCCTTGTTGTTCCAACCAACAATATAAAGAAAAACAAACCATGCACTATCATAACTAGCGTAAAATTCCCAGCAAACAAAGCTAAATATTATAGAGAGATCCCACTCTGAGTTTAGGAGGGATATATCCTAAGCTCCAAAGTGGTTTTGTGGTTACCTCTGTCAAATTCTTCTTCAGTCTGAGAAATTACAGAGTGATCAAACAACCAACGAAATTTTATGCACGGGGTATCTCTACACAACAACGATAGGTGGACAAGATAGTATATGAATACAAATACATATTCACCTCACCTACTGGGGTTCCTGTGCACTGTCAGGTAAATCACTCAATTGATCTGACACCTAGTGATCCTCTACCTAGTGTCCCTATGCACAGACATTCTCTTATAGAGAATGAAGAAATCAAATGCCAAATCCAAGAGCTAATTTGGAAGGGCCACATCAGTCCAAGATCCTCACCTTGTGGGAACCCAGTTGTTCTGGTACAAAATAAGGACAGGACATGGAAAATTTGTATTGATTATATTTCCATAAACAAGATCACAATCAAGAACCAGTACCTAATTCCCCAGATTGATGATATTCTCGATCATATCAACGGAGCCAAGTTTTTTTGTAAGATTGATATGAAGTCGGGTTACCATGAGGTGTCGATTGAGCAAACCAATGTGTGTAAGATGACCTTCAAGTATAAATAAGGTATCTTTGAGTGGTTTTTCACGCCTTTCATCTTGACTAATGCCCCGACCATATTCATGTGGATGATGGGTGATATATTACGACCATTGACAAACTCCTTTGTGGTTTTATATTTGGATGACATCCTCATCTTTCGCAAAACCTGGGAGGAACATTTGGATCATATTCGATAGGTCTTAGGCACCCTACGATAACACAAGTGATATGCCAATTTGGATAAAAGTTAATTCGACATGCAGAGAATCTAATGTTTGGGATACATCATGGATGAGTAGGTTGTCATGTGGATCTAACCAAGATCCAAGTCATCCTCGATTGGTCAGCCCTGAAAACAATGACCAAGATTCACAACTTCTTGGGCCTCACCACCTTTTACCACCAATTTCTTTTGGGGTTCTCTCATATTTCTTGGGCCCTAAGCTAGGTGACCAGGGGTGGAGCAAAGGCCAAGTTAATGTGGTATGTTCCCCAACATAAATCATTTGAGGATTTGAAATCCCTCCTCTTCTCAACACCAATCCTTATTCTTCCAAACCTACAACAACCATTTGATATTGAAACATATGCTTCAGATTATGTTATTGGTGTAGTCCTCACTCTCCATGGGAATCCAGTAGCCTATCACAATGAAAATCTATCTGATATTATTCACAGATACCCCACCTACGACAAAGATATGTACTCCATTATGCAGGCATGTCGAAAGTGTAAGAATTACATTCTAGGGAAGGAAAGGATCATCCACACTGGTCATGGGCCTCTACAATTCATGCACACACAAAGAAATTTTTATAATGACCACCATCAGAAGTTTTCTATGTACCTGGAGCAATTCCAATTGAATATCAAGTACAATAAGGGTAGAACCAACCATGTCGTAGATTTCCTCAATGGACCCCCCATTGGCAGCATTAACCACAATTATAAACTCATGTGGACATGAGACATCTAGATGGACAAAATTATACAATAATGACTGACTTTTCTACTTCCTATCAGACATTGAGTGCAGGAAAAAAAATTCCAGACTTTCATCTCCAGGATGGATTGCTATGTCATCTGATTCATCTATGTGTTCCTTCAATTGATCTTGCAAAGTTGATCTGGGAATCTCATTACAGTTGTACATCGAGACATTTTGGTATAGATAAAATAGTGGCAGTACTGCCAAATCATTTTTATTGGTCAAATATTTGACAAGATGTTCACAAGTACATCAGACCATGCACTAAATGCACCATTTCCAAGTCTTCCATCAAGAAACAAGGGCTATACACCTCTCTTCCTACTCCAAATAGGCCTTGTGAGTCCATCTCCATGGAATACATGTCTGGTCTTCCTTCAACCAAGCATGGGAATGATTGTGTCTTCGTGGTTGTTGATCAATTCTCTAATAGTGTCACTGCCAAGCTCTTCTTTACACATGTTTGGGTTCATTTTGGGCTTCCACAAACTATTTTCTCCAATCAAGACAATATGTTCCTAAGTAATTTTTAGTCTAGCCTATGGTCGATGATGGACACCGAGCTAACCAAGACAACTTCCTTCCACCCACAGACTGATGGACAAACAAAGGTATTCAATAAGATGATTGTCCATATCTTGAGGATATACAATTCCAAACATCCATGCATATGGGATGAAATCCTTCCTTATGTTCAACATAGCTACAATAGGTCCGTCCATAGATCTATTGGCCACATCCCTTTTCAGGTGTGCGTGGGGTTCCGACCATTGGCCCCCATTTACATAGCTCTGCCCATTGTAGTTGCATAGGAAGATTCCTGCCATGTTCATGCCGAGGCAAATCAAGAAGCCAATTTTTTTGATCAGATCTAGCACATCCAACAACAAGTTCATGATATTGTGCATAAAGCTAATGCCAAGTACAAGCAGTGTCATGATCAACATCGAGTACCACATAAGTCTTAGATTGGAGATAAGGTGTGGTTGGACTTGGATAAAGAGGGCCTCATAGGACCCCTGTTGGAAAATGTTTAACATGCAGCATATGCTTGTCATTGATGGAAAGTACAACACTGATGATGGCTTGAGTACAGCAACGATGATCAACAGGCAAATAGAAGATAAGTCCAGTAAGATCGAATGATAGAAGGCAACACAACATTGATAAAATAATCGAAGACCCGAGAAGCATTTCGAGCGCTGAACAGGAGGATAAATCTCAGACGTTAGATCCAAGCGCAGTACCCGACCATCGTTGGATCAAGGAGAACCTGCACACCTTTTAAAGTATAACAAGGAGAAGCGGGCGTAATCGCGATATGTGAAATTGCGACTTAATCTGAGCCGTCAGATCGAGGTTGAATCTGGACCGTTGATCCCAATCCATGTCGGAGTTTCGAGGATCACGAGTTAAACATGTCAAAGATTATTAACATCAGGAATCCCAAAATCGTGATATGTGATATTACGATTTAATCACAGCTGTCAGATCAAGATAAGATCTGGACCGTCGATCCAACTCACGTCATCAAACCACGTCATCTAGGAACACATGGCACAACCAAGTAATGACAAGTGTCAGACTGATTCAACATTTAAAGCACATGTAAGTCACGAATCAGGGTGACAAGTAGCAGGTGTTCGACACGTGTGATGTCAGCAGGCTTACACCCTTTCGGAGTTTCACGAATCGAGAGTTGGAAGCATAAAAAACATTCACCACAGGAATGTCGAAATCACGATATGCGAATTCACGAAAATATCTTGATCGTCAGATCACCAAGGAATGTGGACCGTTGATCAAGCATGAAGAAGGCCTGTGAAGTGTTGAAATCACGACAAGATCTGAACCATTGGGTCCATAGGACACGTGGCTAAATATCGTCATGTCACTGACTGGAAAGTCAAAGGAACCGGGTTTAATCTTAGCCATCAGATCGAGTTTTGATCTTAGCTGTCAGATCAAGGTTTGATCTTGACCGTTGATCCAACTCCATCTCGGAGTCTCAGGTATCGTGACTTGGAGTGACGGGAATCTCCATCTTAGGAACAACGAAATGAGAAATCGTGAAAGCGCCTTATGCATAAGGTTGTGGCCACAGCCCTTACTCACAAGAAGGGAAGGAGTCAGTCCAGATAAGCTCTGTTTCGGGATTTCATAGATCACGACTTGGAGAGTCGAGATGCCTCATCTCTAGATTCACGAAACGTGAATTCGCGAAAAGCACTTTAAGCATAAGCGCTTGGTTATGACCATAGCCATATAAGGGAACGAGCCTTGGCGCATGATCAGGTGGAGAACAAATGGCAGGTGGGGAGGAGAACGATACAAAAGGTGACACGACAGGAATGGGGCCCTTCCTCAATACCCCACCATTCTGGACCCCCCCCTTTAATTAAAGGCAGAATGGCAAAGGGGGTCCAGAATCGCTTGAGCGTCGTTGATATAGGTGCTTTAATCCTGGACGCTCGAGAGATGCACGCCCAATTCCGGACCCCCCCCCCTCCGCTTAAAGATAGAATGGTAGGGGAGCTCTGGAATCCAATCCCGACCGTAGATCTGGGAGCACAGATTTTGGCCATCCATATTTGCTCACTGCATATCCAATGGTGCAAATGAATTTGAACAAGATCAGATGGAAACTGTAGCACGACATAGTATAACTGCCAGAAACCACTGATGGTTTTAGCTAGAGGATTTGAAGACACTTGGGGATGATTGATAGAGAAGGTGAAGAGCCTCTGAGAATATTCAAGAGGGATGAAGATGTTCGTGGAGGTGATTAATAGCTGGATGGGCATTGAGGCCTGTAACTGAAATAGAGAAGGTGAGCTTGACTTTCACAGAGAAGACGAAGAGTCTCAACTGCCAGAGAGAAAAAGGAATCTCGGCATAACACCTAGTGATGATAGACACAGGGGTTGAACTACCAGAGAATTTGAAGAGTCGTGATGATGATCACGAAGAGAAATTGATATGTTGAGGAGATTGGCGTGGTATGAGAATGCAGAGGAATGGTGAATATTGCATGCACAAGATGCACAAAATCTATATATACACGGTACAGAGAAGAGAAGCAGTGGCGGCCGCTATTGGAGTTTGTTGTGGTTGTTGTTGGTGAAGGTGATTCATGTGTGAAGAAGGAGGAGAGTGCAGTAGCTGAATTGCACGGAAGAGGAACTGTGCAGTGAATGGACATGGCACACAGAGCATAAAAAACAGAAGAACAGATAACGCAAGTGATGTGTGCAGAAAGGAAATGAGGCTGACAGAGCAACAAAATGCAACAGAACAGTGATGAGTCTGGTAAGCCATTGTTAAACATCATATCACTGTAATAAGTTTCAGTAGCAAAGATCTATATTTCAGGGTGGTTGGGAGGAGCTAGGGAGGACTGGTGTCCTCAAAGGTTCAAGTGGGTGCTTGAACACAGGGAGTTGGTGCTTCCTTCTAGTTGGTGCTAGAGAAACCAGGGAGTTGGTGCTTCCTTCTAGTTGGTGCTAGAGAAACCAGGGAGTTGGTGCTTAATTCTAGTTGGTGCAAGAGAAACCAGGGAGTTGGTGCTTCCTTCTAGTGGGTGCTAGAGAAAACAGAGAGTTGGCACTGTCAGCAAGTTGCATCTTGCAAAACTGAGGTTGTAGCCTCATTATGAGTCGGTGCTCATATGTATGATAATGTAAAGAATGAAACTATTAGTTATCATATAAAGACAAAGAGGTTTTTACCCTTTATGGGTTTCCTCATGAAATATCTGTCTCTGTGTTTCTCATATATGTGAATGATGTTGAAAGTGCCATTATTTATTTCCCTACATTATTGTGAACATCATTTAGTGTTTCTGCAAAGAGTTTAAAAGAAGCATAATTGTTTAAGCACGGTAACAACTGATTCACCCCCCCCCCCCC
>ML776734.1:993474-1010918 GCA_009831015.1 Picea engelmannii
GAGTTGGTGCTTCCTTCTAGTTGGTGCTAGAGAAACCAGGGAGTTGGTGCTTCCTTCTAGTTGGTGCTAGATAAACCAGGGAGTTGGTGCTTCCTTCTAGTGGGTGCTAGAGAAAACAGAGAGTTGGTGCTCTCAACAAGTTGCATCTTGCAAAACTGAGGTTGTAGCCTCATTATGAGTTGGTGCTCATATGTATGATAATGTAAAGAATGTAACTATTAGTTATCATATAAAGAAAAAGAGGTTTTTACCCTGTATGGGTTTCCTTAGGAAATATTTGTCTCTGTGTTTCTCATATATGTGAATGATGTTTAAAGTGCCATTATTTATTTCCCTGCATTATTGTGAACATCATTCAGTGTTTCTGCAAAGAGTTTAAAAGAAGCATAATTGTTTAAGCACGGTAACAATTGATTCACCCCCCCCCCCTATCAGTTGCCCAACAACCCCATCAAAATGTACGCCCACTCCGATATGGGCCTTACACCATCACCAAGGCTATGGGTGAGAATGATTTTGAATTACGTATTCATTCTTTCCTTGGCTTGCACCCGATATTTAATGTGGAACTGCTTCAACCATATTTTCCACCTCTCCTAGACACTTAGGATGCGACCAAGAAGTTTCCCCTACAAAACTCAATCCTGACTACATTAAATAGGATAATTTTGATTATATTAGGGACACCAAGTGAAAGGACACCCGCTAGCATACCATCCAAATCTATTGGTTCATCGAAGTGGGGCAGTTTCTTCATCAGGGCAAGTGACTCAACATGAGTTAGATTCAACAAAATTTCCCCCATATGATGGAAGAAATTGATGCAACGGATACCATTTCTTCCTAAGGGGGGAGGTATGGTCTAGGTGTAAATTGGTGGCCACCCAACTATTCCACTGGCTTAAAGAACATTTTGCCATTTTGCCATTTTTTCTACACTTTTTCGGGTCCTGAACTTTTGGGGCTATTTTGAGGCCTTAAACAACATTTTCTGGGCACACTGGCACGCACACGGTAGCCAAAGGTAGGGTTTGAGTAGAATGGAATGTGTACTCCTCAGCTAAAAATTTCCTACGAGGTATTGAGCACCCCAAATGAATATCGTATGAAAACATTACACCCTCAAAAAGTTGATGTATCAACTACCCCCATCAGGGCCCACAAACCTTTTGGCTTTTCATCTCCCGGGGTTATGGTTTTGAATGTTTAGGGTTTTATCAATTATGATTTATGTTAAAAATTCCTTTGGAGCCTCATTGTAATCAACTTCTTGCAATTATTGTAGTCGACACATCTATTCTCAAATATAAGATACCACCATTCTAGCTAGCTTGTGTGCTTTTGCATTTTATAGTCTTTTGTATTTTCAGGCAGTCATTGATAGAATTTGAGTTTCACTGTATTAATGTGTTTCATTCCATATCTCTGTGTATTTCCTTGTTGTATCTTTGTTATATTTATGCCTTCATATTGTTCTCAAAATAATCTGGTTCAGTGGTATCAGAGTAGTATGCTCCTTGTCGTTCTTAGTGCATGTCCCCAACAAGGTCAGGGTATAGAGAGTTGGGTCTTGATCTTGTTTCTCTTGAATACAGTCGCTCTCACACGCCCAATAAACCTCCCATGGTGGAAGTAAATAGGGACAATGGGGTAGGATATCCTTTCAAATTGTTTCTCGAGGAATCCCTCGCACGAAAGAGGAATGAGATGATAGATAATGTCTCCCTGATCCTTCGATGGCTTCTGACAACAACGAAAGCATATTCAACTAGAATTCACTTATGAGGTGCGACACCCTTCAAGGTACAAGTTAAATTTGATATTCCTTTATTTGAAGGCCATATAGACAACAATGCTTTGGAAAAATGGTTAAGTCTACTTGAGGGTTATTTCTCTGTCCAAAAATTTTCCAACAGTGAAAACATCACCTTCATGCTCTTTAAGACCCTTCCCCATGTCAAAGATTGGTTGGAGACTTATTTGAGAAACATGTCAAGGAAGAGTATGAAATTTTTTGGCTAGGACCCACTTGGGCGGCTTTTGTTGATGCCCTGAAGGAACAATATTACCCTTTTGGAAATTTATATTGACCAGTACACGAAATGGACCACACTGCACCAAGAGAGGGGCCAAACGGTGCCAGAGTTCAAAAATACCTTCCATACCTTACACACCAAGTTGGATATCAAATGATCCAAGCAACATCTGGTCCTAAAATACCGTGGGGCTCTACACAAGTAAATCCAAACCGAAATGGAGTTTCTGGACATCTCATCATTGGGAGTCGCTTATCGGTATGTTGTCAAAATCAAGAAGAAATTTAAGCAGCAAAACAAGCATGAGTTCAGGTCTGAAAATCTGCAAAAACCAAAGTATGGTAAGGGTGTCCCTAACTCCAAATCCAAAGGACAGAGAAAGAATGGCCATCCCCGGGATAACCAACCCAAGCCACCAGCAAAGAAGGGTAATGGGAAGTCGAAGAAGGACACTGGAAAGTGGTGCAAATTCAACAAAATCCCTTGGCATATGTGTCTAGATTATAGGAAACTCCACGAAATGACCATCAAAGATAAGTTTCTTATTCCTTTCATTGATGAATTACATGCTGCATTATTCTTTACTAAGTTGACAACCTTTAGAATACATGAAGGTCAATATAAGTTTTTGGTTATGCCATTTGGACTTACTGATGCTCCTTCAACATTTAAAAGGTTGATGAATTCTAATTTCAAACCCTTCCTTAGAAAATTTGTGTTGGTATTTTTTTAATGACATACTAATGTACAAAAAATCTTGAGAAGAGTATGTACAACATGTTAGAGTATTACAACTATTGGAAGAGAAACAACTTTATGCAAATCCTTCCAAATGTTCCTTTAGGGTTCAAGAAGTAGAATATTTGGGTCATATTGTATCTCATGAAGGTGTAAAAGTGGACCCTAATAAATTAAAGTTATGAGGTAATGGCCAATTCCCAAAGACTTGAAGAAACTTAGAGGATTATTAGGATTGATAATCTATTACCACAATTTTGTCAAGCACTGTGGTCAAATAACATCACCTCTAACAACATTATTAAAGAAGGAAGCATTTTCTTGGACTCAAGAAGAAACCAAATATTTTGAAAAACTTAAGGAGGCTATGTGTACAACTCTTGTTCTAGCCACACCCGAATTCACAAAAAACATTATTGTGGAGTGTGATGTCTCAGGATATGGAATTGGTGTAGTTTTAATGCAAGAAGGAAGGCTCCTTGCCTTTGAAAGCATCGAACTTAAAGGAAAAAAATTACTTAAACCCATTTATGAAAACTAAATTTTGGCCATACTACATGCAGTTAGGAAATGACACCCATACCTAATAGGAAGGCACCTCGAAGTAAAAAAAGATCATGATAGTTTGAATTACTTCTTTGAGAAACAATTATCTTTAGAAGAGAAACAAAAATGGGTTACAACAATGCTAGTTTATGACTTTGAAATTATATACAAAAAAGGAAAACACAATATTATGGTAGATGCACTTTCAAGGAAAGAAGAAGAAATAGAGGGTTCAGTATGTGTTATTTTTATTCTGCAATATAATTGGGTGGAATAAGAAAGGATAGAATGGAAGAAAGATCAAGAGGTATGCAATTTCATTCAACAACTACAAGAGGACCCCAGTTCATTAGATAAATTTACATGGAAGAATTATTTTCTATGGTATCATGATCACCTGTATTTATGTAAGAATTCCCAAATAAATAAAAAAGGTCCTTCTAGAATTGCACACTTCTCCTATAGGAGAACATTCAAGATTCTTAAAAACTTACCACAATATCAAGAAGAATTTTTTTTGGGAAGGTCTTAAAACTAAGGTTCAAAATTTTATGTCTGAATCTGTGGTCTGCCAATAGAATAAGGGAGAGACAATTAAGATGTCAGGTCTCCTACAACCATTAGTTATACCAATTCAATGTTGAGAAGAAGTTTCAATGGATTTTACTACAGATTTACCCAAATCGAAAGAAAACACTGTCATCATGGTAGTAGTGGATTGACTGACAAAGTATGCCCATTTTTTTGTCTCATTCTCATCCTTTTAAAGAAAGTACAATAACCACAACATTCATGGAAACAATTCAAAATCTACATGGATCCCCCAAGATTATTATAAGTGATAGACATCTAATTTTCACTCGAAATTTTTGGACTAAATTATTTTCTTGTTTGTGTACTCAATTGGCTCACAACTCATGTTACCATCCTCAATCCAATGGGAAAACTGAGATTGTGAATAAATGTCTAGAAGGATATCTTCATTGGTTTGCATCTGATAAACAAACACAATGGGTCAAGTGATTTCCCTTGGAAGAATAGTGGTATAACACATCCTCCCATACTTCATCAAAAATATTCCCATTTTTTCCACTTTATGGATATCATCCTCCATCCATAACATGACCCTTGAAAGGGACTGAAAAGGTTCAAGTAGTGGAGGACCACATAGGGCACCAACAAGAGGTTCTCAAACTTTTGAAGGACAAGTTAGTTATGGAACAAAATAGGATGGAACAACAAGCATATCAACATTGCAATGAAAGGGAATTTGAAGTGGGGGATTGGGTATATTTTAGGCTACAAACATATAAAAATATGTCCCTCAAACAAAAAAATAAGGATAATAAATTAGCACCCAAATATTATGGCCCCTATAAGGTGTTGTAAAGGATTGGAC
Source organism: Picea engelmannii (assembly GCA_009831015.1). Taxonomy (NCBI): domain Eukaryota; kingdom Viridiplantae; phylum Streptophyta; class Pinopsida; order Pinales; family Pinaceae; genus Picea; species Picea engelmannii. The sequence goes on from ML776734.1 coordinate 998,194, forward strand.
ATATGGCTTATAAATTGGAATTGCCTCCATCTTCACATGTACATCCAGTCTTTCATGTTTCTTTCTTAAAGAAGGTAATCAATGACAAGATCCCAATCCAAACATTTTTACTGGATATTAATGAAGAAGGGAAAATCATACTAGAACCAGAAACAATCCTTGAAACAAGGATTAAGTAGCTTCAAAATTGAGCAATTACTGGGTACCTCATCAAATGGAAGAACCTACCAGTGGACGAAGTGACATGGGAAGATGAGTTCTTCATGCATAAAAACCCAGAGTTAGTCAAGTGTCGAGTACAACACTTTTTTTAATGGGAGGGCCATGTTAATCCCTAGACAAATCCCCATGTTAAGTATAAAACCCATTATTAATCCCTAGATATTGAAATATTACATTTCTAGTGTTATATTAGTAGGTCAGCTAGAACCCTTCATTATACGCTTTCATTATAATTGTACCCTTTGTCTCATATATATATCTATATCTATCTATCTATCTATATATATACCAAGCCAAGGAGACCTAGTATTAGGATCATCTTATCTCATATTGTACATTGAATATATTGTAAAGGGATGTTTTCCCCTCAAAGTGGACTATTATTCATTGACTTTTTATCATTCTCAAGGCATTGGTTCATAACAATGTGTAGGAACATTATATTTTGTCTACTGGGTTTATGAGATCCCCTACTTCACCTGCCACCCTATGGTTTTGTTTCAAAGCTCCATCAAAACTGAGTAGAAAGGAGTCCATATCTTGACTCCACTTTTGAAATTATTGTGAAGTTAATTGAATTTTCCAACATGTTTGGGATTGCATTTGAGGAAGAGAACAAGAGGGTATAATATTGAATTTCCCAAGCCATTTTTTTTATTCCTTATCTAAATCTTGATCAAGAGGGATTTTAAATGATTTAGAATTAAAATGTTCTGAAAACAATATCTTAGCTTTGATTGCAACCATCTATGGGAGGGTTTGAAACTGATGAAAAAAAAAATTGTTTCTTTGTAGCCACACTTTCCAACATGCAAATTTTTCCAAAGCTATCCAATATTTTTTAAAGAGAGGCTTTCACTAGAAGAACCCTAAATAGTGAGAATGCAATGACTCGAATAGCTGCTTCAATGAGGTTGGATTCTTGAGGTGATGCAAAAATATATTGACCTCTATTGTCCAAACCTCCAAAGTAAAGTGGAACTCCATAAATAAATGATGAGAGGATCCCAATCTAGAGAGACAAAGAGCACATCGATAAGGGCCTTGAATTCCTCTCTTTTAAATATTTTCAGAGGTTAAAATTTTGTCATGGGCTAATTTCCAACAAAAAATGTTGATTTTAGGTAGGTTATTTGTATTCCAAATTTTGTTCCAAAGAGGTGATTTAGGAGAAAGGGGGGAGCGAGAGAGATGAATACAATAACCTTGCTTCATAGAATAGTTAGTAAGGCACCACCCTCGACAATCTAACTATGCTAGATGTTTAGAAACACAACCTTGCAACTTCCATTCGAGAGAGGTCGCCAAAGGAATCAGATGAAAGGGATGAGCCCCAAAGTTCCATCCTCTCCATATTCTAGAAGAGTTGTCCCCTGAAGAAATATTGAAAAGGAATTTATTACCCTAAATATCTATCCATTCCTTTAGTGAATTAAGATCATGTAAGTCTACTAATGGTCTGTGACCCATGATACTATCCTGCCATAGATTGATGTATTTCCCATTTCGTAATATCCACGTCAATTGTTCCCTAATCATAGGAATGGATGATTTAATAAGCTTCCAAATAGGATACCCACCTCTCCCTTGGGGAATTTTATCAAGGAATCATTTTCTTTCTCCTGAAAGGTATTTTTTGTATAATACCTTTTTCCACCAATCATACTTTCCTATTATAAGTCTCCAGAAAAAAAATTCTCCCATTACTAGATTCATTAATGTCATATCATTGATATGAAGTCCTCCATGAGTTTTTGGTTCCCAAGCAATTGACCAATTAATCAAATGGTAACTTTTAGAGTTGTATTTTCTCCCTTTCCAAAGAAATCTCCTTAAATCTTGGGATAAATTCATCTTGATACTTGTCAGAGCTAACATAGTAGAAAGCTGAAAAATGGGGATTGTTGAAAGAACTAACTTGATGAGAACTAGCCTACTTACCAGATTTAATCTTTGAGACCCCATTGTTTCAATTTGTTTTTCACTTTAGCAAGTACTTGGTACCAAGAATGAGAGTTATAGGATTTCAAGATAATAGGTATTCCAAGATATCTAAAAGAGAGAAAATCTTATTGAAAGGAAAACATAAGGATTATAGAAATTACAAGTGGCATACATGTACTAACATTATAGGCATAAATTTGGATTTTGATATTATTAACCATCCCCCCTGAAGCCCTGAGAAACATATTCAAAGTTTCCTTGAATCTAGTTTCTATAATCGATGAAGCTCCTCAAAGAAGAAGGGTATCATCCACAAATTGGGAGTGATTAATTCTCTTCACCCCCTGAACCAATTTAATTCTTAGAAGAGCTCCACTTCTACACTAAACTTCTTTATTCCTGCTCAAGGCCTCAAACATTATGATGTAGAGGAGAGGGGATAGAGGAAAACCTTTCTATAGCCCATGATAAGATTTGAAGAATCCATATGGTCTTCAATTAAGCAAAGGGGCTATCCAAGAAATGCAAATACAAGTTAAAATCCATTGGAAGAATGCAAGACAAAATCCAAACTTATGCAAGACATCGAAGTGAAAGGAGTGGTCAAATCTATCAAAGGAATTAGCCATATCTATTTTAATAATCATACCTTTATCTCCCCAGAGTATGCTAGAGCAGATCTCTTTTCGGACCATGATTATGTTGTCCACAATTTGGCACTTTTCCATGAATCCACCTTGATTTTTTGATATGATATTGGCTGGAGATTCTTTAATATGTTTGCTAAAATTTTGATCATAATCTTGTAAGATACATTACACAGTGAAATGGGATGAAATCTAGCAAAGGTATATGGATTAAATTCCTTGGGAATGAGAATGAGAAAGGATGAATTAGTGTCACCTCCCATTCTAGATGTTCGGTGAACATATTGTAACATTATGATCAAGTCAAGTTTAATTGTGTTCCAAAAAAACCTGTAAAAGTGTATTGTAAACCCATTTAGTCTTGGATTTGTTTCTATACCCTACTGCCAAATTGCTTGCTATACTTCTTCTTTAGTGATTACTTGAGAGACAATGGTATTTTTCTTAGGATATGAGAGTTGGAATATTTCCCAACATTGTGGTTGTATCTAATGGATCAACTCCATCTTTTCCAATGTATATATCATCAAAATGAACATAGGGTACCGACTATATCTTATCAAATGAAGTCAAGGTATCTCCATTTTCATTTGTGATTTCCTTGATAGTATTCATTCACAACCTAGAATGAGCCTAGTTATGAAAGAACCATGTATTTCTATCCCTATCTTGCATCCAAAGACTTCTATATTTCAATCACCATTTGTCTTCATCTACTCAAGTGCTTTTTGATACTTTTGAAAAGATTCTCCTTCCTTAGTCAAAATTTCAGGGATGACCAATTCCAACTCCATCCTAGCTTGCACGTGTTCCAAATTTTATTTTTTCTCTTTGATAACATAGAATATGGACACGGAAGATTTTGTGTCCCATTTATTAAGAGAAACCTTAGTATCTTTAAGCTTTTGTTCCCATATGTGACTAGGATACCTAACCACCTAGGAGCTCCAGGATTTGGAAATCAGATAAAAAATAGAATGATCACACAACCACAAAGGGTTGAAATTAAAAGGAAGAGGAACAAAATTAGTAGCTTTAGAAAAAAGGAGGGAGATGGGCCTATGATTAGAAGCTATCCAAGGGACAATAGTAGAGGAAAGAGCATAGTTACCTTATAAGAATGAAATTTTCACTAGAAAATGATCAAGCCTAGCCGCAATATTCACAAGGCCTTTCTTCCTATTTGGCCAAGTGAAATTACCTTTAGAGGGTTTTACATCAACCAAATCCAATAGGGATATAATGTTCTCCATCCTTTCTCTACAACGTTCTCGGACAATGTTTCCTCCATTTTTTCGTTTTGGATTAAAGTGTTGTTGACGTATCCATCTATAATGCATTGATCCCAGAGCTCTAAATTACTCAAATTCAATAGAGAATTCCAACACTCATTTTTTTAATGATATACCACATGCATATAAGTATTAACTATTGATATCACCTCCCTAGTTTGGATATGTGTAAATCTGGTTAGTAACTAGTGTTGGGAAAGTTGACTATAATTCAAGTGTAGAATATCATTGTTCCATACCGTACATAGCCCCTCAGAGGATGAGAATTCATTTCTTGTCCATTACTACATTTATAATATTGCATACCTTGATTGATGACCTCATTAGCCTTCATCTTCATCTTCTGGAGCAAGGGAATGATAGCTTTTTTCGATTTAATTAAAATCCCAATTGATTTGGCCTTATTTATACTACCCATTCCCCTACAATTTCAGGAGATTACCTTCATCATTCCTTAGAATGTTTGGTATCCCCGCCTTAGGAGGGTTTGGTCCACTTAGATTATTTTTGCTTATGGTTCCCTTAATGATTTTCCTTTTATTTTTGTGTATTTGTTCCAACCTTCTCGGTTGGCTAGGATTCATTGGGTTCTTGAGAAACACCTTCATCACCCCCCTTGTCGATAAGAGGAAGGGGTGATGTGGCCCAACCCTAGTCCCAAAAAGAAATAGGTCATCAAGAAGAGCATGGTTTATTTCTTCCTTATGACTTGAAAAATGAATTTTAGTCTCCAGGATTAGGTCTGATTCCAGGTTTCCTTCCAAGGTTGTTATTATAGTGGGATCCATGGATTATGGATTAGTTCTACTAAGGTTTTAGTAATTAAGACATTTTCACCTTGGGATCAAGATTCACACCTATTTTTATTGGGGTTGTGATATGAATTATTTCCATTTGCATCCAAACTCATTGAATTATTGTTCCTCAATACTTTAGGCAGACTTGACGGGAGAAGGTTTCCAAAATACTGACCTGCTCCATCAAACATTGAGTTTGCATCAGAAGGGTGGAGGGGGGAATGTGTTTGTCATGAATAGGGTTTTCAGTCATTTTTTTGATAGACCTTTTCTTTTTCACTGGTTCCATTGTTCATATTTTTCCTATGATATTTTCTCAAGAGGAATTTTTGTGGAAATTTTTGCAAAGTGTCCATATTCGTGGCCCACTTTATATTTAAACAAAATTTGCTCGTAGTCAAAATGTTGGATGTGCTTCTAGTTGTCTATGGTTAATTGAATGGATTATAATAGTATCTTATTAATATTTAATTCAACACACAGACATTCCATATTTGGGATCAAATTTATCAATATATTTACCTAGAGTATTGCTAATATTTTGCATGATATCCTTGTTTCAGCAGTGAAGGGGGAGGTGCGACAAATATACTCAAACCAGGAAAGCATAAGGGATATAATTTTATGGGTTAAAGTCCAGATTACATATATTAAGGTACATACCTCATGATCCCAAAAATTAATGTCCATTTCTAAAGATGAGGTCACAATCTTCCTTATGCTAAAAAAGAAAGGCGTAAAACCCTCTTTCATAGAAGAAATGAGAGACTTTCCATTTGATCAAGGGATGTCATGTTTTATCAACCCAGGTGTTCATTTCTCTTGGAGAGGGCCAGAGTCCATTTAAATTTCTAATAAGGCCCTGAGTATCCAATTTAAAATCCATAATACAAGATTTTGAGGAATGCACAGGAACATTAGGAATTTCATCCAGTTTTTTCAAAAAGCGGGAAGGTTAGGATTTGATATATTTTCCAATGGAGGAAACAAGAGCATGAAAGGCATCAATATCATAGATGGGGGAGGGGGGGGGGGGGGGGGGGGGGTTATCCCACCCATGGCCAAATCCATGGCGGGAACCAAAATGATCAAAGAAGAAGTGTTTCAGAGATAAGAGCTCTCTATCAATGTTTATAACAAGTTGGACACAATTATATTTTACACAGTTTACATACATGGAAGTGTTAATTTTAATGGGTTTGAAAGATTGGTTCCATGAAAAATTTTAGGGGCTAAATTTCCCCAATGGGATAATTTTCCATTATTTTTACAAAAAATGATTATCCAATTTCCATTTTTTTTTTCTAAAATGATTCAGCCAAATTTTATAGGATAAAATTATTTTAGTCTAGAATCACCAAAAAATTCTAGAAACCATACCAAATCCTTATAAATTTGAATATTTTTATAAAAATATCGCCAAACATTTTATGGTTGTCATTTTAAGAATTAGTGAGATTCACCAAGGTTTCTACACTTTAAGATAAGTATGGATCCTTAAAATTTTCCTCGATTGGTTCTCTCAAAAGTTGGGGATGATAAAGTTTATTTTAAGTTTTAGCAATGTTGGAGGTTATGTTTCCCCTCCCTAAAAATATTTGATTTGTCTTTGTATTCGATTTGTAACAATAAATTGTATTTTTTCTTATGATTTCTCTGTGTTAAAATTCTTTCAAGGAGACTTAGAACTGTCCATTGGGAAGATCTGAAGCAATTTGTTTCTTTTAATAAATTTTTGCAGAAGTTCCTTTGGATGATTGGAGAAACATTGGGTCCTTTTTGGGCATAAGTGATCCAAAATGGATCCGAACCAATGAATGGGTAAAACTCAATAATTGTAAGACAATTCGACAATTTATGAAGGTTATTTAAAGTACGTAAAAGACAAGTAAATGTTGAATGAGTCAAATGTGAGAGGAAAAAAATGAGAGAATTAAATGAAAAGAGAAATTAAAATAGGAGAGAATGATAAGGAATGGGAAATAAAGGGACATGGTCGTTGGCATTCCCTTACCCCCAACGCTCCCTATTTTTTATTGTATTTTCATTCTCAATGGATATTTTTACCAAGGAAAGGAGAATGGACAATGAGCCAAAAATGCATTGTAACTAGATATTTCCATAATGAAAGATCGAGCCCCCATTCAATGATGGTTTTCCCATTTGGGTTTCCAACGTAAACATATTGTTTATTGTGTCTAGAATGGTTTGTATTTTTCTCTATGTATGAATTCATGGTGTTGAGATATAATTTTATTATTTGTTTCACTTCAGAGATAGTGTGTGGATTCCTACGAGTTTTAATAATAATGAATGGAAATGAAGAACTATATATGGTATTCTATTAGCAACACTCATAAATAATTTTCCCATTCATCCTCTTGAAGGCCAAAACATCTATGATGACATCCATCCATTTAATGGACAACCTAAGATCAATGGTTTCAATTCCAAAGATATTGCAAGAAATTGGGAATTTCTAAATTGGTTTTAAGAGTTGTTAATGCTTTTCTCACTCATCCACACTATATTTTCATTACCTAAGTGTATTTAGCTTGTCTGGGTTGGAATGTCACTTTCCTACACTCTATATCTCAATCCCCAGGGAAGTTCTCCCTAGCCCATAGACCATACAATTTTGGTACAAAGAATACACATCTCATGTGGGCTCTCTTTCTCCCCTAGAGTGATTAATTCCTTTCTCTTCAATTTACTCATATGCCTGATCAACTACTCTCTCTTCCCTGGGTGTTATTTCTCACCAATGGTTTGTATGATGCCATACAAGTAGTATAGTGTTGTATAAGGTTGTTTCTCACTCATTGGGTCGACTACATTTTAGTCTGAGTGATTCAATCATATTTGGGTCGACTACATTTTTTCATAAGTGATTCCATCCAAGTTGGTCCATTTACTTTCTAAACAAGAAATGGCATTGGTTTGTTGGTCGATTAGATTCTTTTGGGTTGACTTACCTTCCTCCTAAATGACTACACTCTTATTTTGGTTTATTACCTTACACTTGGGGGATCCCACTCAAGTAGGCCAACTGCATTTCACCTGAGTGACTCAATGAAATTTGGTTGAATTGTTTTAGGACACTTGAATTCATATCCTATCCTAGGTAGTTCTATATTCTTGCAAGACTCAGTCCACAAGATAGGTGATCCATGTGATGCATACCATCTATGTATCCATTTAATAAATATCATATAATTTATGTCATATGTGTGATATGTATGCCATATGAAAATTCTACTTATGATAAGAACAATAAAAATGGCATATTGAGTGACTATTTAAATGAGTTGCTCATATGTTTCTTGGAAGAGATTCTAGTTATATTTATGAGACGAGTTTTGTTGGATGGAAGGATATTGCCAATCAATATGGAAGACAAGGCTTAATTTCACCTAGGATTGGATTGAGCACAAAAAATAGACTTAGAATACCCCATTGGCATGATCAATCAGTAGGGGTACACATTATTTATTGCATTGACTGCTAACTAATTTGTGTAGGTTACATTAGTCATTAGTAGCCCATTTGGTTGATATATTATAATCCATAAAACCATTTGAAGAACACATAAGAAGAAGGATAATAATATCTGAGATCCTTGTATAAGCTAGAGGATAGAGGCCTAGTAGCCTCTAAAAGGGTGAGCACTCTATACAAGCCTGAGAAAAGAGATGGTAAGGTAATTTTGCAAAGGATCCATGTTGGTGAATCAAGTGGTATATAAGTCCCTTGTTTATGGATTAAATGGTATCAGATCAGTTGCATCCTTGACCATGACTACTTCTACAATTTTGAAGAGAAAATTGTAGGCCTCAACATTGGTAAAGCAAGCAGAGGCAGGTTGGAATAGTTAAGAGATATCAATGCTCAAATTTTAGAAGAGAACGAACAATTGAAGGATAAGGTCTTGATGTTCAATAAGAGGATGGAAAATATGGAGAAGCACCTTTGGAAAATTGGTGTGAATGCTAAAGAAGAAAATTTATGAATTCCAAGACTCCCTCACATCGGTCATGATGGATTGTGACAAACACAGAGCATAGCTTGTACACCTTAATGATAAGGTTATTCAATTGGATAGTTGGAAAGAATATAGGATCACTTAAATGTTGGCATATATGAAAAAATAGTTGGAACTTGGAAAAGAAGGAGGAGGCCTTGGTAAGGCTCCAAGGATTTTTCCAAGAGCACCGAGAAGTGGGGCCACCTTCCATTTCTATTACCCAATCCAACACCATGACATAGACCAATTTGGTAAGTTCACCTTTGTTGTGTTTCTCTCAAGAGAACTTGGTGAATTAAAAGAGCATACTAAAGGCACTGGTTCCGAAATCTAAATACATATGGTATATGATGGAAATGGGATAGGAAGGAGAAGACATGACATCTTGAGACCCATTATAGCTACATTGTGGGTTAAGAATGAAGGTATAGTAATTGATGGAAGAATGGAAAATCCCATGCCTGTGAAAACCATTTTTTTGAAGGTTGAAGACATGTCGGAGTTGGCTTGCTCATTAGGAGAAGGAGAAATAATGATAAGTGAAGGTGGAATCCCATTACCACCTCAACCTTATCATGGAAAATTGAAGGAGGGAAGAGATGTGAAGAGCTCATAGACTCTACCTACTCCTGCACTCAAATAAAGTAAAAATAAGATAAACTAGGGAAATAAGAAGAAGAAGACCATGAGGTCTACCTCAAACAAGACATTCCTTATTTGTCACTATTTCAAGAAGAGAGGCAATAACACTACCAACTATTGGTACATAGAGGCATGATAATGTTATGGAAATAAAGGCTATCTTGAGGCATCTTGTTGGGAGAATAAAGCCACGTGCCTAAATGTTTTCAAAGGAATAAGGACAATAACCCTTCTCTACAATAGAAAAATAGGCACAAGAAGAAAAGGGATATCTCGAACAGTTCATACCACAGTGATAAGAACTTATTCCACCACCATGAGATGGGTGGACATCAGGAAGAAAAGTGTTGGAAAATTCATCTAGATCTTCACCCCATAAATTGCATAACTAGGAAGAGAGTGTGGAGTGTGAATATTGAAGAATATGAAGAGCTACCTGTATCTCTAGTCAAGGGTGCATAATTAATCCAAGAAGAGATAACAACACATGAAGTATACATCACAAATAAGACAAACAATAGATTGATGAGAAGGGAAGCCACATTCTAATTGTTTTTTTGCATCATAGGATTTTTTTCTTGAAGATGTGCCATACAAATTTGGTGCATAGAGGTCAATGAAATTTGGAGGAATCCTTGAGAGCTCTGTGATGTGTTTGCAAGCATGTGCAGACACCAGAGAGTTGTTTTTGTGTCCAGAAGCAATTGATCATAGAAAGATAAGGTGATACACACTTCCTTTCATAGGATTGATACATGATGGAAATGTGTTGGGGTCACACTAAACAAGAAGACCAACATTCGACTTGGCTTCATGACTATCAAGATGGAACAACTCCAAAACAGAGAGAAAGAGATAGGAATGAGTGTTGAGTCCAGATTTTGGATCTGGAAATTTCTCATAAATGAGACATTAGAGGAAATTTTCTCCAAAAATGGGCCTTATAAGGAAAACCATGATTGTTGAGTTGGAAATTCAATAACCAATAGAATTTCAAAGAATTGATTCAACCATAATAGTTGAGTTGGAAATATAAAAGTCAAGGATGATTATTTGTTATGTTTCTATTTGACAATATTTAACCATATGTACACCTTAGCTTAGTGTTGGCGACGGAAGTCACTCCTGGATTGCTTGCAGGAGCAGAGCCCGACGCCCATCAGTTTAATGTCACAATTTGCTTTAAAGGGGTGATCAAATGGAGGAAAACTCGAGGAGATATCACTCTAACTCGGGGACTGAGCCTGGTACATATGGTGACAAAGGAGGTCTTGATCCAACTTCAGCCAGTGGGTTGATAAAGGGTGAGTAGGTGGAAGACTTGGTGAGGGAAATGAACAGACGGCTTTGGGTAACAGGCTTACGGCTATCTGCAGAAGAAAGATACTGAATGCAAGCTCCGCTTGGTGCAGGGTCTCAAGAAACTAAGAAGGACTCGACTGGATCCTCCAATTCCAAGTCACTCAGCATGGGGAAAATCACAAGAACTGGATAGAAACATCATAACTGCTACAATGATCCTACCAACATCATCCTATAACAGCTATAGCTCGACTGGATCCTCCAATTCCGAGCGATTCTAACACAGTGGAACAAAGATGTAAAAGAAACTGGCATTCATCAGGCAAGAAGTCTCAAAAGTGCATATATAACCAGAGTATCAGTGTTTCATTAAACATTTACAACCGGGAGCTCAGCTCAACCATCGATGGATACCAAAATGGCGAAAACGCCTACATATACTTAGAACAATCAACAACAGCGGAACCAAGACGATGCATTGAAAGCTTTGTGTCTGCATGGCTTCTGATAGTCAACCTCTGAAGGGTCATGCAACTTAAGTCAGACGCAATCTAATTCTTTGTCAGTTTCCAATGGCGAATTGACGTGCCTTAAATTCATGGCCGTGCTTTCCCATTATGGTGGAGGAGATGTCTAACCACCACCAACTGCCTCAATAACTGCAACATCAGGATTGAGGATGATCAGGCCAGCTCAACATTTTGGGATATGGAAGACTCCTCACGTTGCCACCTGGAATAACTGAGCAGCTTGAAGGATGGGTATGGAGGCCAACGCGGGAAGTGGGGGGACGAAAACGAGGTGACGGGGCCACAACCGCAGGGGAAAAGTAAGAACGATGAGAGGCGAGAGAGGTGGCAGGGGATGACATAAGGCAAAAGGGATATAAGCGAAGAAGGTGGGAGAATGGACGTGGCAGGTGGTGAACGGACGATGAGACAGGGAAGGGGCCACTCGGATGAAAGGGTGGAGGAGGACATATGGCACACGGCAACGGGAGGAAGGTTGTTCTAGAGGATGACATGGCGGGAGGAGGGCCCACGCTGGCTAAACATAGGGCGACTGAGAGGGGCGAGACTAACCCAGTGTCGTTGATCCGGGCGCGGTAATCTCAGTCGTCGGAAGCTGCGTCTACGATTCCGGACCCCCCCCCCTCCGCTTAAAGGTAGAAAGGCGGGGGGGGGTCCAGAATTGCTCTTATCACCGTTGATCTAGGCGTGCTAATATGGGCCGTTGAAGAGGTGTGCCCTGGATTCTGGACCCCCCCCCCCCCCCCCCGCGTTTAAAGGTAGAAAGGCAGGGGGGTCCGGAATCACACCTGTGCCATTGATCTGGGCGTCGTGATCCTAGCCATCCAATCTTGCTTTTTATTTAATCATGGGAGCATTAGCACTCGAACTTAGGACAAGTGGGTTTTTAACCCATTCTTTTGCATTCTGACCCCCTTACAAGAAATATCTCTAACATCTGGCTCCATGGGGGATAGAGTCGTCCCTGTGATGCTCTAAGAAATCTTTTGCAGATTCAGTGCCTTTGTTGTTGGGCTGTGGAGTCATTTATTAGTCCGAAAAACAAAAACAAAAACAATATGTACAAAACGAAACAAAAAGAGCCAACTGTGGCTCACAAAAAACACTTTTTCAAGAAATGCCCATTCACTGGGCTGCTAAAAACTTCATTGCCTTCCAGATCCTGCAACCTGTAAGTGTTGTTTGAAAATACTTCAAGGATCTTGAAAGGCCCGATCCAGAGGGCATCAAATTTACTGTGTTTTCCCTTTTCCTGCCTGGGTGCATCCCATTTGAGCACTAGATCACCCTGCTCAAATTCCTTCTTCTTGTTCTTCCTGTCAAAA
>ML776734.1:1010940-1031451 GCA_009831015.1 Picea engelmannii
GATTGTAGGCTCTGTCCATGACCTGTTCTCTGATCTGCTGCACTTCCACCATCTGATGAATCCTTCTGAGTATATGATTAGGTTCTCCTTCAAGGACCTGGAGGAAATTTGCCACAGGTAAGGCAAGCTGAGTGGGAAAAACGACCTCTATTCCATAAACAAGTTGGAAAGGTGAGAGACCCAGTGACTTCTTAGTTATCACCCGATCGGCCCAGAGAGAAAATTTGAGCTTTGAGTCCCAGGCCTTCTGATTGTCCTCCAGTAGCTTTTTGATAAGCTTGATCAGACTTTTATTGGAGGACTCTGCCAGTCCGCTTCCTTGAGGATAGTATGGAGTAGAGTGAACCAATGAAATCCCAAATTGTTCACAAAACTTGATCAAAGGCTCAGCCCTTAAGGGGGGGGCATTGTCAGTGACGATTCTGCTTGGACAACCAAATCTGGCTATGATGTCTTCCAAGAAGCTAATGATTACTTTGTGAGAAGTGATCCTGGTGGGGACAACCTCTATCCACTTGGTGAAATAATCAGTTGCAGTGAGGATCCATCTATGCTGGCCACTTGAGGGAGGATGAATCTCTTCGATGAAATCCAATCCCCACTGCTGAAAGGGTGCTGAAACTACTACAGGTTTTAATGGGAGGGATTTGAGTTGTTGTTTACCTGAGAATTTCTGGCATTTAATGCAAGCCCTGACTTCTCTGCAGACATCAGTAAACAAAGTAGGCCAATAATACCCAGCCCGGAGGATTTTGTGGGCTGTGGTCTTTCAAAAATGATGACCTCCGCAGAGACTGCTATGAAAATTGAGCATCACCTTCTGAGCTTGCAGTGGGTCCAGACATCTTAGTAGTATTCCCAGAGGGTCTCTCCAATACAAGGCTCGGTCAATAAGGCATTATTTGACCGCTTTGAGCTTTAAAGCTCTGGCCCTGCTCTTTCCTAGTCCGTTAGGGGGCTTTAATTCCTGCAGAAAGTACAAGATGTCCCTGTACCAGGGACATGCTGCTAGTGGTATGGTGACCTGGGAATTACTGCTGGATGACTCAACTTGTTCATTGATGCAGTTAATCTCCAGGGCTTTGTAATTGGATTCAGCCAACAACTTGGCCAAACCTTGCCCCTTTATCAGCTTGGTGGGCTTAATTTCCAGGTCAAATTCGAGGATCTTAGCTATCCATTTTCCCCTTCTCCCGTCTATGTCGGGCTGTATAAGGATGTCCTTCACAGAGGTAGAAGGGACATATGCAGTGATTTTTGTGTGCAAAACGTAGATTCTGAAAGCTTTGAGAGCTTTCACCAATGCGTAGGCCTGTTTTTCCATGATCTCATATCTGAGTTCAGCATCTCTCAATGCCTTGCTGAAGAAGGCAATGGGCTGCTCTTTCCCTTGATCATTTCTTTGCAATAGGACTGCTGCTATTGATTCATCAGAAGCAAATGAGAAAATCAGGAAATCTTTAGAATAATCGGGACTGATTAGCACAGGTGCCTCAGTCAATGCTTTATTTATCTGGGCAAAAGATCCCCTAGATTCAGCAGTCCACTTTATTTCATGGCCCTTCCTGAGCATGGTCATAATGTGTTTCATCAGCTCGGCAAAGTTCGAGACGAATCTCCTCAGAAAGTTGACCTTCCCCAAAAATGCCTGAACTTCTTTCTTAGACCGGGGAAGCGACAGGGCTTGAATCGCTTCCACCCTGCCTGGGTCAATCCTTACTCCTTCTGCTGACACTATGTGACCTAACAACTTCCCCTCTTTCATAGAAAACAATGATTTCTCGGGGTTTAAAGATAGGCCATACCTCCGACACTTCAGGAAAACTCTCTTTAAGTGGCAGCAGTGCTCTTTATCAGTCTTAGAGAAGACTGTGATGTTGTCCAAATATATCATCACAAACTGGTCCTTTTCCCCGATGAAGGCTATGTCCATGGCTCGCTGAAACGTTGCTCCTGCATTCATCAATCCGAAAGGCATTTTGGCGTACATGAATGTGCCCCAAGGAGTGATGAAGGCTGTTTTTTCTCTGTCCTCAAGCATGACTGATATCTGATTATATCCAGAGAAACCATCAATCATGGACATCCTGGATGCGCCAGTGACCATCTGTAATATGTGTTCCATGTTGGGCAGGGGGTAATTGTCCTTCCTCGAACTTCTGTTCAGGTTCCTGAAATCGACACAGAGTCTAATTTCTCCATTTTTCTTTCTCACCGGGACCAAATTGGCTACCCATTCAAAATATCTCAAGGGGACAATGATCTGGGCCTCCAGCAACTTCTTCACTTCCTTCTCCATGACAGGTAGTAGCATGGGATTTATCTGTCTCAGCTTCTGCTTGAACGGCTTAGCCTCCTCTTTTAGTGGGATCTTTTGCTCGATGACTGATGTGTCATACGTTTTGAGGTCTTTGTAGGTCCATGCAAACACATCAGCAAACTCCTTCAGCAACTTGATATATTCGATCCTCTGCCCCTCAGTCAAACTTCGTGACAGCTTGACAAACTTTGACTCCTCAGGTGTGCCTATGTTGCATTCATCTGTGTCATCATCATCACCTGAGACCTTACCCTTTACTGCCACATCATTCCCATCGAACAATCTCTCTAACGAGATCAGTCCTCTCGAAATGTGATTGTTCGGTAGATGAATGATCCGATGATCAACAATTCTATTCACAAATTCCCCAAGGTGATGGTCCTCTTCCTTTTCAGGGTTCTCATCTATGTGCATTGTGGAAAATTCATCAATGGACTGGAGAAATTTCTCAATTTCTTGATCATCTTCAAACACCTTCTAGTGTTTGACATTGTCTGGTATAGAAGGTTTGTCTTTTATTTCAACGTCAGACCCGGCAGTGGGCGAAGTGGGAACTTCGAGCACGCTAGATGTGAAAGCTAAACAGTTGGTCGGGGCATTTTCCTCCCTTGGAATATAATAAATGTTAAAATCCAGGAAGAAATTATCAACCAGGTCCCATACCTCATTCCTGTAATTCCTGAGCCGAGGATGCTTAGTCTGATAAAAAATTTTGACCTGCTGGACGATCAACTCGACATCTCCAAACACAGCCATCTCTTTAATTCCCATCTCCTTGGCAGCTCTTACTCCCAGAACCAGAGCTTCATACTTTGCCACATTATTGGTGACCTCAAATTCCAGCCTGTATGACAGAGAGATGGTCTCATGACAAGGTGATATAAATATCACTCCGGCACCTGCACCCATACTGGAGAAAGCTCCATCAAAGAACATCTTCCAAACAGAGGAAGTTGAAGGGGAGGTCTCCTGATTAAGAATGGGCTTCTTTCTAATCTGCGAAGAAGCTTTAGGGGTGTGGGTGAGCTGTAGTAAACTAGAGCCTAAATCGGTGTCCAAGGCATAAATGGGATGATTGGTAGGGTTGGCCTCGTCACTGACAATGTAGGTTAGCTGGGCTTCTCTGTATAATCTCCTATGTTCCCCTCCAAAGAATGGAATGGTGGCATATGTGAGGTCCATCTGTAATGTCCCTCCAACTCTCTTGATCCAAGACTTTGACAACAGCATACCAAACTTGGGGGGAACATCAGCTACCACAATATCCATGACCATACTCTTCATGGGCAACTGAAACAAAGAGACTACTAGGTCCTTAATCACTCCCAAACATTGAACCCTCCTGGAGTCAAAAGAATAGAGGTCATGATAGGCTCGAGTGACTTCCAGTCCTAATTCCTCCATGACGGCTTTGGTCATGAGGTTATGGGAGGCCCCTAAGTCCATAAGGAAATTATGCAGTACCTTGTCATGTATGTTCAGGGAGGTGTAGAAGGGAGGGGATGAATAATCTTTGTCTTCTACCATGGGACCTAGGACAACTGCAGGCCTTTCATCTTGGAGGTTTATGGAGTCTATGAGAGGGTATGAGGCTTCGGATTTCAGTAGTTCAGAGAAGCATTTTTTGAATTCCCCGTGTTTAATTAACTCAATGAGTGGCACAAGAATTCTGACCTTTTGAATCTCATGTTCGAAATTGAAAGAAGACATAGGCTTTGGGATTTCTCTAATTTCAGGAACATGATTATGGACAACGGGAGAGAGAGGTTGGGCCTTCTTACCTCTGTGAGCATCTGCTACCTCATTAGCAGGCTTCTCTGCTTTGGTGGATGGCTCAGGCACATCAGGTGTTGCTGCCCTTTTGTCAGACCTCAAGTTGTACCTGCCTCGGCCGCTACTAGCTTTGTCTCCTTTGCTCAATTCGTTCAGCTGACCATCCATGAGAGATTCTTCATATGCTTATTGGGTGAGATGAGGGAAAGGGGGAGTGACTTCTACACTGTGTATTTTAGGCTCGGGCTCTTCTGCTTCCCCTTCTTCTTCATCAGCCACAAAATTGTTCTGGAAGGGGGCCTGAATTGTTTGGTCGTCTCTGTCTGTGTCCTTCTCTCTGTGCATAGCTGGAGGAGTGAAATTATTTGGCCTTCTGAAACCTGCCCTATTCTCGGTGCTCTGAGGGCCCTTGTTTATTTGTTTTCTCTCCACCTTCAATCTCTCCACCTCTTCTTTAAGGAGGTTCATAACTCGGGTCATCTCGTTTACTTGAGAGTGGGGCAATGATGGGCCGGAAATTGAGACTTCCGATTTTTCCTTTCTTCTGTCTGTGTCGGCCTGGCTTCTCAGTCTGTCAGCTGCCAATATGTTGGATTCCACTTCTATAGCTGCATCTTGCATATGAGCTAAAGAGGTGGCTCTTCTTTCTCTTAACACGAGACAGAAATCAGGGTCAAATGCGCTAGCATAGGAAATTTGAGCAGAGGCCTCTGAGGGTTTAATCTCTGTAGGAATATTTTTGTACATCTTATTAAATCTTTTGGAGAATTATGAGACAGACTCCCCTTCCATATTCCTCAGAGATCCAAACTCATTCATGTAATACATATAATCTTTTCTGTCTCCCCACTGCCTCAGGAAAATGTTATCCAAGGCTTCAATGCCAGCAATAGATCCAGGGGCCAGTCCCCGGAACCATTTTCTAACCTCACCCTCCAGGCTATGGACAAAGACTCTCATCCAGACATCTTCATTTTCTATATTGAGGTTGTCTGCATAACTGTAAAAAGCAGCCAAGTGCTCTTCAGCAGTTACATCTCCCTCACCACTGAACTTGGGCATGTATTTCAAATAGTCTCCAGCAGGGAGAGGGTTCAGAGGCTGGGGTAGAATCAAAGGAGTGTATCTGGCAGCAACTATGGCATCCATTCTATTTGAAGGGGGATTAGCACCAGCCATAGGGATATTAGGTAGAGGAGAACTTGGAGGAGAAGGTGTATGAACGGGAGATGTCGGAACATAGATTCTTGGAGGAGACAATGGAGAAAACAGAGAGAAATCCAAGGGACCTGGGTGTGCATACGCTTCTCTCTGCGCAACAGTAATAACAAAAGGAGGGGTGGTGAAACCTTCAGAATTTAGGGGTCTGTGATGAGGCACGACCTCTAGGGAGGGGGAAGTGACAAGGATCTCTCTTTCTGATCCCAGACCAGGAGGAGAAAACTCAGCAGGAACACTCCCAAAATTCAGAAAACGGGAAACCTCAGAGGAAGGACGACTAGGAAGCTGCGAATAAGAAAATGGAGTTCTCACAGAAGGCGAGGGCGTATTACCTGTTTCAGCGGTGAAAACTTCTTTTGCATAGCTCTTTCCCTTTCTACGCACCGCTTCCGCGTCAGCTTCTGGTGTAGCTAAAGGAAAATGTGGATTAGACCTTGTGTGTCTGCCTCTCGAAGCCACAATTGATAGTGCAGGTTCTCCTCAGCGGAGTCGTCACGATGGAGTCGCCAGGTGCATAGTAGCAATCTTCAAGTTCTGATATCTGATGCACCTTCAGAATCAGTTGATCTTTGTCATTCAATCCCGGGGAAAATATTCAACTTCGTCCCTGGCAACGACGCCAGAAATGTTGGCGACGGAAGTCACTCTTGGATTGCTTATAGGAGCAGAGCCCGACGCCCA
Organism: Picea engelmannii; assembly: GCA_009831015.1. Taxonomy (NCBI): domain Eukaryota; kingdom Viridiplantae; phylum Streptophyta; class Pinopsida; order Pinales; family Pinaceae; genus Picea; species Picea engelmannii. The sequence goes on from ML776734.1 coordinate 1,016,936, forward strand.
TCAGTTTAATGTCACGATTTTCTTTAAAGGGGTGATCAAATGGAGGAAAAATCGAGGATATATCACTCTAACTCGGGGACTGAGTTTGGTACATATGGTGACAAAGGAGGTCTTGATCCAACTTTAGCCAGTGGGTTGATAAAGGGTGAGTAGGTGGAAGACTTGGTGAGGGAAATGAACAGACGACTTTGGGCAAAAGGCTTACGGCTATGTGCAGAAGAAAGATACTGAATGCAAGCTCCGCTTGGTTCAGGGTCTTAAGAAACTGAGAAGGACTCGATTGGATCCTCCAATTCCAAGTCACTCAACGTGGGGAAAATCACAAGAACTTGCTAGAAACATCATAACTGCTACAATGATCCTACCAACATCATCCTATAACAACTATAGCTCGACTGGATCCTCCAATTCCGAGCGATTCTAACACAGTGGAACAAAGATGTAAAAGAAACTGGCATTCATCAGGCAAGAAGTCTCAAAAGTGCATATATAACCAGAGTATCAGTGCTTCATTAAATATTTACAACCGGGAGCTCAGCTCAACCATCGATGGATACCAAAATGGAAAAAATGCCTACATATACTTAGAACAATCAACAGCAGCGGAACCAAGACGATGCATTGAAAKCTTTGCATCTGCATGGCTTCTGACAGTCAACCTCTGAAGGGTCGTGCAACTTAAGTCAGACGCAATCTAATTCTTTGTCAGTTTCCAACGACGAATCGACGTGCCTTAAATTCATGGCCGTGCTTTCCCATTATGGCGGAGGAGATGTCTAACCACCACCAACTGCCTCAATAACTGCAACATCGGGATTGAGGATGATCAGGCCAGCTCAGCATTTTGGGATATGGAAGACTCCTCGCATTGCCACCTGGAATAACTGAGCAGCTTGAACGACGGGTATGGAGGCCAACGCGGGAAGTGGGGGGAAGGCAACGAGGTGACGGGGCCACAACCGCAGGGGCGAAGTAAGAACTATGAGAGGCAAGAGAGGTGGCAGGGGATGACATAAGGCAAAAGGGATATAAGCGGAGAAGGCGGGAGAATGGACGTGGCAGGTGGTGAACGGACGATGAGACAGGGAAGGGGCCACCCGAATGAAAGGGTGGTGGAGGACATATGGCACACGACATCGGGAGGAAGGCTGTTCTGGAGGATGACATGGCGGGAGGAGGGCCCACGCTGGCTAAACATAGGGCGACTGAGAGGGGCGAGACTAACCCAGCGTCGTTGATCCGGGCGCGGTAATATCAGCCTTCGGAAGTTGTGTCTACGATTCTGGACCCCCCCCCCCTCCGCTTAAAGGTAGAAAGGTGGGGGGGGGTCCGGAATTTCTCTTATCACCGTTGATCCGGGCGCGCTAATCTGGGTCGTTGAAGAGGTGCGCCCCGGATTCCGGACCCCCCCCCCCGTTTAAAGGTAGAAAGGCAAGGGGGGTCCGGAATCACACCTGCGTCGTTGATCCGGGCGCCGTGATCCTAGCTGTCCAATCTTGCTTTTTATTTAATCATGGGCGCATTAGCACCCAAACTTAGGACAAGTGGGTTTTTAACCCATTCTTTTGCATTCTGACCCCCTTACAAGAAATATCTCTAACACTTAGTTGAGATATTGGTTAGATCATCTTGGTATATGTCCAACACCTTTGAAATAATCAATATGAAATATTTTTTATTACTAGTACTTTTGTTATTTATTGTATGATATCTATTATCGTTTATTTATTAGATTTACATTATTATTATATTTCAATACTAATGTGTGCTTCCATTATTTATTAATAATGTATTATTATAATTATATTATATAATAATAATATTATATCATATAGTTATTAATTTTTGATATTATATAATTATTATATAATATTTAATTAGTATTTATAAATATGTAATATGCATATTAATTTAACATTATATAATTTTTATATAATAATTAATTCATATTAATTGGTAGTATGCCTTACCTTTTCATCTTTAATTCATACTATAAATATCCTATGATATGTATGGCACATTCACATTTGTATTATATTGTAATAAGATATAATAAGTATATCCTCTAGTACATCAACCACATTCACATTTGTATTATAATATAACAAGATATAATAAGTATTGGCATTTTCCTATGTATGCATTCATAGTATTATTTTATTATAGTTATTGATTGATATTATATTATGACTATATTATATATTTAATATTATTATAATATATTATTATGCATGTATTCTAATGTTTCCACATTCACATTCATTCATAGTAGTATTATATTATAGTTATTAATTCATATTATATATATTTTTTGTAAGTAAGATCTATATTGTATATTAACAAAAATTACATATTTGTCTGTGGTGTTTCAAATACCAAACAAATCCCAAAAATTCTTCTAAAACCATAAGATACCAAGTTTGAGAGTCTATCCTAGGGGGGAAACCAGGCCAAAATTTGAAAAATAAACATTCTGAGAACTATAAGCCTAGATAACCAGTAGTCCATATTAAAAACTATAAGAATTCTAATAGTCTGGACATACAAAAACTTTAATATAGATAGAGTAAAAAGGTTGGAATTCATGTTAGTTAGTAGAATCAGGAACTTGAGATGCCGACATGATAGAATTTACTTGATTGCCAATAGATGAAGAAGACTTTTCCCATAGATGAATGACACCAGGAAGCTGGAAGGCGCCACCATGGTGCTTGGTAATCTAGGAGACCATCAAAATGAGATGAGTGTTATGCTCCTCCAGAGCCTCCATGCGCTACTTGAGTTTTCTGAATTCTAAATCTTTGGGGAGAATCCCCAATGCCACAATCATTGTTTTGTGCTAATAAAGCTCAAGAGTCTTGAAAAATTTGGAGTTATTGGTTCTAGTGCAACCCAGATCGGGGATAATGCCTCCCACTTGATCCTCGATCTCCTCGTCATCCTTGAATTCTCTAACCTATTTCACTTCCACTTCTAGGGCAGGCATGTCCACTTGGTCCTCCTGAGGAACTAATTAGTGGTAGAAATATACAACCTCAATGGTTTCCATAACAATGAACAAGGGGTCGGTAGGGGTAAGTCTAGGTCTTCTCCCGTGAGGAGCCGTGAAAAATGAGGATAAATGGATGAATCTCATTTAATATAGATGGGGTAAGTGGACCAGTCGAAGACCAAAGTATACCATAGTAGAAAATGGAGCCAGGAAGCTTTGAAATATGCATCCTACTTTGAAAGGTGATTTAACTTCTCCATGGGCATCATACCAGAAAGAGCGGGGCATACCATAACTTAAATGTCATGTCTGGTAATGAGTGAGAGAATCATACAACATCGTGCATGGGGAGCTCAGATTGTGCAAGTAATCTCCCCTCACTTCAATTCCCTGACTAGCTTCATGGCCCACCCTTTCCTCCTTGCATGGATTTTGTACTGGATTTGTGACACCTGGAGCTTCCACCCTCATGACTAATGTTCTATCATAACCGTTGCATGACACCCCATCTGGGGAGGTAAAATCTGTTCGGGCCAAGGAGAGGCAAGACTACTTGAGAGGAGAAGAGGAGAGATCCTCCCAACCACAATCCACAGTAATGGAATGATTTGAGAAACTTTTATTAACAAGGTGGTCCGCAAATTTGTTGGCTTCATGCTTGACATGAGAGGGAATAAGGGTAGAAATGAGAGGGATAGAAGAGTGATTTTAGGGAAAATCCCCTAGAGTAGTGGGATATATTGCAAGATATCTATGACCATATATAAAGTACTTTTCAGAAAAAATACCAAGCTTAGATAAAATAACTAAATTTCATGAGAATAACTAACTTATGGAAAGAGAGAGAATTTAACTCACCAGGATCCAAACAGTTGATATTGTTTTCGATTGATGGAGCTCTTTCTCTCCTCCCGAAGGGTTTCTCTACAACCTACAAAAACCTTGAGCAAGTATATCTATATGGAGAGGTAGTTATAGTAATAACTACTCATTGGTTACATGTAAAATAATGGAAAATGACAAAGAAATTAACATTCTATTGAAATGTATGAAAAAATATTACAGATATGAATAGTAATGAAACAAGATACTTCGAAGGAACACATTTTCTGTGTTATTAATGAAAAATAAAAAACGTAGTTACAACTTATACTTGCTTGATGTGACACTTCCCTGTCGAAAGAGATCGTAGATTCCTCCACCCTGGCTCTTGCTATACAAATGTTACTGACACTGAAGTCACCATAGGCCCAAAGAGGTGTATAGGGACACACTCTTGGCAAGAAAAGGTTGGTGATCATAAGGAAATTGGAAACAAAGGTTTCCAAGTCAAGAAACAACAACAACAAGGATAAAATGGTCTTACAGACTCGAGGGGAATAATCGGATGAGTTCTTTCTTGAATGTGTAAAGTATGATTACCTTTCTCCATGAGGTGAATTTTCCTTTTATGCGGTCTCCAATTAGTTAGAGACAATTGATTATGTGAAAAAATAGTTAGACAACTAACCAATCGTGTAACTCAACATTAATTTGGGCATAATTATATTTTTTTGAACATTTATTAGCATGTATGTAGGTATCCCTTAAGTATCCCACATGTACATGGGTAGCATAACTGTTAGGGAACGTACATAATCCAAAATAATTATTTTTAGAAGGACTCGAGGAGGTATGGGGAATAATTTTCTATAAGGAAGATAGGGATAAGGCCAATAAGAGCACCAAATCTTAAGAGGTGGAATTTGAAGCTATAACATATGCCCCCTAATGTGTGAAGTAAGAAGAACAACTGATGGTAGAAATACATTATAATTATTCAAGAGAAGTTAGCTAGGGGTGAAGGTCTATAGAATTCAATCTAAGGACAACAACCAACATCGAAATGATTCAAAACAACTCAGTTCTTGATGCAAGAATACCGATGCTCAGGTGTGATGATAAAATGGTTGTTAATCAAGTACACTACGAATCCACATAAAATGTAGATATAGCAGTGATCATGGACACAGAAGAGATACATGGAGGATCCATGCCAAATAGAGATCATATCCATGAAGAAATACATAGTGGATCTATGTTTCATAATTGATGAAGGATATCTGGGGCAAGAGATGGAAAACCAATCCTTCATGAGTACTGATGTATAGGGTGGTACTATCCAAACGTAGCCTGAGAAGAAACATAAAATGAGTTGATTCTACTAGATTCTTGAGGTCTTCACCCAACTGTCGTGGTACAAGTCTACACTATGTGAATAGATGTGTTGGAGTTGAACATAGTGAGACACCATTTTATTCTCGGTCATTGATGTATACCATTAACGAACGTGTGACAACCCACCAATAATGATAATAGGCTTCAAGGTACCTAGTACAATATAACAAGTGTGAATAGAGGATTTGATGTCTAACACCTGGTAGAATATACCTATCACGGGACATTAATGTATTCCCACTGTCAATAGCAAGGGAACCTTCCACTGATGACTACAAGACCCAAGGTACTAAAAACTCCTCTAGATCCTTATCCCAGAGAAAGATGTGTTGAATTCGATAGGAAGATATTCATTTGAAGGATAGAATTAAAACATCCCCCATCATCCAACACAAGGAGTAATATAAGGATAAACATTTGGAAGGAAACAAACAAAATATTGTAAGGACCACCACGAAGTACATCCTTTGTGTGCACCAGATGTAAATAGCACATGAAAGACACCCTCTGAATAACAACCAATAATGAAGAATATCAACAAAGGAGAGGAAACCACCAACGGGGTCAAATGGAATCCAAGGTACTACACGAATCCTAATGTGTGAATAATGTTCTTGTCTTCGAACACAAGGGAAACCACTCAGTCAACGACCAATGTTGAAATTCCATCTGTTGAGCGTAAGGTTACCTATCAATTATGTAAATAGGGTTAGGGTGTGAATCTAGGATAAAATCGTAGAGCAATTTGTCATAGTCGATAATATCTTAACCTGCCAGCAAGAGGTCATTGAGGACCTTCCAAACTAGCATGATTATAGGAAAAATATATTTTTTATTCTGAGATGAACTTGACACACAGGAAGGCCGACTTGGAAATTCAAGAGTTCTATGGAATGGACGAAATAGGTTAAATTCCTCTAAGCAAGAGAATGACACATTATGTGACATAGGAAGCATTGAATGAAAATGATCATTGACATAAGTCTATGATGCAGGAGGAAACAATAGACTCTCCATAGTGACTAGAATAATAGCCATTTGGAGGATTACCAACTCAATGTAACTAGATCAATTTCATAAATCCATACTAAACCCAAACAGTTGAGACATGAATCAAAACTTTGTGAATTTTTTAGAGGTGACACGACTGTTGCCAATACGGATACATAAGACTCATTCCCATGCTATTTTTTGTTTTTGTTTTTTGTATTTTTTCTTTTTCATATTATGAAATCTTGGAAATGAATAAAAGAATGCTATTATACATGGAGGAAACGAGTGTCACAGGTGAGAAAAATAGTTCCAAGAGAAAGGAACATACCTATGCTCGATGCAAGGAAAGTATGTGTAGGATATTTACACTCGAGAGAATGCTACCTCCTAGGTTACATGTGTCAAATTGTAACAAAATTAATATGAAAGGCTAGCAATTGATGAGAATGTGTGAGGAAATGGCTAAGAAAACAACAATTTGAATCCGACATTAGGATCAAAATAGCAATTAGTGAAATGAAATGTAGTAGTACAACTTAACACAAAAATGTGGGAGTCTCCCGGGTGAAATCTAGAAAAATATTTAGAAGAACATGAGGTTTTTTATGCAATGACATGGAAGGACTAACAAGACTCATGAGCCTAAGATATATTCAACATGGATACACTTGAGGGAATGTTAACTCCTAGGTTACAAGTGTCAAATTGCAAAAAAAATAATATGCAAGGCTAGCAACTGATGAGAATCTGTGAGGAAATGGCTAAGAAAACAACAATTTGAAGCCGACATTAGGCTCAAAAGAACAATCAGTGAAATTCAATGTAGTAGTACAACTTAACACATAAATGTGGGAGTCTCATGGGAAAAATACAAAAAACTATTTAGAAGAACATGAGGTTTTTATGCAATGACATGGCGGCACTAACAAGACTCTCGATCCTAAGAGAAATTCAGCACATGAACCAAAAGGTGAAGAAAGTGCTAATATAGGTTGTCGATGATGGTAGGCTCTAACATGAATTGAAAAACACTTATATCGGATGGAAAGGTTCGTGTCGCCAATAAGTGGGGTTGAACCTTAAGGCATATGTATAATTGGTCACTGAAAATGCAAAATGGCAGGAGAAAAATGATCATATCCTATATGACAGTGATGGAAGCATTACCTCAATGAGTTGAAAATATAGACTGGGCAGGTGAAGAGACTCCATTGTAATCATATTGAATTCAAAATCACAACTCCAATGGTCATCAAATCCAACAGATATGGTCAATTAGGTGATATAATAACCAAAAACTGAAAAAAAACTATATAAAAGTGGGTTATGAAATCTATATAATATATAAAATTGCCCAAAAAATCATTTCAATTGAGTTTTTAACAAATTTGGAAAGAAAAGTGGGAAAACCCTCCAAAGTTATGATGATCATAATAGGAGATACAACTAACATATTTCATCATCGTCAAGCCCAAGTAGACAAGCTCTAACCCCTCTTCAATTTTATCCAAGCACTTATCATTTTTTCTTGTAAATTTATTTAATTTTTTATTTTTTAGGAAGTGGCGGGAATGTACACGCATGTTCTTAACATGAGGCATGTATATGTTCCCATATATGTAGGGTGTCCTTAACGACATGCACGTATGTACGCTCCTGTCACCAAAGAGACCCACGTACATCTATGTTTTCAAGTAAAACTAATAAAAAAATGTGATTTTTTCTTTGCAGGAGCTATAAGATGGTTATAGAATGGCATGAGAGAGAGAATTAGGAGGATGACCAAGATATTTGGGACCATTCAAAGATCCTAGAATCTCTTCAAATATGTTTCCTAGAAAATTTCTATGAGTGTCCTAACATGCAGGCACAAAAAATATTGTGACAGTTACTGATCGAGTATTGGAATCTCGATGTTGACGCTTTCATGTTGGATGGTAAATATTTGACCATAAAAGTTGATGATATTTATTTTATTACTGGTCTATCCAAAAGAGGAGATGTGGTGAATCTTCAAAGTCGAGGTGGTATAGGGATGACCATTGAGTACTACACTAGATATTATTGCACACGAGGGGCACAATGTCTTGGGATTCAGATCACAATTCATGATATAAAATACCTAAGTATGAAAATGATTCTTCAAATAATTACCTAGATAATAGGTTCTACAGCTTTACCCTAGGCCTCTCAGATTTTTTTTTTTATGTAGTTGAGTGTCTTCGTCGAGTGATATATGACCGGAGTACCTCGTTATTACAAAACATGAAGGCATAGTTGATTGTCTGCAAGACTAGAAAAATGAAAAACTTTGGTTATGGGAGCATGTTACACATTATTTTCGCCATCCCTATGACCGTTAATGATGTAAACCTATATGTTTCCTTCAGATGGGTCAGTGGCCTGAGTTCCTGAAGAGAGAAGGGAGAAGAACTTTTCCTGAGAAAAGAAGTTGCATTTTCCTATGTAAAAACTTATAAAAAAGGAAGTTCGCAGGCTGCCTATGTATTAGTGTGCGAGAATTCCTAATTCTCGCAGGCTGCATCATAGCTAGGGTGTGAATAGTTCGCAGGTTGCACTATAAGCAGGGTGCGAGAATGCTTACAAGTGGGAAAAATGAGTGTTTTCTCGAATCTTCTAGAAGGATAAACTTCCATGGTGAGGTGGCATCCAAATGGTTTGGATCTTACTCACTTTCATGATTTAGTGGGATCATCCTAACCTCCTCATCTTATCCTCTTCAACTTATAAAAGGAGAGGATCTCTCATGGAGAAGGGATTCTTGAGCTTAGCTTTGGTTGGCTTGGAATTATTAGCTTGGTTAGAGTGGCTTTGAGATTTGCTTTGTTAAGATAGATTGTGAGTAGCTATCAGATCCATGGTTTTCGAATCCTTGGAGAAAGAAGTGTATGGGGAATGAAGGACAGTTGGAAGGGACCTTACGACATCAAGGCCATGGTTGTAATCTCTCTTTCACATTTAATATGATACAGTAATATGATTCTTTCCTATAAAGCTTGTTGTGTTTTATTGTATGATTCCTTGATCACATACATAGGTTTATATTGAGTTTATGTTATTGCTATCACTTTGGTGGGTTGTGTTCTTTTGCAGGTTCATCATTGTATGAGCATTGGAACGGAGCTAGGATGGCGATGGCAAGAGGAAGTGACATTTAAATGGTATGTCACTCATCCCTCTTTAATTAATAAATTCAATATCTAAAACTTAAGGAAAGCGTCATGTTTTGTCCTATTTTGTTCTAGATCTAGGTGGATATAGGGAGATCGGTTAGTGTCTGCACCTACCGATTAGTCCGATAACAAAATTGGTGACCATACTGGGGAACGGATTGTTTCCTAGTTAGTCTAGTTTCCCTTCTTTTGATTGCTTGTTTTCTGGTTTCTGAGTCTGTGGGACATCCATCCAGACTCTTTGGATCTAGAAGTTCACTTAGATTCCCTGTCCTTTTTCAAAATTTTCTTTGATTACAGACATTCTCGCACTATACATGTATGTGGACTGCGAGAATCATTGATGTTCGCACCCTGTTGTTAGGTTTAGTGTGAACTTCTCGCACCCTACCAATGTCTAGCCTGCGAGAATACCTAATTCTCGCACTGTAATATACTGCTAGGCTGCGAACTTGTTTGTAAACTTTTTGGATTGGGTCTTGTCATCTTTTGATGACCCAATTTTTCTTTGATCAGTTGGATTGAGATTTTAGAGCCTATATTGATCTGTTTACAGTCTACTTGACATCCTTTGAGTTGATTTTATCCACTTTTTCTTTGTTTGGTTTTGAAGGATTAGTCTCTTGATTTGAGTGTCTTTCAATTACAAAGCATATGTTTTCTTTAGAATTGTTTAGGGAAAGATCAGATTTCTTATGAATAGTTCGCTTTAAAAGAGAACCTTTAGTTTGGGTTTCTTTGTTTTAAGAAAGTTCATTATTTCTTTTAGTGAAATTTTTGAAACAAAAAGATTTAATTTCTTGATTTAGATTGGGGGCATCCTTGCATTTGAAGTAGCGAAATTGCATGATTCTTGGCATTTTTTGATCTTAAAATATGAACAAAATTCCCCCTCATGGACGGGGGGGGGGGCATGAATCGTGCATTGGTGTTCAATACATTTTTCTCATTTCTTGAGAATCTTGATATTGACGAGTTTAATATATTTTGGGACATCGTGCATATGGGAATGATAAATGTTTTCTCCTTCTCGTAGCATAGCTTTCATCGAAATGAAAATATTACATCTTCATATCTTTGCATAATTTTCGAGACGATCAAAACACCATATTGTCCACGCCATTTTCCTTTTGAGTAACAAAAACCATTAAATAAAGCGCTTATAAAAAACTGATTAGAAATTTTTTATATTTTTTGGTAGCAAACCTACATTAGATTAGTTGTAGGGATTTGGAATAGGTGTGAAAGATAAATTTCCAAAGTTACAAACAAACATAGAATCTTGAGTTAGGGAGCAGTTAAATCCACTTATTACATTTTGTCCTGGGAAGCCCTTCTAACACAAGGGTCAATCACGAGGTCGCATTGAGACTAGCAGAGTTACTCACCTTGCTTTGTTGGTCTTGGTGTAGAGATTACATGTATTATGGGGGTCACTTGAGAGGTATACCCAAAATGATGAGTGGAAGCCTTTCAAGCAGGGATGATTTTAGGGACTAAATTTCACTCATGGGCTAATTTTCCATGGTTTTTCCAAAAACGAGATTCGTTATTTTAAAAATGATTCGCCCAAATTCTATAAGATAAAATTATTTTACCTTAAAAATCGCCAAAATTTTATAAAAACTATATAAAATCCTTAGAAATTTGAATATTTTAACAAAAATATCGCCAATCATTTATTGTTGGCATATGACGGATTAATAAGATTCGCCAAGGTTTCTACATTTTAAAATAAATTTCCATCCTTAAAATCATCCCTACTTTCAAGTTGATTTTGGGCTAGATACCCTTCCCTTGCGTGTGGATCAGACTGTCGACTGTTTCCCCAAGCATCACTGTAGTAATTGGTAACCTTAGTGGCCTATCTTTCTAGGTTCTTTACACGAGGTGACTGTTGAGGGGCAAGTCTTCACGGTACCTGGAATCGATGTTAGCCAAACTCACTCGGGCTCCTTGGAAGGTATACCCACTATTATGTGTGGGAGCTTGCACCAGGGTGTAAGTCCGTTAATCAGGTCGTCAACATAACTTTTCCACCCGCTCTATCTCAGCCCCTTCTTACATTGTTCCCGTGACGTTGGATTTCATCACCAACTAGTGTGTTCATTGCAAGAAGGTTTTGTTTGTTTGCTTGCTTCCTAGATTTTTAGCATGTGTTGTTTTTTTTCCCTAGCAGACTCTAGGCTGGATTTATTTAATGGCGTTAGTTCCTGAAATGACCAATGAAGGAACCTCTGCTCCAGGGGAACCTTTTGTTTTTCCTTCTTACGGAAACATTGGTCCTCCTCACATCGTTACTTTGAGCCTTCCAGGTCTCACAATTGGATTTCCAGTGTGGTTGTTTTCCACTCAGGTAATCCCAAATGCAGTTAGTGCTTCAGTCACAAGCACTTCCCTCCAAGACCATCAACCTCATGTTGATCCTTCACCTTCTTCACCATTAAGGTCTTCTTCACCTTCTTCACTTGCAATGTCGCCTTTCGTTTCATCTTCTTCGTTGAGTGAAAATTCTGAAGCTAGTAACCCGGTGAATAAGAAGAAGAAGAAAAGGAAGATTAAGAAGAAGAAATATAAGCAAGGATCCAAACCTCCAACCACTGTCAAAATTTTTGGAAAACAACCAGTTACTGTTAATCGTGTTGGGAGTGTTGATGATGTCAAGATTGCCCAAACAACTCATAAGCCCATGTACCCTTGCAATCTTTGTAAGGGTAGCCATCTTCTTAAGGATTGCCTTGGTCTACCCAAGGTTATAGAAGTATGGTCTACACATCCTTGCCAACCCACATCGTCAGCCTCTGAACAACATGCTGATGACTTCCCATCGAATAGTCACGATATAGTTGGGAAGAAGAAAAGTAAAGCCAAGTTCCCGTGTATGTTATGCAAAGGGAGTCATCCAACTCACCTTTTCCCTCATATGGACGAAGCCTCAAAATTACTGGAAGACATGACTGTTTCACAGCCTCAACTTCCAGCTGCTTATCACAAGATTTCTCTCAACCCACCTGTAGATGATGGAATGATCAATCTGGTTCCCCTGTCGTTCAGTCCGGTTGATCAAGTGGTCAATTTGGTCATGTCTTTGGATGAACTAGTAGACCAAGTGTTTGATCTGATCCCATCCTCGGTCAACCCCACTCTCCCGTTAGAGAGTGAAACCCAAGCGGTCGATTTGTTTCCACCTGTCGACCCCATTCTCCCCTTGGAGAATGAAACCCAAGTGGTCGATCTGATCTCTCCATCGGTCAATCCTACTCTCTCGCTAGAGAGTAAACCCGGTACTGCCCATGTTTTTCTCGTTGATACATAATCTCTCGTGCCGAGGGGTATTCCTCCTTCTCTCGTAGGACCCCATCCAAGTAATGAGGCCATCCATTTTGAATGGGGTGTGCTAACTGGACCTCGTCTTCCCTCTTACATTCCTTTCCAGATTACAGTATAGGTTTGTGGTCGGGATGTTCCCCAAACATTGATAGATGAAGGTTCGTCTGTTAGTATTTTGTCCTCTATTGCTTGTGAAGATTTGGGTTGTCCTCCACTTGCGTTGGTTATGCAAAATCTGTTAGCTTTTAATAGAAGAACTAGTCAACCTTTAGGGACCCTTCCTCAGTTTCCTGTAACTTTGGGAGGGAAAACTGTCTTTATCGATGTCATGGTAGTCCAAGACCCCTTGGATTTTGATTTACTCCTTGGGAGAGATTATGTCTATTCCATGAAAGCTATTGTGTCTACTCTTTTTCGTGTGATATCTTTCCCTCACAATGGACGGGTTGTGACTGTTGATCAACTTTTATTCATTGAACCCGCCTAGATTGCCTCCCTGAATGGTTCTTATATGCAGATGGTATCGTCCCCACCACAGGTCAATTATGTGTTGTTGTCGCCCATGGCTTCAACTTCTGATGACATAGATCCGGTAGTTGACATGGTGATCTCTTCGATAGGGTTGTTCGAGCCTAATCTCTTTACTCATGTCACGACCCTCGACATGGTGTCCTTCCAATGTGTGTTTCTTCCTTCCAGTGAAGACCTCTTGGAAGGCATGACCAAGTTTTGTCCCTTGACATGGTGTCATTCCATAGCATTTTCCTCTTGGAATCCATGATCAATAAGAGAGATTTCGAGGATAGTTTTTAGCGTCTCTGTGGAAACCTCGTTAAAAAATGAAACAAAGGTTCCGAGGATAGTTTTTGCATCTCTGAATCCACCTCGTTAAAAAAATGAAACAGAGGTTACGAGCATAGTTCTTGTTTCTGTGTCAAGCTCGTTAAAAAATGAAATAGTTTTCCCCCTCTCTATTTGAGTCAAGTCCTTCATCTAGTATTTGAAGCTTCATTTCATTCTCCTTTGTAGTTGGATGAAACAAAGCTTGGGGGGCATTTGCCTTAGCCTCTAGACTTCATGTTGAAGTTGAGACGTTAGTTTCTTAAGCTGGGGGCTAAGTACCAACCATCCATGTGTTATGCGTTGGGAAGTCCAAGCATAGTTTTCGATGGTTCAAGCTTGTGTAAAAATGAAACCACTTACCTCAAGCATAGTTTCCTCTGGTTCAAGCTTGTATAAAAATGAAACCAGGTCCAAGCATAGTTTTGTTTTGTTTTAAATCTTGCGTAAAAATGAAAACAATCCCGAGCTTAATCTTTGTTCTTTCTCATGCTCGTTAATACATGAGAATAAGTTACCGAGCTTAGTCTTTGTTCTTTCTCATGCTCGTAAATACGTGAGAATGTAACTGAGTATACTTTTATCACTTTTTCGGACTCGTAAAGGTTATACGAAAAAGGAACCCCCTAAAGTCTCCTTTAATCTCTTTTCAGACTCTCAAAACATGAAAAGATTGCCGAGCGACCTTGTTCTTTTCACGCTCGTTAAAGTATTTGAAGAAAACGTGTGTTGAGCAATAGTTTATCTCTTTTTCGGTCTTGTCAGACTACTTTACGAAAAAGGAACTGAGAGAGTTCTCTTTAAGTTTTTTTTAGACTCTATAAACATGAAAAACCCTTGAGTTTTCTTTCTTTGGACTCATAAAACAAACATTGAAAGGCCCATATGGGACCTGAGTTTTCTTTAAGTGTTTTTCAGACTCTCTAAACATGAAAAACCCATGAGTTTTC
>ML776734.1:1031501-1078959 GCA_009831015.1 Picea engelmannii
GACTCTATAAACATGAAAAACCCTTGAGTTTTCTTTCTTTGGACTCATAAAACAAACATTGAAAGGCCCATATGGGACCTGAGTTTTCTTTAAGTGTTTTTCAGACTCTCTAAACATGAAAAACCCATGAGTTTTCTTTCTTTGTACTCGTTAAATAAACATCGAAAAACCTGCAATGGGACCGAACCACTCCTTCCTAGGGTTTGTTAAACATACTCTGAGGGACTCGTTCGAAGGATGAGCTTACATTACAAGCATATGTTATCCTCCTCAAGCTTGCATAAAAATAAAGAGGTACTCGCCAAAAATGGTGGGGGGGAAATTGGGAAAGAATTGTGTCTAAACCTATATTCCATGAAAGAGTCACTTTTGAACATGACACCCTTTCACTCGCTTTGTATCTAGGTTGGAAAATTTTCTTGTCTCTTGATCATACTCCCTTATAAGATTACAAATCGTTCTGTGATCCCTGTTGTTGAGTCAGTGTTTCCAAGACAGTTGTCATGTCGTCAATATGTTCAAAGAGAAGTTCAACCCGGAAAGCCTTCTATTGCATTGGCCATTTCTGCAATCTTAAATCCTTCTATTGCGTCGGCCATCCCTGAGTCAGTCCTAAATCACTTGTTACTCTGATCTACATCAAATCTTGTTACTTGTTTCATGTCATTGATGTGGGATACATTAAGGCCCTCCTGTGACGAGTCTTTTCCTGTCGACTTCAACTCATTATCCAGGAATTAGACTTAGAAACTAATTGGTACCTTGGAACTTGCATGTCTCAATGGCAGGTTTCCTCGCTTTCGACAATAGGTTTTCATTATTGACCCCTGATCGGGAGATTCTGCTGAGTGTTCAACTTCAACTCATTTATTCACATTCATTGGATTGTACCAAAGTACCTTGGGAGTCATTGACATTGATGATGATTTCCCTCGCGCTTGTTAACGGTATACACTAATGACTAGTAATCAAGTGGTTTCTACCATGTTCAACTTCAACACATGTATTCACATGGTTAGTTTCGTACTATAGAGTGGCGAAGATGAAGACTCTGGATATTTTCTGATAGATCCAGGTTGCGTTGGAGTATATTCAGTGTGTTGTTGCATAGATCCACATTGTATGTCTGGTGGCTATGTTCAAATTTGAGTTTTTAACACATAGATCCATAGTGTATTTTTGGTGGCTATGTTCAGATTTGAGTCATAATGGCATGGATCCACAGTGTATGTTTGGTGGCCATGACTTGTCTTACTTGACATGGATCTTCGCATGTCAGCATTTATGCTTTGAGTCATTTGTATTATGAGTATGGGAATGCCTACCTCAGTGATGATATATTATTATACTGTATTTCCTTGTTTGTTGGCAGGTTTCTGACTGACTGTTCCTTGTTCCCTACACACACTCGACAAAGTATTTCATCTATCACTATGTTCTAACTTCATAATTTGGGGGGCTCTCTGTTACACATTATTTTCGTCATCCCTATGACCATTAATGATGTAAACCTATCTGTTGCCTTCAGAGGGGTCAGTGGCCTAAGTTCCTGAAGAGAGAAGGGAGAAGAACTTTTCCTGAGAAAAGAAGTTTCATTTTCCTATGTAAAAACTTATAAAAAAGGAAGTTCGCAGGCTGCCTATGTATTAGGGTGTGAGAATGCCTGATTCTCATAGGCTGCATCATAGCTAGGGTGTGAACAGCTTGCAGGTTGCACTATAAGCAGGGTGCGAGAATGCTTACACGTGGGAAAAATGAGCGTTTTCTCGAATCTTCTAGAAGGAGAAACTTCCATGGTGAGGTGGCATCTGAATGGTTTGGATCTTACTCGCTTTCATGATTTAGTGGGATCATCCTAACCTCCTTACCTTATCCTCTTCAACTTATAAAAGGAGAGGATCTCTCATGGAGAAGGGGTTCTTGAGCTTAGCTTTGGTTGGATTGGAATTATTAGCTTGGTTAGAGTGGCTTTGAGATTTGCTTTGTTAAGATAGATTGTCAGTAGCTATTAGATCCATGGTCTCCGAATCCTTGGAGCAAGAAGTGTGTGGGGAATGAAGGACAGTTGTAAGGGAAATTATGACATCAAGGCCATGGTTGTAATCTCTCTTTCACATTTAATATGATACAGTAATATGATTCTTTCCTATAAAGCTTGTTGTGTTTTATTGTACGATTCCTTGATCACATACATAGGTTTATATTGAGTTTATTCTATTTCTATCACTTTGGTTGGTTGCGTTCTTTTGCAAGTTCATCATTGTATGAGCATTGGAATGGAGCTAGGATGGCGATGGAAAGAGGAAGCGACATTTAAACGGTATGTCACTCATCCCTCTTTAGTTAGTAAATTCAATATCTAAAACTTAAGGAAAGCGTCATGTTTTGTCATGTTTTGTTCTAGATCCAGGTGGATCTAGGGAGATCGGTTAGTGTCTGCACCTACCGATTAGTCTAATAATAGAGCATCTTGTGCTCTTTCGAGAGAGAGATTTCTAGCACTGAGCCTGGAATTATTCATGCTACCACATGGACTTAGGGAACCTTGCTTACTATTGTGGGTTGCAGTTATATAGCGCCTAGGAGTTGGGAAAGTCCTTTTTTCCTATGATGATTCTTTATTCATGTAGTGGGATTGTCAGATCATCACTATAGATGATTATCCCTATGAGGGGATAAAATTTTCAGGAGACCCTGACATGCCCATGCCTCCTAGTGGTGCGGCAGGAGAGATTAGTAAGAAAACTTTTGAATTTTCAAAATATTTAATTTTTATTATGTTATAATTATTTTAAAAGTACAACAAAACATATTTTTGTATGGATTATAACTAACAAAATTCATATTAATGAAAAACTTTTGCGTTGATATGACCAGAGGGATATCCATGCCACTGACGCAGGGGTCGTGGTGAGGCTCAACCAAGGGTCAATGTTTCTTATATGGAGCGCAATTTGTAGAGTGTCTAGAGAAATCCGGACCACCTTACACACCGGATTCTGATGGTGCAGATCGAGGACTCGTTAGAGAAGATGCAACGACATGTCTTTGGTGTACCCCAGGCCCAGGTATGGTTGTTAGGCATCTAGCCAATGGGGTTGTATGCTATAGAGATACTCATGCAAGAGCAGGGCCCTCATCATAGATATTGTATGAAAATTTTTGTATCGACTTATAGATGAACATTTAGGGCCAAGAGCCCAAATTTTACAACTTAAAACCCATATTTTTTGTATTTTAATCATGGAAATATATATATATATATATATATATATATATATATATATATATATATATATATATATATATATATATATATATATATATATATATATATATATATATATATATATATATATATATATATATATACACATATCTCTTTTTGTTGTGGTATACAATTTCTATGTACAATTATGTGTGTGTTTCGTTTATGTGTGTGACAAATGCCAATCCAGTACATAACTATCATATGTCTCATATATGAAATTTGCACTTCTAAAAATATGAATATAAGTAATACAATTAAAGTATCATTCTAGAAGATGTACCCATAGGAGTCGTCATAGAAACGTGGGATCACGCACATGGTATTGTTCATTTAGTTGTGAGACCACCAATTGGGAATCCAAGCGAACCTATAAAAATGAGATACCATGTGCAATGGAATCTCTTAGGAGTTCGGTCATGGAACTATACTCGATCACATTATTCATTGTTGGGCCTAAACAAGCACCTATAGATACAACTAGCTAGCCCTCAGGAGAATAAATCACCCATGTGGTGGAAGTGAAATTCTGAGATTCTAAGTGAATCCGACATGAACTAAAGATTTAATGGACATCTGCCAATCCAACAAAGACATAATAAATACAAAGAAAATATACTAAATATATTATATATTTACAAGTAAATACAAAGAGTACATGCCTGAGTAGTATGCTTCAAGAAAAATACTTCTTAAGGTAGAGAGAATTTATGGGCTCCGACAATACATTCCCTTCATAATCAACTAACATGTAGTATCATTTTTGAAGTGCATGCCTCACAATGTAAGGACCATGCCACATTGGATTGAAATTTTCAGTGCCTAAAGTGTCCTTATCCTGATCATTAACCAATACAAGGTCACCCTCATAAAAATTCCTTGGGCGGATTGACTTATCATACTAAGATTTGACATATTTTTTTGGATCTCATTCATGGTGGTAGCACCACGGCGGTACTCATCTAGCTGCTCTAAGTAAACAAGACACACTTCTAAATCCTTCGTCTCGGGTAGAATGTCTACAATGATTTTGACGAGGGAATCTTGCATTCAATAAGCATAACTTCCTCCACTTCATGAATGATATGGAAAGGAGAAAAACCTATGGCATTTTTAATCGGGGTATGGTAGTCCCATAATGTTGCATAAAGAATCAAATACCAATTAGATTTAATCTTATTGAAAGTGTGTTGAAGGATGGTTTTGAGAGGATTTTTTACATCCTCTACTTGACCATTCACTTGTGGATAATAAGGAGACAAATGCTTATGCTTAAATCCCAATTTTGATGTTAATTCAAACATCATTTGATTCTAAAAGTGACTGCCACGGTCAGTGAAAATATCTCTTAGAATTCCAAACCTAGCGATAACATATTTGAATATAAATAAGGCTACATTCTCACCATCATTCGTGAAAGTAGGTATGGCCTCCACCCACTTAGTAAAGTAGTCAATGACCATGATGATATAACGATTCCCCCTAGCTGATGGAGGGTGGCATGTAGTAAATTCAACCCCCCACTTTGTGAACAGACTGACAGAGATGAAAGGGAAGAGTGGAGCAATGTTCACACATTTTTGAGAAAATATCTGACAAGAATGGCACTTATTGACTGCCTCAATGCAATCTTTAAAGGTTTTCGGCCAAAAGTACCCAACGCGCAATATTTTTTGGGTTGTTTTCGACCTTGATAAGTGATAACCGCATGCTCCATTATGGAATTCATTAATCATTGCCTCTGCTTCTTCATGAGTTAAATAGTGACGGAGAATCGAATCAACCTTGTGACAATACAAAGTGTCGTCGATGATGAGGTAATTCTTCACTTGGTGGTGAATCCGACGTCAATAATCCTGTGAATAGTGTGGAGAAAACTTGAGAGTTTGGAGATATATAAGGATATCTCCGTACCAAGGAAAATATGTTCATCAGGAAATAAATGTGTAATCATGGGTTCTTCATTCTCCCTAGGAAACTCCAACATTAATTCGTCGAAAACCAATATTTTTTGGAGTTAGCAGAGATGAATTTCAAATCAAATTCTTGCAGGATAAAAATTTATTTATTATACTTTCTCCCTATAATATTCCATGTTAGGTATATTGAAATGGATTGGCATCAACAAATACAATGGTTTTATGTAATAAAATGTAATTTCATAGTCTTTGTACCACATGAACCACTGCCAAGGCTAATTTCTCAACATGTAAATAGTTGAGTTCATGTCCAATCAAACCAATACTAAGATAATAGATGACATTCTCTTGTGAGATATCATCCTCCTGAACCAAAACCATGCCAATTGTGGCTTCTACTACCGCGATATACAATAATAAGTCTCCGTTGTAGTCTAGGGGACTAAGCAGAGGGGTAGACATAAGTGCTTTCTTGAGAGCATCGAAAGATCACTAAGCGATCTCATCCCAAGTGAAGGGAGACCATTTCATTAAAAAGCACATAAATCCCTTGGTAATGTCATCATAATTCGCAATAAAATGTCGAAGGAAATTGGCATTTCCTTGAACACTCTACAACTAACGAATTTTTAGTGGGGGTGGAAACTGAACTATTTCCTCCACCTTTAATGGATCAATCATGATCCCTTTGTTGGATACAATGAAACCCAATAGATGCATCAATACAGCACAAAATATTCATTTGTTCGGATTTAACCGAATACAATAATGATGGAATATTTAAAAAATAAGTCTAAGGTGCGTTGGATGATCTATTCACTTATGAAAGAAAGATGTGAGATCATCCAGAGAAGCCTCAACAATATGCTTCAATTCATGGAAGGAAGCTGACATGGCCCGTTGAAATTTGTCTACGAAATGTTTCAGGCCAAAATGCATTTTACGATATGTGAAAGTCCCCCAAGGACATATAACATAGTTTTATGTTATCCTCAGGATGGATCTGAATATGATTGTATCAGGGATGATTTTAAGGATGGAAATTAATTTTAAAATTTAGAAACCTTGGCGAATCTTACTAATCCTTCAAATGTCAACTATAAATGTTTGGCGATATTTTTGTAAAAATAATCAAATTTATAAGTATTTTACATAGTTTTTATAAAATTTTGGTGATTTTTAAGGTAAAATAATTTTATCCAATAGAATTTGGGCGAATCATTTTTAAAATAGTGAATCTTGTTTTTGGAAAAACCATGGAAAATTAGCCCATGAGAGAAATTTAGCCCCTAAAATCATCCCTAGATTGTATCCAAAAAATCCATCCATAAAAGAGAAAAAAATTCTTCCCACGCACTCATCTATAATTGGGTCAATGAAGGGTCTGGGGAAGTTATCTCTCGAACATTCTTTGTTCATATCTCAGAAATCCATACAGACATGTATGGTCCCTTTATTTTTGTCCACAAGAACGAGATTTGACACCCATTCAGTGAGAGGAACCGGGTAGATAAAACCTGCCTTAAGCATCTTTTGAACCTCATCCTTAATAGTTGTAACCTTCCCTAGATTAATAGGTTGTAACTTCTATAGAACATTTTTAGCATTCGCATAAGAGAAAATCTCATGTTTGAGGATTCGAGGGTATATTCCTAGCATTTATTCATATGACCAGGCGAAGACATCATAGAATTCCTTAAACAAAGAAGTATATGTGCATATCTCTTTAAGAGAATAGTCAGAACCTATAAAAAAATTCTCTACAACTCCAAGGTTTTTATAAATGTTGATCGGGATAGTCTCTAATATGTTAGCCATGTTCCCTTTAGCATAAACAGCGTGATTTTCTAAGGAATTCACGGACTGATCGACATTTCTACTCACGAATTACCAGAATTCTCCACTTTCCACATGAATGATATCGAGGAGGAAGTATGATCGGTGATTCAAATCTTCCCATGGCCTTTCAAATTCATATATTTCCTCTATAATAGATTCATCAGAAAACAAGATGGTATTGAAATAGTATAGGGAAGTTGAATAATTTTGAGCCTAAGTAGGCTCTGGAAACTGATCATTTTCCTCCATTCATGAAGGAGTCGGATCAAGGTCTCCAATATCTTGTTGGATAGATCGATAAGAGACCTAAACTAAAGACAATGGCAGGCCATCCCAACAGGCACATGACCCTTTATCGATTTCCATGGCAAGGGTAACTCCCATGGATCTTCCAAATATGAGGTTCTAAAAAACCAACTCTTGTAATGGGGACCGAGGAAATCAAATTTGTGTATCTGATCAAGGTAGCATGAATATAATAAATCAGTGATGGAAAATTAAAATTTTACATGAGTGAAGGATACATTCCAACAATAATACTCTTAGTTTCCTTTTGAGAGTTTTCAATCAATGGGACTGTTCCTGTATTTTCCGTGGAGTTGGGGCAGATAAACATCACCTAGTCGATTGTTACAATCCTCCCCTCATGGGGAAAGCATAAAAATATGAAAACAAACAAGAAGATAGTCATCATTGCATAGGTACTACTCCTTCTAACAAAATATTATGGTCAAGTGGTGCATCGACTACTTCAACTTCTATGGAAACAAACTTTCCTCCTAATTGGACCAGAAAAGAGGAAACAAGCTCATGCAGTTTGAAATATCATCCATAAAATGTGGTCAAAAGAGTGGTAGAAGGGGTAAGTTTTGGAGAGACAATGGATTTCCAACAGACAAAGATATGACACACATCGAAGCACCTTCGTCGACGACAATTCTCCCGAAAACATGTTTTTCATACAAGATTTTAATCTGGAAGGCTACATGATAAGGAAGGCGAGGCTTCACTTCAGTAGCATCAAACTTCACAATGATTTGGATCAATGAGTCAGTAGCCCCGATTGCAGACAATAATGCGGCTCGTTGCACAGATCAAATTTGGAGCACCTCTAAGGAAGACATTGCACAAGGATTCTAAGCTAAATCCTCAATGATAGAGTAGTTGGGAGCGCCTCAAACATTAGGATTGTGTGACACTATTTTGTACACACCTTTCAATATGCGTTGCATTGTTTCCTTTCCAGGTTTCTCTATATGGAGAGACCCCTGAGGATCTAAAGTTCCTTTTTCTTTTTACGTCTCTTAGGGTTACTATAATCGCGAGATCTACTTGACAAATACACCTCCTCTTCTTTCGTATGGTCGACCATTTTAGAAAATGAGTAATATCCATTCGAAAAAGGTGCACTTGAGGTATGCCCTTGTATATTTGACATGGAAGAGCCAGCCTACATATGTTTCCCTTGCAAGAATGGATTTTTTAGTACAACAAGTTTTTGTTGTTGTTGTTGTAGTTTTATCACACAATTGGCCTCTTCCATCTATAGACATTGATGAGTAAGGTGATCACCCCCAAAAATATTTTATGGGAGTTTCACCTTCTTAACCTCTTTATTTTACCCTCCAAATTTTACATCGAATTCCTCATTTTTATTACCCTCACATCCTTTTTTATCCTTTCCCTTTTTAGCTTTCCCTCTAGGTTGTTGGGTACCCTTTGGGGCCATTGACTATACAACATGAACGTCCAATGACTGGATGGTGGGGATGGTCGAAGAATTATCTTTATTGGCCACAAACAAATGAATATACATATGTTGCATCTAGTTTGAAACTAGATATACGACAAAGCTTTTAATGAACTCAGCAATGCCATTGACATGTGGTCCTTATTTCATTTTTGTAGGATTGAAACCGGGTCATGGTGCATTTGGTATAAGTTCATAAGGATCCTAGAATGTGAATAGATCAAATCTAATTGTTGGGTCTTGAAGATCGCTTCTATCTTGGAAAATACTGTTGATGTGGATAAATCTTTAGAGATGACTGGCAACAAAGACTTGAGGAACCATTACAACCAGAATTCGAGAGGAACTTTGGATTTAATCAACCTCTTCCATATTTTACACTCCTAGATATGATATGAGATATGAGTGGTCTTGTCCTGTTTCGGTGTGGACAGGAGATCAGTGCCAACATCATACCAGATAGGTATCCGAAAAATGTCTAGAAAAAATAAAGCCAAATCGTGAAAAGTGTGAAATGCTCCACTCTCAAGTTTGTTGTACCACTTCACTTCAACTCCCATAAGATTTCCCTGGAAAAGGTGGAGACATAATGAATCATCATTTAACGAATGAGACAAACACCAAATACAAAATGTTGTTATGTGGTCACTGAGAACTTCACCAGGATTCCCTTTGAACTTAGAATGTCAGATGGAAGTTCAGTGGGAACTTACAGCCAGTTCATATCGTGACAAATCAGATCATTCATGAGCTTCAACACGTATAGAAATTTTAACATTGCTAGGAAAGGTAATCGTGGCTGGGACCCATAATTCCAGCTAGGGATGTTGGAAGTTCTAGGTTGAGGACCAGTCGAAAAAGAATAACCTGGATTGGTGTTGGCACTAAGTTTCCAAGAAGAGCTTACAGATGGGTCAAGGCCTTGACTAAAACCTTGTTGGACCTAGTTAAATAGAGGAAACCCCCCACCCATATGGTTCCCAAATTGAAAAGAAACCTTCCCCTTTCCAGACCCCCCTTGCAAAGAAAAAACTCCTTACATGGGGACATTCTGACTGACAAAGGGGTTGCCCCCTAATGACATCACCTACGAAGACAAAGGCCCTTGCATGGGATTCCACTAGGCTTGGAATGGGTTTCCCCCTATCGACATTGTAGATGTGGTAAAAGGATTACTTTCGAACCCACCATATAATGTGAATGGAATCGAAGTAGATGGCATGACAACAGATTCAAACCTACTTCCCATGAAGGGATTAGGGCTGAAGGATAGGAATGACTCACTCTTGATAGAGGGAAATGGAAAATAAATATGACCTATGTTGGCCCTTGACCAAGTTTTGGGAGATCCTTGGTCAAGTTTGACCTATTTTGGGACTTCGACAGCCTATCGAAGATGGAGCGCAAGACGAAGAAGAGATCACAGGATCTCAACCCCTTTTTGGCTCCTTTTTGGGATTTGAGAATATATAACGGGAATGGGATGTCAGCCCATGGGTTTACCCATGTTTAGGCCTATTTTGTAAAGTATAAATAGATGTCTAGGCAATGTAAGGAGAGGGGAATATGCATCTATGTGATGTGAGGCTGATAAGATAAGTGCTAAGTGAAAGCATGTTTTGAAGATGTTATGTGCATATTGTCAGAAACTGTAGAGCTAAGTGAAAGTGGTTGTAACATAATGTGAAAGGCTTTGTGCTATACCTAGCTCGGGGAAGGAGGATCTGGCGAGGTGTGCGCAGATCTCCTGTCCTATGTGGAGTAGGGTTTTTGTGGCTCTGTGCATGTAGATGACTGATTGAAGCTAATAAAGAAAAAGAGTTGGTGGACATAGACCTAGGGTGGGGGTGAACCACGTAAATATTGTGTTATTCTGCTTTGTGCAATGTGTTGGTGCATTTATGTGTTATTTCCTAAGTTCTTGATATATATAGATAGATAGATATGTTTATGCTTTGTGCTTATGATGAATCTAGATGTTAGATCTGATATAGGTGAATGTGCTTAGTGCTTGAATTCGCCACATATGATCCATTTCTTTATGCTAAGTGCTTAAATACATTAGATCAGGGTGAATGTTGCGATGCTCTGTTTTATTTGCGAAGTAGACATTGGGTAAATAATAACAAACTGACGGTGCTAAGTTCTCTATTAAGTATTATAATCACAGATTTGTGTCCCAGCTAAGGTTGCAGACACCTGATTCCTACAACCACCCATGCCTCTACATCGAGTGAGACTTCATCTACTTCGCAAGTGTTGTCGAAAGGGTCGGTAGTTAGGTTTTTGTTGGTGTGTTGTTGTAGCGTCGAAACCTGGGTCTACCCCTATGCCAACAAATGGTTCCACTACCGGGACCTGAAGTTGTGATTGCTAGGAACTGAGGAAGAAGAATCTTTTTGCAAAGATCCAACCTGACATTGTGAAAGATCTGTGCATAGATTTGTTTCTCTAGTGCGCAGTACTCTACTTAGTTTGACAAGCTCTGTGCTAAGGAAAAGAAGTTTGATCTGAAGAAAAGAGGTAAGATCTGAAAGCTTTATGCTCTGAGAAAGGAAAAAGTGAGACTTTTTTATTAAAAGAGGTAAGATATGAAAGCTTTGTGCTCTGATAAAGTTAAGAATATTGAAAAGTTATAGATTTGAAATCTTTGTGCTCTGTAGAAGTAAGATAAGTGGAAATTTTTGTTTCAATAGTATGAATCTAGGTATGTTTGATAGATTATGTCCTAGCTTGAAAACTAGGGTATTAATAGATGAAAGAAGATTTGATATGAGTAAATCTAATAAGAATAGTGAAAAATGTGTTATACCTATGCATAAAAAGAATTTTTGGACTAATAAGTGTATGCAAGACCCTAGAAAGAAATGTTTGCAAGTTAGATACCATGATCCTAACGCGTTGTGCAAGAAAGCTTGGGGATCATTTAAAAGAAAGAGAGGATTAATCCTATGTTACAATTGTAGAAGACCGAGACATCTTGCTAAGGAATGCCCTGGGAGAAGACCTGGTTGTCTTTGTTGCAAATCTATGGACCATGAAGTATTGGATTGTCCTAGAATGATTGCTAAGCTTGAATAAATGAACATAAGACAAGAAAACCATAAGGTAGATCCAGAAACTAATATTATGACAGAATCCCAGAGAGAATCAGAGAAAGTATTGCTATAGATGAAAGAAACCTTGAATGACCATAGGAATGTTAGATTATCAGAGATCTTCAAACAAAAAGAATGCCTTGAAGCAAGAATATGACTTCGACATTGACAATGTTCTAGATGAGGAAACATAGGTGAATATTATGACAGAGAGAACTTGGGAAGCTATAGGGAGGCCTTCTATGATTCCTTCATTGGGAGGAATAGGACTATTCAAAGGAAAGATGATAAACCCATGTGGAAAGCTCACCCAGATACCTATGAATGCCAATGGAACTTCGACAGAGGAAGATTTTGAGATTATTAAATTTATTGAGAACAGTGCCCCATTTACCATGCTACTAGGAAAACCTTGGATTGAAAGAGATTGGGACAGAAGGAAAGAAGAAGAAGAAGTTTTAGAGCAAAAGAAGCAAGAGTTAAAAGAATTCATGACTAGAAGGATCGCACACTTTATTGAAGAACAAGAGAACAGATCGAAGCAATTTAACACCAGATACATGGATGTCAAAGTTGCAAGAACACTAGAAGACCCACAATACCTATTACAGATAAAGAATAAGGATCACCCTCGAATCTTAGGAAAGAATATCAACAACATGAAGTACCTATGACAAAAGAAGATAAGAATCAGAATGGAAAAAATCCTACCAAGACGAAGCTCACTGGGAAGAAGGCTAGAAAGCTAAGTAAGAAAAGAGCTAAGATCGACAAGTTGCAAAAGGGTCCAGAGGAAAATTTGCAAAATTGGAACTTCGTCGGGATATCAGAATAGCGACACATGGAACTTCTCCATTGAAAAGCAATATAGTCGTTGGGGACATTATAACCATTAGACCAACGCTCCGAATGGATAGAAAGACATTTATGGACAGACAGCTCGCCATCCTACCATTGGGATTGTGCCATAATTGACAGAACAAAGTTAATGAAGGCTTCATACCCATTGCAAGAAACTCGTTTCCAAGCTACCTATTTATCCCATCGCGCCATGCACCGAGAATACTTTTTCCAACTGAGAGTTTGAGTTTGCAGACTAAGTTTATTTTTCACAGTGATCATTGTGCTCTTTCTCTCTATCCCATTATTGTGTCTAAGTTACTCCCCGAACCCGAGATTTTTAACCCCGAGTGTGTATGTCGGACGAGTTGAGCATTGTAGAGAAATTTGTTGAAGAATTTCTAATCAACCTCATGACTGAGAGAGTCATGTTGATGTCTATAAGTGTACAAGAATCATCGACGAGAGGATTGCTAGCCTCTTCGTTCACTGCTACCAGAGCCAGACCATCCTGGCCATCATATGAAAAGCGAACCAAGAATAGGGATGATATAGAGAATGCCAAATTGATCCCAACCATATTACTTGCTTATATTCCACCCCTGAGTGATGCAGTAAATCGAGACAGTGTGCCCAGAGATTTCGAATACACCTTGGTTACAGTGTACCTCCCGAAGGGGATACGTGTAGTTCGGGCAGACCAAGATAAAATTGCAGCATTGAAGTTTAGTGACTTCAACCTTGGAGATCACAAATTCTATAACATTCTTGCCCCGCATAAGTACCTGACCTGAACTAAGGGGAAGAATTCAAAGATAATCCCCCAGTCATGGACTATGAACCTCATGCAGTCCAGCCTGTTGAACGTCCTGAAGATTCCTCACTTCGGACAACACCAGGAGGTGAATGCATGTGTCAAGCTGCTTCTATCTTCTTACCATGGTGGTTATTTGTGGCTAAACTGTTGTATAACATTTGATCCAATGTTGATCAATCATATCATAGGGTTGAGTATGCAAGGCCCTGATCCACAAGAGTTTTACCCCAAAAAATCCATGGATTGCACTCTAGCACAGAAGATCAAAGACACTTACGATGATGTCGAGAAGGGCATGTGAGGCTACAAGTTAGCTTCTATATAGAGTGGAATAGTGCACCTTTCCTCTCAGTTGATTGTAGGGAATTTAGTATGAAAGAACTGACCCACCCAAGTCAGCAGTTTTGTAGTTGACCTTGCAAGGAAGTGTGCAGAAGACCTTTAGATGAACTGGGCAAAGTAACTGGTGAACCAATTGGAACTCGACTATAGAGAAGCACAATATCAAAGATACGAATTTCATTTCATATGGCTCTTGATACTTATAGATTTTATTTCCTGGGAGATGTTGGAAGGTATGACCTTCCTAGATATTGAGCCTTTTGAACCACTGGTTGCGAAGTTCAGTACACTGTGGTACTCAAGAGACATGAATAAACAGTGGCAGTCAAATATTGTTTTTCATACCTACTACAATAAGCTAAATATATCCATACAATCCGAGCCTTGCATGACTCTGAACACTCTTTACCGGTTCAGGCCTTTGATGAAGTTCAATGCAAATCGACATTTTATTTACATAACAACGCGCACCGACGAACAAAAGAAACAACTTCAATCCTACTATAAGCTGATGGAGGAGGACTTGGAGGAGATCACAAAGGAATGGTTGGTGGACCTCCTTATTCCATCAGACCCTACAAATATATTCGACATCGACAGCCAAGAAATAGTGCAGGACACACTCAAACCAAGAAGAACAAAGAATATTGAAGAGGTCCAAGAATTAGACAGTGCATCCGTGAAGACTGCTTCCATATCACCAGAGAAAGGAGGTGATGGTGGAGAGTTAGATGACAAATAAGTTGAACAGAAGCAAGGAGACGAGGTTGATCCCATGAAGAAGAGGAAAGGTTCGCCTCTGAAACCTTCCTCCCAGAAGAAATAAAATGCCACCATGACCAAGATGCAGACCATCCTCACCTCCGATGACTTCGACTTCCTCATAGAATCCATGCAAGATGATTCATTGGAAATATCAGAGAAATAAGAATCCAAGCAAGAGGAGATGTATGATCGAACTGAGACTGAACTTCGAGGGGTACAGTAGGCCCTACAGTCCAGCCATGCAGTCTCCACTGCGCCCGGAGAACCAGAATTGGGAGATGAGCCATATCAACTCCACTGCCTAGCCAATACAGTCTAAGCTCGCCTTCGACGAGCACAGGAAGAAACAATGCAAGCCACCCAGGCTTTGACACAAGTACAAGGACTACTCATAGAGAAACATAGTGCTACAGAACATGAAAAACTTTCTCTCCAAGTGAAGTTTGATGAATAAAAATCACAACTACAACAAGAAAAGGAAGAGTTGCTCATGGAGCAACTCGAAGTAAAAGAAATGGTCAACAGATCACTTCGCTCTGTGACAGTCTTAGAAATCAAGGCAGAAGACCGAGTTACATAAAAAGTGAACTAGCTCATAGAAGCCATCCAGCAGCTACAACAACCCATATCATATTTGGAGTTATGCACTGTACCTGAGACCCCACAAGATGTAAGAGACCAAAGGGAAGAAATCGCCCGGAGTGCAGTTGAAAGGCTAAAGGATATTACCCTAGAATGTAAGAAACTCATTTATCATAGTGCCCAAACCTATGAACAACTCATGGAGAACCAGGAATTGAAGGCACTAGAGTCGCAGCTCCAAGAGGTGAAGTATCAAGACGAAACGATACAGGCGCAGCTGAAGTCCCTATCAGTTGTGGAAAGAATGAAGCACTCCCAAGAGAAACGCAGTGCACAGTAGAAAATCCATACTATCCAAAGCAGAGTTATGGAAGTAACTGAGAAACTCCAACTAGTACAAGACAATGCCTATCAGTTGTTTATAGAGATAGAAGGCCAAGGAGCAGAGCTAGGGCAGGTTGTCACTACATCTGAACAATGTCTAGAAGGACCTATCAATGATGCAGTCATCCAAGAGTTTGTTGAACAGGAGGTCATAGAACAACAGTAAGTTGAAGTAGATTGAGCCAAGCTCAAGGCATTTGAAGTAGAACTAGTCAGACCAGAGTGACTTGGGACAAGTCACAAGTGAGTGTTGGGGGCATGTTGGCCCTTGACCAAGTTTTGGGAGATCCTTGGTCAATTTTTACCTATTTTGGAACTTTGAAAACCTGTCAATGACAGAGCGCAAGATGAAGCAGAGATCGCAGGATCTCGGCCCCTTTTTGGGTCCTTTCTAGGATTTGGGAATATGTAACGAGAATGGGATGTCGTCCCATGAGTTTACCCATGTTTAGGCCTATTTTGTAAAGTATAAATAGATGTCTAGGAAATGTAAGGAGAGGGGAATAGGCATCTATGTGATGTGAGGCCGATAAGTTAAGTGCTAAGTGCAAGTATATTTTGAATATGCTCTTTTCATATTGTGAGAAACTGTAGAGCTAAGTGCAAGTGGTTGTAACAGACTGTGAAAGGCTTTGTACTAGTCCTAGCTCGGGGAAGGAGGATCTGGCGAGGTGCACGCAAATCTCTTGTCCTATGCGAAGTAGGTTTTTTGTGGCTATGTGCATGTATATGACTTATTGAAGCTAATAAAGAAGAAGAGTTGGTGGACGTAGCCCCAAGGTGGGGGTGAACCACATAAATACTGTGTTATTATGCTTTGTGCGATGTGTTGGTGCCTTTATGTGTTATTTGATAAGTTCTTGATATAGATAGATAGATAGATATGTTTATGCTTTGTTCTTATGATGAATCTAGATGTTAGATATGATATAGGTGAATGTGCTTAGTGCTTGAATCTACCAGATCTGATCCATTTCTTTATGTTAAGTGCTTAAATACATTATATCAGGGTGACTGTTGCAATGCTTTGTTTTATCTATGAAGTAGACATTGGTTAAATAATAACGAACTGATGGTGCTAAGTGCTCTATTAATTATTATAATCACGGATCTATTTCCCAGCTAAGGTTGCAGACACCTTAGTCCTACAACCACCCTTGCCTCTACCTGTGAGATTTCATCTGCTTTGTAGGTGTTGCCGAAAGGGTCGGTAGTTAGGGTTTTATTGGTACGTTGTTGTAGCGTTGAACCCTGGGTCTGCCCCTGTGCCAAAAAACTCTACCCCAAGGAAATGATTGGTAGGGGATCGAAGAACCTCATGTACCAACATTAGTATCTAGGGGCATTGACTGAGAACTAGTCAATATGTTCTACATGATCATTGATGACATACCAAATGAAAATGCACCAAATAATCAATGAAGCATAGCTATTTATTGATGCGGTTATTTTGGATTGAACCACATCATTAATTCGGTTAGATATGCAAGGAGGAAGAATTCCTCTGGTAACGATTGTCGATGTGGGTGTTGTGGGAACCCCTGACGTAGACACGTATGAAGTGCCTTCCATTATGGCCCATCGAAGAGGGTGACTATCATTGAATTCTGACCCAAGAGCCGAAAGCTAAGAAACAAATCAAGCGTCAGTTCCATTTAATAGAGGATTGAATGATTGAGTGAAGTTTGTGTCTCCAAGATACAATATTCTCACAACCTCCAGAGTATAAGCGCTAGATTCTATGGGTTTTGTGTCTATGGTCTCGATCGAATTGACCGGTACAAAAGTGTCGATTTGATCAAGTTGACGCCTCAGGGGAGGAGGTGGGGGATTTAGTTATACTTCTTCATGAGGAATACCTTGAATTCTCATTAATTGACGAGTTAGTTGATCAATCACTTTGATTTTTCAGGTATAAGCGACTACCTACACACCTTCCTAAGCAGTCTATGAACACAAAATACACCACTAGAAAATCCCTAGAAGCAACAATAGTCACAATCAAATTTTCCAATATCCTGAATTAGGTGCATTAGGTCATGAGATCACAATAGTAACAAAGTATGGAAAGTACCTTTCGGATGAAGGCACGGGTTGATTAAGTCACGTGGACCAAAAAATGAAGGAGTGAGAAGCAGTTTGTAATGTCTCCAAGGTTGAGCCCTGTTGTAAATCATGTCTATGAAGTATAAAGCTTGCATTATGAATTGTAATTATGTTTTATAGGCTGGTGAGCCAAGTCATATAAGCTAGTGGGATTATGTGTTATTAGGCCAGGGAGCCTAAGTGTTGAAGGCCAGGAGCCTGATTTTTTGTACATGTAATTATGCAAAGTATTAATACAAAACATCTATGTGTGTGGACCGACCATGATGAATGAGTGATGGGGGACTAAGAATCCAAAAAGACTGGGTAAGGGAGAGGGGGCTGAGAGGTTGGAAGAGGGGCTAAGTTGAGGGGCCTTAAACCCTTAAGAATAATATTAAATTATTACTATTCCAAAGTTGTGTAAATGTGATGTTTTATCCTAAGTTCTTTGGAAGGATGATTGACTTCCAAATGGGAAGGAACAAGCTTCATGGGTGACAAGTGTCAACCCAAGTGCATGCAGTTAAAACTATTGAGTTGAGCCATGATGGGGGTTCCTCCTCCATTCTACCATCTACTGTTTGAACCGGGAATCCTATATGACCTTTGCAAGAATACCCTCATGCAACTCTGAAACCAAAAGGGCCTGTGTTGATTTCTGGAGGAGCTGGTACACCCTCTGTCAAAACCATCAAGTCTATGTTCAGCCTTCGCATGGATTTCTTATCACGCATCCCCGAAACCCCGAACCTTGAGTCTGTTCTGTATGGATGGTTGGGAAAACCGAATGTCCCGTAATTGTTGAGCCTGGTTGGGTTGAAGCGTCTGTCTATCATCTATTTGGGAAACCCATGTTTGTTTTCCCAGTTGACTATGGCGGCCACACAGTTCTTGGTTGGGTGTGGTTTGTTGCTATTATATGTTCGTTGTTGAGCCTTGTTGTTTTTCTGCTTTGTACGGGAACAAGATTAAGGAAACTGGTTGTATGACATGTGTATAACCTCTCTCCAGGTGAGGGAGGTGATTGTTGTTGAAGAGGTTGGTTTTACCTAGCCTGTGAGTGACTCTCTCCAGGTGAGAGAATGCGCGGAGGAAGGAGAGAGCTCCTGGAAGGAACCCTATAGCTGCCACAGAGCTTGGAGATTTCCGGTCCGGTCTATTGTTGAAGCCCAAGGCAAGGGAGGTTAGCAGCC
The DNA here is from genome assembly GCA_009831015.1 of Picea engelmannii. Taxonomy (NCBI): domain Eukaryota; kingdom Viridiplantae; phylum Streptophyta; class Pinopsida; order Pinales; family Pinaceae; genus Picea; species Picea engelmannii. Next base: position 1,050,387 of record ML776734.1, read on the forward strand.
AAAGGACTATCTAGGTGACAGAGAAGGTGTATACTCCTGGGGTGGGACAAGCATGTGGGGAAGGAGATTCTGTGGGCAGTGGGCATAAGTGGTTCCTGAGAGAGAATCCTCCTTCTTTTATGTCTATTCTTCTTGTAAACCTTACCTAGCCTAGGATTCCTTACCCGGTGGATCTTAGTCCCAGCTCGGGGGTGACCTACTGTTGAGAGTGATGAGCAGTGTGGTCTAAGGCTGGGAGGTTCATGGAAGTTCTACACACAGATGGTGGTGCGTGACAGTTTCAAAGATAAGTGTCACTATGTTTTTTAATTCTGTAATTAATTAAATTGCATACCTGTGATTCTTGCAATGTTATCACATATTTTGTTGTGCATATGAATTATTGTTATTTACATTAACTCTGAAATTCTAGTTGTAATTATGTGTTTAACCATAATTAAGTGTTTTAAGTTCATTAGAATGCATAATGTGTTCCAGAAGTGTTTTTCCACGTAGTAGCGTTGGCCCGACCGTGGGGTTGATGGTCGGGGGCGTCATAGTATGGTATCAAAGCCTGGTTTCAACGCTAAGACTGGATGGGCCAGATAAGTGGTCTTTGGACCAAGGGTTTGAGAAGAAATTGTGTTTGGAGGACTAATTTCAGACCTCAGAATCTTTATGAGTGTCAACGGACTACTTGACCGTGTTACAAGCTTAGGAGGTGTAGTGGTATTATAAAACTACATCTGGTGTGGTATATGGCCACAGAGAAAGAGAGAACTCCACACCATAAGTGTTGGATCAAGTAGATGAAAGTTCAGAAGGAGGGTACCAAGTCAATGGCTAGAAGTCCTTGAGAAGTAGAGTTGGAGTGTCAGAATTCTTTGTGGAGAACTCACGAAATCGCGAGGACCGTAAGATAGGCAGAAGTTGCAAGGTGGTTAGTGGATGGAGAAACTCGCCACCCTAGGATCCAAAATAAACGTGGGTCGTTGATCGTGGTTGGTTTGAACTGTTGTATCATTTTGTGAATTTAGGGATCATGAACTTGGAGTGCAGGCCAAATTCTCAGTCACTTCAAGTCCCGAATAGTGAAAGAGATTAACACGGGTAGAATCGGATGGTGGAGCGCTTCTAGGAAGAAGTGTCGAAATCCCGTGAGCCGTTGGATCCAGCCAACTAGCGAGGAAGTTAGAGATAAAGAGTTTTGATAGGTGTAACCGTAGGAGAGATCTAGACCATCGGATCAGGGGAGGCTCATAGTCGTTGATCTCATACATGAATTTTCATATCGGAATTTGGGGATTGAAGCAACAAGATATTTGGAATCATTACATCCTGAACTCTCGGTTCATGAAACTCTGAAAAGATCTAGACCGTTAGATACAAATCATCGAGGATCGTTGGATATCATACAATAACTCGTGTATCGGAATTTGGGGATTGAAGTGACAAGAGATTTGGAGTCGCTACATCATGAACTCACGGTTACCGAAAACCCGAAACTCGAAGTTCCGAAGTCCCGAAATCTTCGAAGATAGAAGAACCATAGCGGATTTTGTTTTTTACCATTGGATGTTGGGTAAACGTGGACCGTCGATCCACCTGATGTACACGAATTTGATAAATTGAAACTCCGGGAGATAGATGTGTGTACCTTAAACTCTTTGAAGGTCGAAAGCCCAAGTAGCACCTAGTAGTCTAGCAATTGTCACGACCTTTGGTTATGAGGGTAGGGAGAAAGAGGGAGATATGACCTGAAAATTACAGAGCCAAGAAGAACTCAAAAAATTTGTGAAGACGAAGCGTTTTGTTAAATCTGAATGGTTTTGAATGTGGGGAATTTGATAAGAATGATGACCTGACAAATCCCTGTTGTTTGTACATGTGTTTGCAAAATCTTAGCAAGTGTCAGAACCGAATAGGGTTTTCGTTGAGAGCAGAGAATGGAAGAGGTGTGGATTGCCTCCAATTCAGAGAAAGAAAGAGAAGGAAGGAATGTCAACTTGGGAGTCGAAGGGTCAAACTCTAATGGGAAAGGAAAAGAGATGGATAAGTAAGGACATATGATGAAAATCATGGAAATATTACAGAAAGATGCCCGGGCTCGTCAAGTTTATAGCCAAAAGCTCATGAAAGTCAGGGATAGGCAAGGTGAATTCAACTTAAGGATATTGAAGAATCTGGAAAGAATAGAAAAGAAATTGGAAAGGGAGAGTGACTCAAGCAAGACAGAGAGTCGCAGGACCCCTGAGAGGAAAAGAAGATCAAGGAGTGTCAACAGACATCGTTGTCCCTCCCCAAAGCATTCCAATAGGGAAGCACACAGTAGTTCAAGCCCATCTCCTACCAGAAAGCACAAGAGATCTAGGATGGATGAATTGAAAGGGGAAATGAATAAGATCAAGCCTCCAACGTTCAATGGAGAACATAAGAAGGAGGAATATGTTGAAACTTGGTTGGTGGGTATGAGGAAATACTTTCAACTGCAGAATTATTCCTCTCATGCAGAGGGCAGGATTTCCATGTATCAACTGAAGGGAAAGGCATCCATGTGGTGGGATCAACTTGTGCAGGTGCAGCAGATCAGGGAAAGGGACATCACATGGAAAGAATTCAAGACGTATTTCAAGAGGAAATACTTAACTAAAATATATTATGACAGAAAGATGAAAGAGTTCTTTGAACTCAAGATGGACAACAAGACCATTGATGAGTATGAATGAAATTTTTGGAATTACTGAAGTGTGTTCCATTCATCAAAGATGAGTCTATCAAGATTCAGAGGTACCTGAGTGGATTACCGCCTCCTATTGGGGATAAGATTCAATATGATGATCCAAAGACTATGGAATAAATGATAAGAAGAGTGAAGTGCTTATTTGAACAACAAAGATAAAAGCCTACCTTTCAGAAGGCTTGGGATGACCAGAAAAAGTTCAAGAAAGAACAGAGGCAGAAGGGAAATAAACCACCCTTTTTCAGAAACAATCCTCAAGAATAGTTGTCTCTTAGAGAGCCCAGGAAGGTTGAAGTGAGTGGGAAAATGTCAAGGTTGTCACCTATGGAATGTTGGGGTTGTAAATAAAACCATAGGTACAAAGATTGACCCCACATAAATGATAAAGTAAGAGTTCTCCACAATGTTCAGCAAGCTAAAAAAGTGGAGGACATGGGCAGTAGAATTCCAAGGATCTATGCAGCCCTGGACAACAAGCAAGCCGAGTATCAGTCGCACATGATTGAAGTAGAAGGTATGATAAAAAACCAACCATTTACTATTTTAGTTTATTTAGGGGATAGCCATAGTTATATAGACCCTAGAGTGGTATAAATTTTGCATTTGATAAGAAGCAAACATGAAAAGTCTTGGTTAGTGCAGCTAGCTACAGGAACCAAGAGGAAAGTCACGGAGTTAGTCAAGTCTTGTCCTGTAGACATGAATGGACTGAGCATGAAGGTCAATTTGAACATTCTGCTGTTAGGCTCTTATGACTATCTAATTGGGATGGACTGGTTGGAACAACACCATGCCATCTTGGACTGTCAGAACAAGGAATTCACTTTCTTAGATGAAGAAGGGAATCAGAGAGTCGTCCAAGGAATTCCTAGAGTTATTACTGTTAGATAAATCTCAGCAATGCAATTGAAGAAGTGCTACAGAAAACGATGTCATTTATTTGCAGCCCATGTGGGGACACGCCTAAGGATAAGGTTTCAAGTATTGAGGATCATGAGGTACTTAAGGAGTTCCAAGATGTATTCCAGGAAGTACCTGGACTACCTCCAAAAAGGGATATTGATTTCTCTATGAACTTGATTCCTGGAGAAGCTCGAGTGTCAAAGGCTCCATACAGGATGAGTGTGCCAGAACTAAAAGAGTTGCAACTGCAGCTTGAAGAACTTCTGAAGAAGGGGTATATATGTCCAAGTGTGTCACCTTGGGGTGCCTTGGTCCTGTTCATAAAGAAGAAGGACGGAAAGATGATATTGTGCATCAATTTCAGGCAATTGAACAAAGTAATGGTGAAGAACAAGTATCCTCTGCCGAGGATTGATGATCTCTTCAATCAGTTGAAGGATGCAAAGATATTTTCGAAAATAGATCTAAGATCGGGATATCACCAAGTAAGAATAAAAGATGAAGACATCAACAAGACCGCCTTTAGAACAAGGTATGGTCATTACAAGTTCACAGTGGTGCCATTTGGACTGTCAAATGCACACGTTGTTTTTATGAGCTTAATGAATGGAGTATTTAGGGACTATCTAGACAAGTTTGTCATCATCTTCCTGGATGACATTCTGGTGTATTCTAGGACCGAAGAAGAACATGAACAACATCTGAGGATGGTGTTGCAGGTGCTAAGAGAGAACCAATTGTATGTCAAGCTAAGAAAGTACTCGTTTTATCAGGAACAGATCCATTACTTAAGACATATTATCTCGAAGGATGGGATAGCGATAGACCCTGAGAAGATTGAAGCCATTAGAGAATGGACAGTGCTAAGGAATGTAATGGAAGTTAGATCCTTCATGGGATTGGCTAGTTATTACATAAGGTTCATCGCAGGGTTTTCCAAGATAGCTCACCCTATCACTTCCTTACAAAGAAAGGGGAAACAATTTCACTGGACAGAGGGATGTGAGGAAAGTTTCCAGCGATTGAAGAAGTTGTTAACCAGTGCTCCAATCCTGAGGATTGTAGATCCAAATGCAAATTTCATAGTATGCATTGATGCATGCAAAGAAGGACTGGGAGGGGTCCTCAGTCAAAACGGATTCATAATCTGTTATGATTCCAGGAAATTAAAAGAGCACAAGAAGAACTATGCAACCCATGACTTGGAGTTGGAAACCATAGTTCATGCTCTAAAGAAATGGAGGCATTACCTCATGGGAAGGAGGATTGAACTTAGAACAGACCATAATGGTCTGAAATATTTGTTTGATCAGACAACCTTAAACGCTAGACAAAGTAGGTGGATAGAATTTATGTGTGAGTACGACTTTGAGACTAAGCATATCAAAGGAAAGGAGAATAAAGTGGTTGATGCACTCAGAAGGAGGGTGCATGAATTACATGCTACAGCCATTAGCATGTATCAGACTGATATTAAAAGAAGAATTATGGAGGCTTCAAATGCAGATCTGCAGTATAGAGAATTGGTAGCCAAGCTACAGCAAGGTAAGATGCCACAGAAGACGGAAATTTATAAATTGGAAATAGATGGAATACTATTGTACAAGAACAAAAATTTTGTACCCAATGTACAGTTCTTGAAATAGATGATTTTGCAGAAGATGCATAATGTGCCTTATGCAGGGCACCCTGGATATCAGAAAACAATAGCAGTGGTCAAGAGCCATTGCTTTTGATCGGGTATGAAGAGAGATATCGCTGAATACATCACCATATGTATGGAGTGCCAGAAAGTTAAATATGAGCATAGGCACCCAACAGGGTTCATGCAACCTTTACCCATTCCTGAGTGGAAGTGGGAAGTAGTAACGATGGATTTTATTACAGGATTGCCTAGAACAACCAAGCTGCATGATTTGATCATGGTGGTGGTGGACAAGCTTACAAAAGATGCCCATTTTATTCCACTGAAAACTACTCACAAGGTAGCAGATGTTGCTAATATTTTCATAAGGGAAGTGGCACGATTGCATGGAATTCCTAAAACGATTGTGTCCGACAGAGACCAGAAATTCACCTTGAATTTATGGAAAGGATTGTTCAAAGGATTCAGAACGAATCTGAACTTTAGTACAACTTATCATCCTGATTCTGATGGACAGACAGAGAGGGTGAACAGAGTAATAGAAGACATACTAAGAATGTATGTGATGGACAAACCATCAAGATGGGAAGACTACCTACACTTGGTAGAATTTGCCTACAACAATGGGTATCATGCATCGTTGAAGATGAGCCCATTTGAAGCACTTTATGGAAGAAAGTGCAATACTCCAGTGAGCTACGATAATCCAGCTGATAGAACAGTAGTTGGGCTAGAGTTGCTCAAGGAGATGGAGGACCAAATGAAAAAAATTAAGCAGAATTTCAAAGTTGCTCAAGACAGGTAGAAAATTTATGGTGATAAGAATAGAACCCATAGAGAGTTCAAAGTGGGTGATCATGTTTTCCTGAAAGTGAAAGTTAACAGGAGTTCCCTGAAGCTGGTAAGTTGCGCCAAGTTGGCAGCCAGATTTTGTGGGCCATTTGAAATCCTGGAAAGGATTGGGCCATTTGCATATATGCTTGCATTACCTGCATCCATGATTGTACATAATTTGTTTCATTGCTTAAGAAATATATACCAGATGCTAATCATGTTATCAATTATAATGTGATTCAGGTGGAACAAGAAGGTGTCATGCAAGTGCATCATGTGCGCATATTGGACAGGAAAAACAAACAGCTATGGAATCGAGCTATAGGTATTGTAAAGGTCTAGTGGACCTGGTACGGTCATGAGGATGTGACATGGGAGCATGAAGATGTTATGCGGGTAGAGTACCTGCATCTTTTTTAAATTTTTGAAAAGATTGCAGATGCAGTGTAAATTTGCACTGAGGACAGTGCAAAAATAAGGGGAGGGGATTGTAATGTCCCCAAGGTCGAGCCCTGTTGTAAATCATGTCTATGAAGTATAAAGCTTGAATTATGAATTGTAATTATGTTTTATAGGCTGGTGAGACAATTCATATAAGCTAGTGGGATTATGTGTTATTAGGCCAAGGAGCCTAAGTGTTGAAGGCCAGGAGCCTGATTTTTTGTACATGTAATTATGCACAGTATTAATACAAAACATCTCTGCGTGCGGACTAACCACGATGAATGAGTGATGGGGGACTAAGCATCCACAAATCCTGGGTAAGGGAGAGGGGGCTAAGAGGTTGGAAGAGGGGCTAAGTTGAGGGGGCTTAAACCCTTGAGAATAATGTTAAATTATTACTATTCCAAAGATGTGTAAATGTGATGTTTTATCCTAAGTTCTTTGGAAGAACGAGTGACTTCCAAATGGGAATGAACGAGCTTCATGGGTGACAAGTTTCAACCCAAGAACATGTAGTTAAAACTGTTGAGTTGATCCATGATGGGGGTTCCTCCTCCATTCTATCGTCGACTGTCTGAACCGGGAATCCCGTATGACCTCTGCAAGAATACCCTCACGCAACTCTAAAACCAAAAATGCCTGTGTTGATTTCTGGAGGAGCCGGTACACCCTCTGTCAAAACCGTCGAGTCTGTGTTCGACCTTCGCGTGGATTTCTTATCACGCATCCATGAAACCCAGAATCGTGAGTCTGTTCTGTATGGATGGTTGGGAAAACCAAATGTCCCATAATTGTTGAGTCTGGTTGGGTTGAAGCGTCTGTCTATCATCTGTTTGGGAAACCCGTGTTTGTTGTCCCAGTTGATTGTGGTGGCCACGCAGTTCTTGGCTGGGTGTGGTTTGTTGTTGTTGTATGTTTGTTGCTGAGCCTTGTTGTTTTTCTGCTTTGTATGGGAACGAGATTAAGGAAACTGGTTGTATGACCTATGTGTAACCTCTCTCCAGGTGAGGGAGGTGATTTTTGTTGAAGAGGTTGGTTTTACCAATCCTATGAGCGACTCTCTTCAGGTGAGATAGTGCACGGAGGAAGGAGAGAGCTCCTGGAAGGAACCCTGTAGCTTCCACAGAGCTCAGAGATTTCTGGTCCGGACTATTGCTGAAGCCCAAGGCAAGGGAGGTTAGCAGCCGAAGGACTGTCTAGGTGACAGAGAAGGTGTATACTTCTGGGGTGGGACAGGCATGTGGGGAAGGAGAGTCTGTGGATAGTGGGCATAAGTGGTTCCTGGGAGAGAATCCTCCTTGTTTTACGTGTATTCTTCCTGTAAACCTTACCTAGACTAGGATTCCTTACCTGATATAGCTTAGTCCCAGCTCTAGGGTGACCTACTACTGAGAGTGATGAGCAACGTGGTCTAAGTCTGGGAGGTTCGTGGAAGGTCTACACGCAGTTGGTGGTGCGTGACAGTTTCAAAGATAAGTGTCACTATGTTTTATAATTATGTAATTAATTAAATTGCATACCTATGATTCTTGCAATGTTATCACGTGTTTTGTTGTGCATATGAATTATTGTTATTTCCATTAACTCTAAAATGCTAGCAGTAATTCTGTGTTTAACCGTAATTAAGCGTTTTAAGTTCATTAGAATACATAATGTGTTCTAGAAGTGTTTTTCCACGTAGTAGCGTTGGCCCAACCGTCGGGTTGATGGTCGAGGGCATTACACAGTTACCCTGACCTCCATTAACTAGTCTTATCTGATGCAAGTACTCATGCTTTGCGGATAATCCTATAGAATTACTGAAAAGTGTGATATAAATTTTTCCACAGTTACCACGGGAAACCCCCCGCAATCACCGATGAGACACCTAGGAAAAGAAACTAAGGTCACCAACTCGCAGTCATCATCTGGGGGGTACATTTGATAGTTGGGATCGAATGGATGGGTAGGGTAGCTAAGCTCGAATCCTCAAAAACACCACCTCTCATGAAGGTAAGGGAACTAAAGAAACCCCCAATACATGATCTCTCCAATATCCTTGGTTAAGCTTCAAATGGGTTATTGTTGGCATTATTGATTATGTTTTGTCATTGATGGAAACGTGAGTCCAACATGTAAAGTAATCAAAATAAGAGGAAGATCACCTTGTGGTACAAGAAATTTGTGATCACTGTTGATCACGATAGGATCAAAAGTGATCTTATGAGTCTAAATCTTAGGAGAGGTAGCATGCAGAGAATCCATGTACAAAAGGAGTAATGAAGCACAAGGAATTAAGAGATTAGGAGAGTTAGCGACTAAAGATCAATGCATAAAAGAATGCACAAATAGTTATTAAAATCTCAGGATAAATAGCAATAAACAGATCAGAAGGAAGCACAGATAAGTAAGTTACAGGAGCCATTGATCTAACAAAAGAATAGATCGTGATTGTCAAAGGATGAATTTAGCAGAAAGCCACAACAACCATCAGATATGGGAGTTGTAGAGGAAGATTGTTGGATAAACATATGTTTAATTCATGACCATCAGATATTAGTGAAGGAATATCGACGACAAGGAGCCATTGCGAGATTCAAAGGACTAGTTAACATCCGCACAAATTTTGTTTTTGCAATCCACGATGATCATCGATCGTCAGCCATCAACAAATCGATGGCTCACATTGGTCCATCCGAAAATGTGCATCTTCCATTGCGGAACTCGAAAATGGTTTTAAAGGTTGTGTTAGTTGGGACTCTACAATCATCCCTAATCGTAGATCTCCATGTCGATTTAAGCACATCCATCGATTTGAGATACAGAATAACGAATAAATCTTGGCCATCCATATCAACGGTTTATTAAGTCATAGTCATTTGATTAATCCAATGGAAGGATAGTGTAAGGATTGAAACTAGACTGTTGATCTAGAGTGGAGATATTGGAGCCGTTAGATCATAGTAAAGGAAAGGAGACGGTCAACTCCAGCACTGACCAACTCCACTGGAAATTGGAGAAACAATTACTTGGACCTCCAAAGCCCCGAAGCTCTAAAGTCACAAACTCTCATCATCCATCGGATCAGAAATTCCTTCAACCATTGATCTATTCATAGCACGCCAAAAACATTTTGACCAGTTCGATGTTGACCAACTCTAGTGAAAATTACCTAGACCTCTTAAGCCCCAAAGTCCTGAAGTCACGAACTCTCATTGATCGTCGGATCAGGAAATCCATTCAATCGTTGATTTGGAGTACCTACAATCGTTAGATCTAGGAGGAGGACATGTGACACATCAGGAGATCCACGCCATCAAGACCACGTCAACAAGGACACGTGGCACATTAAGATGGTGACAAGTGTCAAGGTCTAGTTGGAACTTTAGGTATGTGAAAGTCACGAATCTAGGTGACACATGGAAACCACCCAGCCAATGCCACATCAAAAGTGACGTCAACAAGCTACGTCACTCCAAGATTATTTCCTTTAGGGATATCCAGTTTCTACTACCAACAAATACCCGAAGCGCTGAAGGCTGAAGTTAATGATGGTCGTTGATCTAAGATCTTTCGGGTTCTCTCGACCATTGATCAAGTACAGTGGAAGGATAAAGTAAATGTAAATCACAAAGTAATGCTAATTATTGATCTAATTCGGGAGAATTCTTTATCGTTGATCAAGTACGGTGGAAGGATAGAAAAAATCGTAAATCACGAAGTAACTCTAACCATTGATCTACTTCATGAGAGTTCTCAACCGTTGATCAAGCATAGTGGAAGGATAGCGTAAGCATAGGTGTTAACCGATAGCAAGAGGTCACCACCTCTTTATGACTTATTCCATAGGTTATCACTCCGGAGGAATTGAACTACTTCAGAGTTCTAGTAAACCGCAGTCCAGGAGTACCAAAGCTCCGAAATAAGATCTGGACCGTTGAAGTTTATGCACACACGTCAACTCGATATTAGCACTTCAATGAAATTTAGTCTGGGAGAATTGGAAGTTTATAAAAACAACAAACCCCCGAAGCCACGAAGTACCAAAGGAAATGACAATCGTCCATATCACAATTGAATCCCATCTATTAGATAAGGATAAGAAAATTGTGAGAAATGAGTCTTTTAAAAGGAATGATCAGATCATTTATCTGAAATCATGATCAACGATGAGGATTAAAACCGTGAATTGAAGTTGCTCGAAATATAACACTCTGGAAGATATCACTTCAGAGATAACAATATTTGGTGAAGAGAAGAAAAGTTCCAGATAACCAAATCCCGAAGAACATGGTCCCAACACTGGACATATGGGGGATAAAAAGAAAAAAGGGGAATAATTTTGAAGCACGAAACATTTGTATCATGATAGAGGAATAAGGGTGAAAGAAGAGGCAATGCTTAAATTAATAATCTCATGGTTCTGCGCATATGGTCATATGAAAATTTTTTGAAGGAAGAGTCTCCATAGAACTCAATTTCTACAACATTTGTAGTGACGGGTTTTCAGCTAGAACATAATAAAATGCAAAACAAGGGATTTGAAGTCTTTAAATCAAACTATTAATAATAATAATAGAAATTATTATTATTAATTAAAATGAAGAGGTGTAATGGTTCAAACAAAGGGACATAGTGCTTCAAACTCATACCTATTAGGAGACTATATAAACAAAGAATTATGGTGAACAAAAGAAGGAGTTGAATTTGTTGAAGTATATATATTTATATATAATGGATTGAATGAAGGTTCATTCTATCAGGTTGGTGCATGTTTACAAGTTGGGTTTTGTATGAGGATTGGATTCCTCACATCTTTGTTGGATCTGAGATCAACAAATATGTGAGGAATCCAATCCTCATACAAGACCCAGCTTGTAGGACTTGTTATGAGGGTTGGATTTCTCATTTATTAGTTGGATCTGAAAAAATACAAGTTGGGTCTTGTAACAGAGAGCTGGGTCTCTAATAATTGTTTGAAGATGAAGATTGATCTTATGTATTCATTCAAGTTCAATAAATAAATAAAATATTTAGTCTTTTATATATTGGTTGAGAAATTGAAATAAATATATGATGTTCAATTAATTCATGAAAAGTGGAAAATTGTTCAAAGTTTTGTGACACTGATTCACCCCCCCCCCCCCTCTCCTCGGTGTCAAGTGTACATTTCAACAATTGGTATAAGAGTGGGTGCCTTCAACACAATTTAAACACTGGAAGGTAGATTCTGAAGAAATGGGTGGACAATTGGCTCTCTCCGCAAATGAAGCTCCCTTATTTTATGGAACAGACTACTCTTCATTGAGGGAAAATATGAAAAGATGTATGAAGTCAAGAGGATCTGGAGTTTGAGATTTTCTAGTAAGTAAGCCCTAGCACTTAACTACTTCAAAGAGAAAAACCAAAACTGCAAAGGAAGCAAGGAGAAACAATTCATTAGCCTTAAAAGAAATCCAAGATGGATTGTCAGACCATGTCAAAGAAAATATGAGACACTACAAATCTGTTAAATAATTATGGCTCCACTTAGAAAATTGTTATCAAAATAAAGCACAAGAAGAAAATAAATCCTATCAAAGTAAGGAACAAGACTCAGATAAAGAGGATTCCTATATAAATAAAGAACAAAACTCAGAAGGAGAGAATTCTTATCAAGATAAGGAAGAAGATAAAGAAAAGGAGAATTCCAATCAGATTGAAGAACATAATATAGATAAAAATATTTCTAATCGGAATGAAATGTAGGATTTGATGCAAACCTTAGTCAGAAATGAAGAATACAACCTCATCAAGGAATTGAGGCATACCTTAGTAATCACTAAAGAAAAATTACATAATCTTAATACTGATGTTACAGTTACAATATAAGAGATTCGAATGGAACCAGTAAATGGTATACATATTAAAGTTCATATGGAGGCTATTGAAAATATTGAGTACACAACTATGTGCACTCTAGAAGAGATGGTGAAACTTCAACAGAAAGATATGTTGATACTTCAATAGTTAGATCAATCTAGCCATGAAAATATTGAAGACAGAGTTCAACTAGAAGACAAAGAAAAAGAGATCAGAAGATTGAAGATTGAAGTTGATCATATGATAAAAAAATAGAAGAATTGGAACAAAAAAATGATAACAAAAGCAAATAAGTACTAAAATAAATAGAAGAATTAGTTAACAGTCTAAAGTCTCAACTTGAGGAAACTAAATAATGTGAAGAAGATCTGAAGATCCAGTTAACTAGGAAAGAAAATTCTTGCCACGCGTTAGAATTGGAAATTAGCAACTTAAAAAGGATAAATGGCAGTACTAATGCAAATCTAATGACTCAAATTAAATAAGCTAAGAAAAAGGAAGAATACCAGAAGATCCAGTTCACTAAAAAGGAAGAATCATGCCACATGTTGTAATTGGAAGCCATCAACCTTAAAATGATTCAACTAGAAAACAAGGAAGAAATCAAAAGATTGAAAACTAAAATTTTTGATCTAACAAAAGATATGAAAGAGTTGAAGACATATGGAAAAAATGATAAATGCAAAGAATTCTTGGATGAGACGGAAGAAATAGTCATCAATCTAAAGACTCAACTTGTCGTGCTAAGAAAATGGATGAATCCCTGAAGATTTAGTTGACTAAAAAGGAAGAGACATGTCACATGTTGAAATCAGAAATAGTCAATCTCAAAATGATGAATGAAAAGACAAATAAAACTGTCAAAATACAGAATAGCTCATCTATTCTAGATAATATTTGGAACAGTCAAAGATCAGCTCATGACAAAACCGGTCTTGGATACAATAAGAAAGAAGAAAGTGACAAGTGGAGAACCATTTACAAACATGAGAAAGGATCATCCTTCTCAAAAGGAAAAGGTGCAATTACAAATTGATTACAAACCATGAAATTTGTTAAGGAAGGAAGTTATATAAGTAAAAAAGAAGAATAAAATCAAAAGACATATCTCTCAAGCCAAAATAAATTCAAGAATGGAAACACCTTCAATGGCTATTGTTTTTATTGTTATAACTTTGGCCATAAATCAATGAACTGCAAGAAACTAGAGAAAGGATATACAAGAAAATCCAAAAACTCAATGAGATGTTGGCGATGCAATTTTGTTGGGCACACATAAATTTTTTTTCATACAATGAGATGTTACAACTGTGATAGGTTTGGGCAAAAATCCCAAAGCTGCAGGATTTCAAAAATTCAATCCTTAAATAAGTCATTAAATTCAGGAAGAAAACCTAATAAAATTTGGAAGAAGAAAGGAGATGACAAATCTCCAAAAACACAATTAGAAAGAAAAGGTCCAAAAAGCAGAATATGTCATAGAAATATATGGAGAAGAAAATTGTAACACCCATGTTTCCCCCAACTTGTAATTAATCATTAATTAGGATTACCATGTTGTGGCATGGGAACGATGTAAATGTATTATTGTTTGAATTGTCAATAACTGACTGTGGGGGTGAAGCCTTGAAAGTACTGGCCATGATATCACTAAAGGAGAGAAATTAGTTAATGAAGGAAAGGACTGGTGGTTGAACCATCAACCACCCCCATAAGTAGAAGCATGGTATGAATGAAGAATGTCAGCCCAAAGTACCACTGGGTCTGGAGGACTAGGCTGACCCAAGTTTCCTTCTGATAGAAGAAACATGATAGAACGAGGAAGATCCTTCCCGAGAAGGGTTTGCATGTAAGGGGATAGACCCATGCATACAGTCAAAAGGAGGAGACAGAGAAGAGAATGCACAGAGATTTCCAAATGAGAACGAACAAAAGATCACGAGCTTGATGTAGAGGAAGAATATGATAAACCTCATTAAGGCCATGATAGAGAGAGAAATATCTAAGAGTATGCAGAGAACGAGACCTAAACATAAGGTCACGAGATTGATGTTGTGGAAGCATCTGATAAACCTTGTAGAAGATATGAAAAATAAAGGACTGTTGAGAATTGGCATAGATTCCCTGGTGATATCATGGCTTGGCACGGGGGTGGCCAAAGCACTAAGAATGAATTCCTCTGATCCTATGGTTGGGTGGAAAGGCGAACACCCACAGTCATTTAGTTGGCTGCAACCTATAACAGATAAGTATTCTCTTTTCCTGTGTAATTGAATTGTAACTGTAGATTAAAGTTGGATATCCTATGAATGTTTCAGGGATGTGCATGCTTTATTAATGGTTATTTTGTTTTCCTTTGATTCTGCCTAATTGTGAATTTAAGGAATTATTTGGCTTGTACACGTAAATTCCTGAGCCCTGTGGTGGCTTAGGTTAAAGTAAATGAATTGTGAGTTCATCTACCTTGGGCATAGTTTCGCGTGTGCATGTCGACTCTCCCAGTCGTTCGAAGTCTCCTGGAGGAAAGAGTCTGTTAAGATCAGGAGAGATAGTGCATGTATGCACCGAGTCTCTGTGAGCGGGCAGAGACCAAGAACCTCTTAATTTCTAGAGTTGATGAATGAGCGACAGGGATGCACGGAAGAATCCCTCTAAGTATTAAGTTCAGGATAAATAGCGTAAACTGCCTATGTATTTTAGAGTTGTTACCCATGATTTTGGTCATCTTGATGTTGTATTGATGATGGTGTACTCAGGCTCCTAATAAGAACTTTCTCCTGAGAAAAGTGACATTCATCTCTTCCCAGAAAACATATTTTTGAAGAGAGTTCGCAGGTTGCTTATATCCTAGGGTGCGAGAATGACCCATTCTCGCAGGCTACCTTCAACTAGGGTGTGAACTTCTCACACTGTGCTACATAGGTAGGGTGCGAACTTGTTCTCAAGCTTGGAAAAATATGAAGTCTTGATGGTTCTAGAAGGGAATCTTCTAGAGAATGGGTTGGCATTCGAATGGTTATATTTTTACTGGTTTGCCTGATATTGTCGGATCATTCTTATCCAAGTAACCATCTCATCCTCTCCTATATATTGATGGGATTCTCATGGAAAAGATTAAGCAAGATTAATTGGAGAATTGGTGAAGGAATTGTGTGAATGACCTAGCTTGAACAGAAGCTTGGAGACTCTAGCAAGTCTATCAAGAGGAATTGGATTTTCTTCATACAAGGATCGAGCAAGTGTGTGTGTTGGAACCAAGAGCCACAAAAAGGAAGCTTCTGACATCAAGGCGATCAGGTTGTATCTTCTACTTTTGATTAATATGATATAGCGACATGTCCTTTTCCCATAAAGTCATTATTACTTTATTGTGTAATTCCTTGATCATACGCATAAGTTGACGATTGAATATATTTTTCTATCTTCACTTTGGTTGGTTTGTGTTGTCTTGGTCTTGACCTCACAAGAGCGCCGGAGTGAAGTGGGAGCAACAGAGACCCTAGGAAGCGATACTAAGGTATGTCACTTGTTCCTCCTTATTAACTAATTCAATGGTCATAACTTAGGGAAAGAGTCATGTCCTGTCCTGTTTTGTTCTAGATCCAAGTGGATCTAGGGATATTTGTTAGTGTCCGCACCTACCGATTAGTCTGATAACAAAATTGGCGACTCTACTGGGGAACACCAAAACGTTTTCTTTATGGTTTTTGGTGTTTTTCCTTGGCCATTTTCTCTTGACTTAATTTTCTCCATTCCTATCAATCTCTGAGTCTTCAGGATACCCTAATAGAACCTCTGGGTCCAGAAGTCCCTTCAAATTTTTTGTCTTTTTCCAAAGATTTGCTTAGTTTCATACATTCTCGCACTGAGCCCCACTGTGGCCTGTGAGAATATTGTGAGTTCGTACTTTGCTTTTAGGTCCAGTGCGAGGTTCTCTCACTCTTCTTAAAGCTAGCCTGTGAGAATGACCCATTCTTGCACTGTGTAACAACGATAGTCTGTGAACCCTCTTTTCAAAATTTTGGATTTAAGATTTTTGCATGTTCAGCTGCCCAGATCAGTATAGGTTCCTGAAAAGAACTTCTTGGACCATTGATTAATGTTTTCTTGTCTTCGGATTTTGTGCACGATCAGTATTAGGAAATCAAATGCTCTTCCTGTCCATATTTTTCTCGACTTTCATATCTTGACTTTTCTTGGCAAAGATATACTCTCTAATTTTGGAATCTGAGTGCTTGTTTGGTTAAGAACCGGTGATCGGTTTGAAAGTTGGGATTCTTTGTATTTCTCATTTGCTCATTATTTGGAAGATTACTTTTCTCGTGCAATTGAAAAGACTAGATTTGTCTGCTTGTCATTTTTGTTTACATTGAAAGATTGGTTTGGGTTTTTGTTTATTTCTTTATTCATTAGTTTTTGGTTTTCCTCACTTTCGCCATCATGGTGTAGATCCTTTTTGAAAAGTGAAAAACGTTTTTCTTTCAAAAGAATTTTCGTCTTCGAAAACATTGAAAATCAATTGTTGAAATTATTGAAAAAGAAACAATAGAGAATTGTTATTATTGTGTGATTCATTGCAAATGCATTTTAAAGGAAATTGTGTATCATAGTTCACGATTGGTCTGGAAAACTTCTCTTTCCCTCCCGTACATAGGATTCATTGAACGAAAATTGATATATTTTATTCCTATCTATGCATCGTTGGGTCAGAGTCTCATACAACATCAGTTTCATCTCCACTTCCTTAATAACATTGCACAATTGTAAAATTTAACTAGTAACTCTTTTCTAGGGCTCTATTACACCAACATTTATCTAGGCTAATGCTTTGGAATAGGTAGAGAGATACACTCTCCAAAGCATAAAACACACAATAGCATCTTGTTTTAAGGAGTATCAAATTCCATTTACAACATTTTGTCCTAGGAATCCCTTCTCACACAAGGGTCAAACACGAGGACGCATTGATATTGACAGAGTTACTCACCCTGCTTTGTTGATACCAGTGTAGAGATTGCACGTATTACGAGGGTCACTTGGAGGTATACCCACAATGATGAGTGGAAGCCTCTTGAGTTGATTTCAGGCTAGATACCCTACCCTTGCATGTGGATCGGACTGTCGATTGTCCCCCTAGGCTTTATTGTTGTCGGTGGTAACCTTAGCGGCCTATCTTTCTAGGGTCTTACACAAGGTGACTATGAAGGGGCAAGTCTTCACGGCACCTGGAATTGACGTTCGTCAAACTCACTCAGGCTCCTTGGAGGGTATACCCACGATTATGTGTGGGAGCTTGCACCAGGGTGTAAGTCCGTTAAGCAGGTATTCAGCGTAACTTTTCCACCCTAGCCCAGCCCCTTCTCGTCTCGTTGTTGCGACGTTAAATTTCATCACCAACTAGTGACTTCGAAATTAGAAGGTCTTGGTTGCTTGGTATTGTTTCCTAGATTTTGTTTGCTAGTGTGTGTTGTTTGTCTACCCAAGTTGAACATAATATTTTCTTTGTAAGTTTGTAATTCGTTCACAATAGATCCTCCACGTCATTCACGTAGAATGCAGGGTTTATCTCCAGAGCATATGGAAGGTTCTCAACCCCTGCCTACAAGCTCACTTGAGGGCTCTCCTCAACAGAGTGAAGTACAAGACGTTACCACTCCACAAGTGGAATGAACCGACTCTCTCGAACATTTCTGAATTACCAATACTTGAGAGGAATTTCGACTTCACCCCGATTCTGAGAGACAGTTTCTGCGAGTGAATTCTTCCAGAAACTTAGTTGTTGTGTCTTCTGGATCACCGGTTGGACCCTTTCCAGGAATATAGGGCCAAGATCCTTTTTGGTCTACGAGCGTTTTTAGACAGGACCTTTTTGGTGCAAGATCAAGTATTGAAATCACCGTCTCACCTGTGCTCTTCGAAACCTCTAACCCGGACACAGTACCATTTACTACTGCCTATTATTTTCCTGGTACGGACACCCCACAATCTGACCACATCTTGACCATCCCTATAGAAATGGCCCATTACACAGATACTATGAATATTCACACCGGCATTACCACGGTTACTGAAGCCCCCATCAGAACACCGCTCACGCCCAGTGTCACCCCGACACTACCGCCCGGATACCATGTGTTGAATGCTTCCATTCCCACTCCTATGAAAACCCCATCCAGCTCTCCTAGTGGTCCCTCTTCTTCTGGGCACTCTCTTCCAGGTTTTATTCCGACACTTCCTCAACCCCCTTTTGGAGGACCTTTCTCGTCCTCCACTGGCAGTATTAATCCTAGTGGCACTATTCCGTCATTCACACCAAATTACCAGATTCTCGTTGGTGGACAATTTCACCAAGGAGGTTTGAATCAACCCCCCCTTGGCGGTAAAATTCCTATTGGAACGCATATCCCAATTGGAACTCAACCCCCAATTGGAACACTACCCCCAATTGGAACACAACCCCCGATCGGAGGACAAACCCCACCTTATGGACAAAACATACCTCCATCCTTGGCCCAGTATTGGAATCATCTTATACAACATACTCCTCAATCGACTAGGGGGCAACAACTTCTAGTTGCATTCGTGATACCCCCTAGTATAGGCCAACCATATCCAGGTACGTCCAATCCTATTTGGGGCTTGAATGCTCAAACTCACGTCCCTGTTCAAGGATACAATCCCATGAGCTACTATTCTCTTCGACCACCACTGAATCTGCCTAGGTCTTCACATTATATGCAGACTGCTTATGGTCCAACTGGTTTGTCGACGAGGCTTCCTCCCCAAAGCCACCAGTACCCGCATGTGAATCGATAGTTACCCTTCTTGGCCACTTTGGATCTCCCAGACTTGTCGATAATTTTAAATGATCCAATTCGTCACTCTCCCCAATGGCCTGCTATACCAGCCAAGCTACCATCGGACATCCCTAAATTCGACGACAAAGTGGGAGAGGACCTAAACAATCATGTCATGACTTTTCACCTCTGGTTCTCATCCAACTCATTGATGGATGAATCTATTAGTTTACGTCTTTTTCAACGGACCCTCACAAGTTCTGCTGCGAAGTGGTATATAGAATTACCACGAGGTTTCTTCGTTGACTTCAACAAACTAGCTATGGATTTCCTCACCCACTACCAGTTACCGATCCGTTATGAAATGGGGACCGATATTTTGATTTCTTTCAAACAAAAAAAATCCACTCACATATCCTATCACATTCATGAGTGGCGACGGAGATGAAGTCTCATCAAACTCGAACTCCCCGATCAGTTGCTGGCAGAGTGGTTCACAAAATCATTTGTGAACAACATCGGTCGTGACATCACCATGGGTGCAGTAGTCACAGAAGAGCAGGCCATAAGTCGTGATCAATACCTTGACCTCGTTTACTCACAAATGGGTACCCTTTACGACTTACTACCTGACGCACCTCGTCCTTCCACTTCCGCCACTTCAACTACTCCAGTTACTTCTCATGCAGCCGACAGTGTGATTGGAACTTTCCATGCCCAACCACATTATTCCTCAAGCACCAACCCCAAACCTGCTTCTTCTAACGTTCAAAATGCTCTGTCTCCTGCCCCTCCCACCAGCAAGACTTCTGAGGTAAATGTGGTTCAATCTACCCCAGCTGGTAAAAACAAATCCAAAAAGGGAAGGGGTAAGAATAAGGAGGAAAAAAATAATTCTCAAGCAGAGCAAACCAAAACTCCACCTGTTGATGATCGGGATAAGCGCAAACCTCGATACCCTTGTCTTATCTGTGGTGATGATCACTACATGAAGGATTGTCCACAATGCACCAAGGTCACTAAGTTCCTTTAAGGAGCCCCAAAACCACCTGCTCCGACCGTTTTGTCCCAACCCTTCCCATCTCAACAACAGGATCAATTGGTCATTCATGACCAACCCTCACCTTCTACTACATCCTATGTATTGATGTGTACTGGTGATTCAAAGCAGAACGACATTGCACTCACCACTCAAGCCAAAGATTATTCTCCCTCTAAAGAGAAGGTTGATGACCTGCCTCCTTCATTGGTACAACCCTCTCCCACGACTCCACCCACCAACGGTCCTCTTCATCTCGAACAACCGAGCCTTGACACAGTTCTTCGACCCCCCCCAAAGGGCGTCATTCAAAAATCCGCTTTCAATCCTCATGCTTGCACTACCTAGAACTACAACATTGTTGAAGATATAGCCCAAGCACCTTCTGCAATGTCAGCCCTCAAAATCCTTCAAAGTTGTCCCACACAATGGAAGGCACTGTTGAAAGCTATTGGTGGAATCGACCCGACAGATACAAATTTAATAATTTTTGACTTGGAAGATCACATTCCAAGGTTACCCCCTCAACTCACATTCCAGATCCAAGTGATTTTATCTGACAAAAACATTTGTCGAACTATTATCGACAAGGGTTCCTTGACGTGTGTCATGTCTCTTACTTGCTAGAAATCCATGGGCTCTCCCTCTTTGAATGAATCCTAGGACACTCTCAAAACCTTCAATGGCTTTGGTTTTAAGCCCTACAGTGTCCTTCCTTCGTTGCCAATCATGTTAGAAGGAAAAACGGTCCAAGTCGAAGTGGAAGTCTTTGATGCTCCTCTTGATTACAATCTTCTACTTGGCCGCGGCTGGATCGATTCCATGCGCATAGTTGTGTCGACTCTTTTTTGTGTGGTACATTTCCCACATCAAGGGAAGGTAGTCACCATCGACCAATTAGACTTCTTTAACTCGGATATTCATACTGGAAATGTACCATTCATCGTTAAAACCCCACCGGGTTATGAGAACGTCGGTGTAGGCCTTCTCAAAGACTCTTCGTTAATGGGTACTTTCCCCATTCCACCACCCGATGTTCCACGCTCGTTCGTTTCTTCAATCAACATGATCTCCACCTCGATTCATAGAATTCCTATGTCTCACGACCCATGGATAGTACTTGACCCTGGAGATCATATTCGTTATGGCGACGAAATGTCGTTAAGTCCAGTCGAATCCTCCTATCAAGCCATTCAATCGACAAACCCTTCTACCCCCTCTCTTGGTGAGTTATCTCCAGATCCCTTCCGTGTCATTTTTTCCACAGACGAGATGATCATGTCTATCATGGAGGACACCCCTTGGGATGATGGGCATCATCGTTCCATCCTCTTCCTGGAGCAACATACCATTGAGAACTACCAAAGGATCTCGACCCCGTCGATCGTTGTCATCATCTCAATCATTCTTGAGTCCACACATGATGTGTTTTTCAAAGGGAACTTAAGCAATATCTCTCCCACTATTCCCCTCGACATATCCATCAAACCTGGAATCGTCGAAAATGTGCATATCGGAGCTTCATGTTCCCCTGACAAAATCGTCACCTACACATCCCTTTTCAAAGAGTTTCGTGACATCTTCGCCTGGAGCTACGAAGAAATGTCGGGTATCGACCCCGACATTGTGATACATGAGATCAAGACATACCCCGACGCTAAATCCGTCCGGCAACGCCTTCATCCAGTTCACCCACGTATAGCGGTTGCTATCAAGCTCGAAGTCGAGAAACTTATCAAAGCCGACTTTATTTACCTGGTGGCCCTCACTGACTAGGTTTCCAATCTTGTCCCAATCGACAAGAAACAAGGCACAATTCGTGTATGTGTTGATTATAGGGATATCAACAAAGCTTGTCCCAAAGACAACTTTCCTACCCCCTTCATCGATCAGATTGTCGAAAATTGCACCGGAAGTGAAATCTTCTCTCTGATGGATGGTTTCTCCGGGTATAATCAAATCAACATTGTTCCCGAGGATCAACATAAGACTACTTTTATTTGTCCTTGGGGTACTTTTGCCTATCCTAAACTCCCCTTCGGTCTCAAGAATGTTGGTGCAAATTTTCAATGCACTATGTCTTATGACTTCCATGATATCAAGCACATCGTGCAACCATATCTGGATGATTTACCTACTCACTCAATGCGCCGAGTTGATCATCCAACCCACCTTCAAGCCATTTTTGTCCACTGTCGGTTTTACCGTATATGTTTGAAACCTCACAAGTGTGTTTTCTACGTAGAATCCGGCCGACTTCTAGGCTTTATTATTTCGCGTCAAGGGATCAGGGTAGATCCTTTAAAGGTTGAGGTGATCCTTAATCTCCCTCCTCCTTCTACACTTCGCTAGTTACAAAGTTTGCAGGGGAAAGCAAACTTTCTTCGTCATTTTATCCCAAATTACACTGAGATAACTCGTGGATTTACGCGGCTCCTTAAAAATGGGTCTGAATTCGTCTAGGATACCATCGCAAACATAGCTTTTGAAGCTTTGAAATTGTCCCTAACACATGCTTCGCTTCTCTTTCCCCCCGATTACAGTCGTGATTATTTCCTCTACCTTGTCGCCTTGGATTACACCATTGGTATGGTTCTCGTCCAAGAGGATGATGCTAACAATGAACATGTTATCTATTACTTGATTTGAAGTCTAACGCCTACCGAAACCAAGTATTTACATGTCGAAAAACTGGCCTTGGCAGCCGTTTAAGTTTTCCAACGCTTTCGGCACTATATCCTCTCTCGTAAGACTACAGTGATTTCTAACTGAAACCCTATGCAACACATTCTCACATGTCAATTGCTAGGGGGAAAATACTCCAAATGGATCGTGATACTCCAGGAGTTTGACTTGGAATTCGAACGCGCCAAGTCCAAGAAGTCCTTAGTGTTTGTTGAGTTGATATGCGACTTTCCCTATTCTGAAATGGAAAATGTAGCAGCCGATTCATTACCTGATGAATCCATTTTCCTCATTAGCTCTGATGATCTTTGGTATGGCGATATCATCATATATCTCCAAACCCAGAATTTCCAGCCAACTTTGTCTAGTACTGACCAACATCGAATACGCTACCAAGCCCGTCAATATATTATCGGGGATACTCTTTATCGTCGGGGGATTGGCTCAGTTTTTCGATGTTGCCTAACGTTCGACGAGGTCGAGAAAGCTCTAAATGACTGCCATTCTGGAGCCTATGGTGGTCATATGTCTTGGTATGCTACTGCCCAGAATATCTTATGAGTAGGGTATTTTTGGCCTTCTTTATTTAACGATTGCATAATCGCCATTCAAAAATGCCATGCTTGCCAGACCTATAATCATAAGATACGGTCACATCCCGCTCCTCTTCACCCTGTGGTCTCCGTTGGTCCCTTTGAAAAATGGATCATCGATTTCATGACATGTCACCCCCACTCGGTCTAGGGGCATGGATACATTATTGTAGCCGTAGATTACTTTACGAAATGGGCCGAGGCGATGCCGACATTTGACAACACTGGAAAGACCGCAACATTATTCATTTTTAATCACATCATAGCTCATTTTGGTGTTCCCCAAGATATTATCACTGATCACGGTAGCCACTTTTGAAACTTCATGATGTCCAAAATTACTGAAAAGTTGGGTCTTCTCCATGAAAACTCAACACCCTATTACCCACAAGCCAACGGCAAAGTCGAAGAAATTAACAAATTTCTCATAACTATGCTCCGACGAATGATAGGGATTCACAAAACAAGTTGGCACACAATGTTGTTTTCGGCATTGTGGGCTTACCGGACATTCGTCAAGTCCACTACTGGGTTTACACCTTTTCGGTTAGTATATGGTTTGGGAGCCATTCTCTCGATTGAATGCGAGATACCCTCTTTAAAACTAGTTGTTGAACTCCTACCAAACACTTCTGCTGAGGAAGAACATCTATTGTATCTTATGCGATTAGACGAAACTCGATGCAATGCTACCCTAGTCATAGAAGCTCAGAAAAAACGTGTCAAGGCCCAATATGAAAAACATGTCAAGCCTCGTGTTTTCTCCGAAGGAGATCTCGTTCTCCTCTATGAACAAGATCGAGATATGCTAGGAGCTGGAAAATTCGAAGCCATGTGGCAAGGTCCTTATATCGTTTGACGAGTTTTAGAAAAAGGGGCTTATGAGTTAGTAGATTACGATGGTATCCCTTTGAGTGAACCCAGAAATGGGTTGTACTTGAAGACGTACTATGCATAAGATTACCTGTGCACGAGTACCTGTATTTTTATTGTATCATACTTCTTGTGTGTTACTATAGCTTGTTTTTTTCGTTATCTGGTCTCTTCCCTTATGTGACATTGTGTTTGATTTCCAGATGTCAGAGTCTTCACTACCCTACATTGGCTTTGTTGATGGTGCTAGTCATAGTACTTAGAACCTTGCTTCCACTTCATGGGCAATTTACGCCCCTACAAACAAACTTGTTTCCTTACGAGGTGTGTGTCTCGGCCGTGCGACCAACAATATTACAGAGAATATCATCGTTATTGAATTGTTGATTGATCCTATCTCACTCAGAATCCGTCATTTGGTTGTGCAACTCGATTCACAGCTCATAGTACTACAGTTAAGTAATGTCTATACTATTCAAAGTCCTACTTTGTTACAGGTGTATTTGCAAATTCGCCTCTTGGAACGTTATTTTGATTATATTAAATATCAACATATTCCTAGACATCTAAATACATTAACTAATGCATTGGATAATTATGTATTAGACAGACATTTGGATCATTTATAAATCAATCACATCAATTTTCACACAACACAAGATAAACTGGTAGAAGCCGTATGTATATATAACGATCAAAAGATTTTTTACAAAAAAAATTGTCCGAGGACCAAAATTTCAAAATATGAATCTCATAGCTTCTACAAAGTGACGCCATGGATGACATTCATGGTAACACACGACTGCCCAGGAAACCCTACGAAACAGTCAGCCAATGGACTCTGACACTCCTACTGTATGACGCTGATAACGTCGTGGAACCTCTCCAAGGGGCATGTCTGGAATATTTGTTGTCAAACCCTCTAGGTTTTTTTCCACCACTTCATAATCTTCGGCGTCCCATCATGGCACTGGCGCCACCTCTCCTCATCGCTGAATAGGAGAAGTACCAGGAGGTCGGTAAGGTCCCACATCTGTGTCATCAAAAATGAATTTTGTATTTAGACCTTGGATGAACATATAAAAAACATTTTCATATGACAAAATTCACAAAAACATTTAAAAATAAAAATGTGTACTTCTTACCAAGATCCCCCCACTGAGCGCCCTCAGGAAGGACCAAATTCGGATCTCCTTGGAAGTCCAACCCAGCATAAGCATAATCATCAATCATCAGCGTCTGTGGTCGCAACCAGTCGAAGAAGACATCATTATATTTGATAATTGGTCCAGCCACATGCCAGGCCATGAGCTGACACCACCTCAGCATTCTTGGATCTGTTGGAGACGGTAAATCCCACTCAACCTGCAGCCTCAGCAAGGGAACCCTCTCAAGGAAGAAGGACAGCAACAAAGACCTGTACCCAAATTTCTTCAGGTCACCTCATCTGCATTTGGTCAATTGCATCTTCATGCTATGAAGCACTGCATCTGCCCAGTTAAAAACCCGAGGCTCAGTACACTCTATGGCATACTGAAAGTAGCTCTGGAGAGCCATGTGAGGAGCAGTTCTCCCATCCATACAATCAATGGTGAACAAAATAGTGCGGAGGTTCAAATCCCGCACTCCCCAAATGGATACTCTCCCTTTTCTCCTCTCTACCTCTGGAACACAGTGCAAGAAGCAGTACTCACTCATGGGCAGCCTGTAGAAATTCTGAGGTCCTATGAGGCTTCCATCTAAGGTTTGTCCTTGACCTTAGTATGGCTCTAAGTTTCAACTGTATGGCTGTCTTCTTTTGTTGTTTTAGGATAGCAAACACTCATCCCACTTTCTGCTCAATGTTTTATAGGTTAAGTGCTCTTTTAAGGTGCCCTTGCAAGTTTTTTCTTATCTCAATGTTAGCACATGCAATATAACTTAAAACACATAACACTACCTCTAGATCTTGAACTTTAAAATTCTGATCTACACTTCTAAACATGCATAAATTTGACACAGGTATTTTTGGTCAACATGACCCTGGATAAAACCCCCCCGGGGAAAACCAGTTTGGGATATATGTTTATATAATGATGATCAAAGAAAGAGATACAACAAGTAATGAAATATAATGGAACCTGTATACATAGCAAGATCCTCACAAGCCTTGCCACAAGAACCAGAGAAAGAAGTGCCCAAACTGTGGTGCGCCCTCTCCCTTTGTTTCCCTCTATACTTAACTAAGGCGCCCAAGCTCATCTGTAGCCCAATGAAGAAATCTCTCCATAGGAATGTCCTCTCCTGTGCTGCCTCTCCATAGACACTGTCAGAGCTTGAATCCTCCAAGAAGATCTGCTACCAGGTAGTTTCCAGTCCTCTCAACTCATGTGCCCTCCTCCAAGCAGAAATGATCACAATAAATAAACTGAACCTGAAACTGAAAGTCTCTCTCCACATAAACTAGTGCCCAAGATCTCCTCTCCCTATGCATCAGATCTCATCCTGATCTAACAAGTCCTCCTCTCCCAGTGAGCAACTGAAGGATAATAAATGCGCCCCTCCTCCTCAAGATGCGCCCCTCCTCCATGCAAAGTGCTCCCTCTGAAGAATGAAGGCTAAACCTCCATGGATAACCTCTCCATGCAAGCTCCAAACTAACACAAGCTCCTCCTCAAGATCTCGAGGGTTTTTCTCAAACCCTCATGAAGTGCACCCCTCTCCTCCTCAAGATATGCGCCCTCCTTCTCTTCTCCAAAACTCTCAAGTGAAGAATGAGTCTCCAAAATGCCTTTACCCTCTCTTTAGCCTCCTCATGCCAACCTTAAAAGATCAATGGCCTAGATTAGATCTAGCCAAGTCTAATCAATGGGTGAGATCAACTCCAATAATATCACTAAGGAAACCCACTTTCCTTAGTTACTTTATGTCTATTAATTCACCCACATTGTGAATTAATTGTCACTTTATGACTTAAGTGACATATTTCACTTTTGACTTAAAACTCCTAAGTCAAAGTGAAATTAGAATCATAAAGTAAAGTACAAGGGTAATAGTCTTCCCCCTTTGTGCTTAAAGACTCATAAGCACATGGGGACCACTTTCTAAGGTATCCAAATCTCAACACTACCTCTTACCGAGGAAAGTGCTCGTCACCACCAATCCGTCCCTGCAGTGGACATGGTTGCCTCCTGGCATATTCTCGGTGAGTATGGCTGTACCCTGATCGTTGAAAGTGGACTCGGTCACAGATCTACTCAATCTGTATGATTTATAAATGGCACTGACTCTCCATCTATCCAAGATCACCTAGATCTCGACATCACACCGAAGATCTCCACCTTGGTATCCCACCAAGGGTTTCCTCCTACTCCTGGCCTCTCACCAAGAGTCTCTCTCTTGGTATCTCACCAAGAGTCTCCCTCTCTTGGTCTCTCACCAAGAGTCATGAACTTGGCCTCTCGCCAAGTCACCTCCACCTGAAGTGGATCCAGAACCTGATTTGCCTGTCTCATAAGCCATGTGAGGCTCAAGCCTTTGTGGTGCCCTACTTCTCCTCCTCCTCATCTTCTGATGTACTGAAGTTGTAGCACCATCTCTCTGTCTACTCGGCTTCTCTGAAACTGTAGCTATACTGGGTGGACCAGTCACCCACTCTGAATCTTTCCAGGGACACTGAGTCTGATCTCCCTCTGAATCATTGCTGTGAGTCAGGTGGTCCTCATCAACTCAGTCTCCCCAACTGATGTTGGATGGTGTAATGGTAGATAAAGTAGCATTGAATGCACACTCTCTGGAAAACTGATCACTGAAATCTATCTCCTCTGTTGTCGTTGCTGACCCATCCTATTGCTTCTTCTTCTTCTTGGTACATTGTCTTGCATAGTGACCCATCTCTCCACAAGCAAAGAATATCACTGTGCTCATGTCTCTCCTCTGCCCACTGTTGTTGCTTCTCTCTCCTCCCTGTGGTGGGGCCCCAACCTTGGGACCTTGCCGACCTCCACGGCCAGTCTTCTTCTTTCCCTTTGTCCAAAGAGCAAGTTCCTCATCACCAGAAACTGTCTGTTGTTGCTGCTGTTGTCCAGAAGCCTCGGCTGCAAGCCTAATCTCCTCCTGGACGAAGTCATCCCACATCCTCTCCCATGTAGGCATAACCTCCCTGGAAACAATGCCCCGTACAAATGGACCCCACGATTTGGTGAAGCTATTCATAGCTTG
>ML776734.1:1080781-1124386 GCA_009831015.1 Picea engelmannii
CACTTTTGACTTAAAACTCCTAAGTCAAAGTGAAATTAGAATCATAAAGTAAAGTACAAGGGTAATAGTCTTCCCCCTTTGTGCTTAGAGACTCATAAGCACATGGGGACCACTTTCCAAGGTATCCAAATCTCAACACAACCCACCACCTCTACTACCAGTCAAGCTCTCGTGGTACCCACGCCGTGACATTCCTGTCAACAAGTAAATGTCCTCAATATCCAAGGACAATGTGTGGACCCCTACATGGAATACTTGCTGGTCGGGATCCCACATATGAACAAGGTACTCCAATAACCTGACTTGGGCCCTCATGCTCGGGATGCGAAAGAATTTCAGAATACCACAGTCTCGTAAAGAGGCAACGGTGGCGAGATGATTTTCGGTAATGGCATCATCTTATTCGTGCTCCCTTTCAAGGCATTCTAGAGCCATGGTGATGGCCAAATACCTGCATAAGAAGCATAAGAAGAATGTTAATAACTCTATTCAACACTCGGTATATTTTCATTGAGGAAAACTTTAAAAACAAATTCCACTTGGCAGTTCTCGCAGGTGCCCTTTAAGCACAGTGTGAGGTTCTTGTAGGTGCCTTTGGGCTCACCTACGAGAAGAGGCATTCTCGTAGGTCGCGTTTGGCTGGCCTGTGAGAATGGTTGAGCGCAACAATAACCCCCAAAACAAACTCAAAACGGTGTTTTTTGCCAATGAAAATGAAAAATTAAACCATGAAAAGGTAGAGGACAAAGATCTTACCTCACTATCGGAGACGGTTTGTCGAATGGATGCTCGTAACTCCCGCAATCAAGCGCCAAAATTCAAGGGCAAAAGAGGGGTTTTGGGCTCAAATAGTGGTAAAGTTAAAATGATTGTGGTAAAAAGAACTTTTACCCCTTTATATTTACTTTTACCATTTGTTATTGGATTTTATAATTATTTATTTATTAAAACCTAATACCTAATGCCCTTTTGAGTACGACTTTTGCAAGCATAATGACTTTGATGTTCATGCACAGGGATGTGGATATTTTTTTCTTCATCTCATGTTTTGATTGTTTTTTATGGTTTTTGTACAAAACCTCGAGCTTGGTCTTTGTCTGTTCTCATGCTTGAAAATACATGAGAATGCAATCGAGCACACTTTTATCACTTTTTCGGTCTCAACAAGGTTATGCGAAAAAGGAACCCCCTTGGAGTCCTCTTTAAGCTCTTTTCAGACTCTCTAAATATGCAAAGATTGTCAAGCGACCTTGCTATTTTCACGCTCATTAAATTTTTTGAAGAAAGCGTCTGTTGGGCGATAATTTATCTCTTTTTCGGTCTCATCAGACTATTTTACGAAAAAGGAACTGAGAGAGTTCTCTTTTAAAGTGTTTTTCCAGACTCTATAATCATGAAAAACCTTCGAGTTTTCTATATTTGGACTCGTTAAACGAACATCGACAGACCCATAATGGGACCGAACCACTCCTTCCTAGGGTTCGTTAAACATACTCCGGAGGACTTATCCGAAGGATGAGCTTATATCAACAAGCATATGTTATCCTCCTCAAGCTTGCGTAAAAATAAAGAGGTACTCGCCAAAAATGGTGGGGGAAATTTTGGGAAAGGGATGTGTTTTTGTATTCATATTAATTGGCAGTAAGTGTCGCTCTTGAACATGACACCCCCCTATTCATTATTTGAAGCCGGTTTGGGAAATCCATTTGTCTCTCATTCGATTTGCTACAAGGTCATACCCTGCGTCGTCTCTAAGTAAATGCTACCAAATCATTGGTCGTGTCATTCATATGTTCAAGAGAAGTTCATCTGAAATCTCTATTGAGTCGGCCATCTGCAATTGTCCATTCTCTCTGTGTCAGCCTTCCCTGTGTCCAGTCCAACTTACATCATACTCTGTTTCACCTTCAAACTCTATTACTCATTTCGTGTCATTGATGGGGGATACATCAAGGCCCTCCTATGACAATTTTTGTTCCATCGACTTCAGATCATTATCCAGAAACAAGACTTAGAAATTCTTTGGTACCTTGGAACCTGCATGCCCCAATGGCAAGTTTTCTCACTTTTGACAGTGGGTTTACATCATTGACCCCTGATCAAAAGATTTCGTCGGATGTTCAACCTCAACTCATTCATTCACATTTGATGGATTGTACTAGTGTACCTTGGGAGTCATTGACATTAATGGTGATTTCCCTCACACTTGTTAATGGTATACACTAATGACCGGTAATCAAGTGGTTTCTACCATGTTCGAATTCAACACATGTAATCACATGGTTACATTCGTACTTTTGGGTGACGGGATTGAAGACCCTGGATATCATCTCTTTGTCCAGGTTGCGATGGAATATGTATAATCTGCGACACATAGATCCACTTTGTATGTCTCGTGGCTATGGCGTCTCAGTTTGAATTTTCTTGCATAGATCCACAGTGTATTCCTAGTGTCTATGCTATATTTTGACGGAATGGATCCACAGTGTATGATTGGTGGCCATGACTTATGCCTATAATGTCATTCATCTGTGATCTGAGTATGGGAATGCCTACCTCAGAACTAGTATGATATTCTGCAGATGCTTGGTTGTTTGCAGGTTTCCGATTAGGTGTGCTCCTGGTTTCTGACACACACACGCAGTTTAAAAAGTATTTTGGTTGTCAATGATTCCGGCCTCATACTTTGGGGGGCATTTTGTTACCCATGATTTTGGTCATCTTGATGGTGTATTGATGATGGTGTACTTAGGCTCCTAATAATAAATTTCTCTTGAGAAAAGTGGCATTCATCTCTTCCCATAAAACATATTTTTGAAGAGAGTTCACAGGTTGCTTATATCCTAGGGTGCGAGAATGACCCATTCTCGCAGGCTGCCTTTAGCTAGGGTGAAAATTTCTCGCACTGTGCTACATAGATAGGGTGCAAACTTGTTCTCAAGCTTGGAAAAAGATGAAGTCTTGATGGTTCTAGAAGGGAATCTTCTAGAGAATGGGTTGGCATTCGAATGGTTATCTTTTTATTTGTTTCCCTGATATTGTCGGATCATTCTTTTCCAAGTAACCATCTCATCCTCTCCTATATATTGATGGGATTCTCATGGAAAAGGTTAAGCAAGATTAATTGGAGAATTGGTGAATGAATTGTGTGAAGGACCTAGCTTGCACAGGAGCTTGGAGACTCTAGCAAGTCTATCAAGAGGAATTGGATTTTCTTCATACAAGGATCGAGCAAGTGTGTGTGTTGGAACCAAGAGCCACCAAAAGGAATCTTGCGACATCAAGGCGATCAGGTTGTATCTTCTACTTTCGATTAATATGATACAGCGGCATGTACTTTTCGCATAAAGTCATTCTTACTTTATTGTGTAATTCCTTGATCATACGCATAAGTTGACGATTGAATATATTTTTCTATATTCACTTTGGTTGGTTTGTGTTGTCTTGTTCTTGACCTCACGAGAGCGTCGGAGCGAAGAGGGAGAAACAGAGACCCTAGGAAGTGATACTAAGGTATGTCACTTGTTCCTCCCTATTAGCTAATTCAATGGTCATAACCTAGGGAAAGAGTCATGTCCTGTCCTGTTTTGTTCTAGATCTAGGTGGATCTAGGGAGATCTGTTAGTGTCCGCACCTACCAATTAGTCCGATAACAAGAGCTAATGAATCTTAGGAAGGATATAGAAACTCAAGTCTCAAATGGGAAGATCCTTTTGTCTGGAAGATGAATGGATGAGATTATCTCGAGAGGAGCCAAATCTCTTCACGATCATTGGATCTGGAGAAGGGACGTGGATTTTAATCCTTCGAGCCCTTCAAACTTCATGGGTCCAGAGAATTGGGTATATTTATTGTATAGGAGGTCAATCCCTCGAAGTTCCAAAGTTGATCTAGGTCGTAGATCTAAGGATTCACAGGAGCTATCCCGACCATCAGATCTATGATCTATCCAGCTCGACGTTGATCGCTTCGGGATTATAGGGATTTTGTAACGTCAATATTTCTCGAAGACCGGGGTCATGAAGAATTATTGACCATGTATATAAGGATCCTTTGGGACCCCTCTTGGTCATTTGATTGTGGGGATGCATGTATCATGTTGAGAGTACATGGGGGCCCATGTTTTGAGTAATGGAATTTCTAGGTAAGGCGTCCTCGTGACATGGTAGAGGGACATCGGTGACATGAGGCAAGTTCCATGTAGTTTATCGAACTATTTGGGGTGTAGTATTGTAGAGAGTCCAAAGGGGCCCAAAGTGTCGAAGTAGATCCTAGCCATTGGAATGAGAAGGTATGTGGCAGTATATTTTTAACTCCGGAGATAAGCCACTCTGGAGGAAATGATGTGAGTTTCTTCGAAAATCCCTGAAGCCCAGAGGAGCGGAGAAGATCTGATCCATCCATCAGCAGAGGACATGTGTCAATAGATCCTTCATTTTAGAGGATAACCACTTCAGAGAAAGTGGGGTCACGTGGATGGAGAACACCCGAAGGATGAAGCACTGGAGTCCATCATGACCATAGAACGGAGAAGGGTGCATGTGAGAAGATCTAACACTCTGGAGTGTTTGTACTTCAGAGACTTGTGGTGTAACAAGTCGAAAACATCCAGAGTCTGAAGCTCTGAAGCACCAAAAAAGGCACTTGTTGTCTTAGTGTCTAGTCACAGCCAGAGGTCACATGAAGGAAGGGGCCTAGCATGGAAAGCTAGCGCCTGTTGTTCAAATTATTCAAAGGGGCTAGGAAGGAACCCACGAGTTTGGAAGAACCTACACTTTAGAGAAAGGGGAACCTAGAGAGAGTTAAGGAAAACTTAATTATGATGCCCCATCCCTTAAAAGAGCACCTAGGGTTCGTGTGTGTTACAAATTGGTATCAGAGCATGGAAACAATACTTGGCCTTCTTGGGCTCATGCATGAGTCATATGAAAATATTTTTGGAGGACTTTAAGGGGGTAACACCCTATCTTGCCCCATTCCTGAGAGGCTTAGTAAACCTATACTGAAGAGAGGGATGAAACCTATTTTTTTTTATAAATTTTTTGGAAATCTACATTGTGTGTTGCTAGTATTTCCAAATAAAGAAGTTGACTTCACTGATAAATTTTATGCGTTGTTGTACAATCATAAGATTGGGTTACCAGGTCTAGGATGAGGATGTTGAGAATATTACTGCCAAATAGAAATTTTCTGCATAAATTCCTTGAGTAGAAGGATGTAGATTAAAATACAGTTGGTATTTTTCCCAACGAATCTTGTCCTGCTAGTTTATGGTAGAGGAAGCCTATCATTTCTTTGGGAAATGATATCCGATCCTACAAGAGTGGGATTATGCTGATGAGAAATAATAGCAAGACTTGGATATGAACGAATGGAAAGAATCCATAGCAGTAATAATTACTGCTTTAATGAAGGGTTAAACCTTGTATATGTGTATAATCCCTCATGATCAGAGGAATGGGTTTGGTGACCATTCTTTGAAAAGTGAGAGCATGCGTAGATCTCGGGCATCGAAGGGAACTGAGAAAAAAAAATTTGTTTCTAGGTACAGGAATTGCTAGGAAGGGTTTTTCGAATTAAGCTAATAAACATAGTTGTAGAAATATAGAGTGATTGAGTGATAAATCACAGCAGCCTCCCTTTCTTGGTGGATAGGAAACTAAATTGACAGAATTATTGTGGAAGGATGAGAGTGGCCTATGTCCCTGACTATTGCTGAATAGAAGGAAGAATTCTAGGTGTAATGGTTAAGATTGATCTTGACCTAAAGATACTCTAGATTTATAAACTAGGATGCTTAGTAAGTAACATAATCTGAAATTGCATTTGGGATTTAAGGGAATAGTACAAATGATATTAGACATTAAATTGATAGAATTAAGATAAAATGGTTAACTAAATGTTGATCATGAATGTGGTAAAGGAAGTGTTGGGGCACTTCTAGAAGCCCAATGGGTCAAATTGAGATCCAATGGGGGATGGTATCCATATAGATATAGTTGGAAGATATATTGGCTCCCCTGTTACCTTGGGCATGGTTTTAATTTCCCATATTGTATTTATAAGTTGGGTAATGATCTATGGAAAATTAAGGCAAGAGTGTTTTGTTGCTAGTTGTTATCATACAAAAGAGGGAAAGGTAACATGTGTTGGCTACTATGAAGAGAGGGAAACGTCAATATGAGTTATGAATGTGAGATTAGTCATGTAAGTGACCATAATATTTAACTAAAGAACACTAATGATAAAACTAAATTATCAAGGTGAATAAAGAGGTGCAAGAGATGCACCTACATATACATGAATATGTGCATACATACTTACGAGAATAATATGACTACAAACTCTCAACTGAGAGGGAAGCTCAGTAATGAGTGTTCCTATGAGACTTATCATAAGAATGATTTGAAGATCATTGGGAGAAGGATATAGAAGTCTGATATGTCCATGTGTGCGAATGACATGGAAAAATGTGAAAGTAATGAGCTTGCATGACAAACGTCTGGACTGTGTGTGTTTATGCTTTAGTGCATGGATTTAATGCATTATGAAGCTTCTTGATATGAAGCCTAATAGTAATACCAGTTAGGTATGAATGATATTAAATGTGAAAGTGATTCACATGTATGATGTAAGAGTATAGATACACTAAAGGCACAATATGGTTTCCTTAATGAGTGATATGTAAGGCAAGAATTGTACTTGCCAAGACTAAGTGAATACCATGGATGCATGGTTGACTCCATTTTGAAGATTCATGAAGGTTCTATTTTGAATGATAGCTTAAGGGGAATGTGCTTCATTCCCTCAAGAAATATTAGTATAAATAGAAGAAAGAGTGGACGAGCAAGGATGCTCTATTGTCATGATAAGAGGCAAATGATTCTTCCTTTGAGGATCACATGATAATGATTGTGAATAATCATGAGTTCACTTATTTTAAAATAGAGATGTAGGTGGGCTGTGAAAAAAATACCTATGGCAGATACACATAGGCTTATGATTTTTCATATGATTAAGCACATCCTGGATGTAAGTTAACAAAAACCAGAATATATGTGGATACATAATTTGGACGCATGAAAAAGATCCATGTTTATATTCCTTATGAGATATTTGGTACCCAACTAAATCCAACTCAAGGTTGATACTATCACATATAGTGAAGTATATGCAATAAGGAAGTTGCATGTTGAAAGAGTTACATGTGGAGGAACTTTGTGGAGACTCTATCAGGAGAACAA
Organism: Picea engelmannii; assembly: GCA_009831015.1. Taxonomy (NCBI): domain Eukaryota; kingdom Viridiplantae; phylum Streptophyta; class Pinopsida; order Pinales; family Pinaceae; genus Picea; species Picea engelmannii. Next base: position 1,088,026 of record ML776734.1, read on the forward strand.
AGTCACAACCTCATTAACTATTGAATATATAGATAGATAGATAGATAGATAGATAGATAGATAGATAGATAGATAGATAGATAGATATATATAGATATAGATAGATATCCTAGATTGCATTTTGAAAAACATCATGTAATGAATAGAAGACTAATAATGAATCTTGACCATTCTGATAACCGAATGGTAACATGCAGGATACATAGGTTCATGATTTATTATGGACAAAAGGATTTTCTATTAAAGGATGTTGAAGTATCCTAAGAGTTAGGATGAGCCTAACTGAGGCTACTCAAGAAAAGAGCAGAAAGATCGCAACAAGAAGTACATTTCATATGTAAAAGGGGAGAAAAAGGAGGAACACTTTTATTACCCTAAGAACCGTAAATTGTGTAACAGAGTCGTGGGATTAAAAGGCAGTGAGACCTTAGAGATAACTCAACTAGGATGGAAATCCCCAGGAGGTGTAGAAATAATTGGAAGAAGGGGAGAGCCCTCAATCCTTTTCTTACTGAGTATTATGTTTTCTCTAGTATGAGAGAGTTGGTATGCTGATGAAAGTAAAAGGTTTTGACACCATAGTGATAGTGGTTGTATTACTGTAGAAACAATCAAGATCTATTTGTGTTGCACTCATGGAAACATTAGGGATAATGTGATGAAGTACATAGAGATATGCTAGCACATTTTGAAGAGGTTTTATGGATTTGAATGTTATGATACATGCATTTTATTTAATATTACAACTAATTTAATTGTAAATATGATGATGCATGATATGTATAGAAAGGAATTGGAGTTGTTGAGGAAGACAATTTCCAATGATGGGTAACCTCAAGCAGAGGATGACCATGAGAAAGTTGTGGTTGAAAGATTGTTGGCAGGGTTGTAAAAGTCCCCATAAAGAATTGTTGATGAGGTAAAAAATCAGAAAGAGGGTGCTAGAAGCCAAGAACCGGTATAAAAATGTTCATGCCTATGTGGCATAAGGTATGAAGGAATTTGGTAAGAACCCCTTTTAAAATATTTTATTGTCTTAATGTTATGCATGAAATTTTGAAAGACAGTTGTATGCCTTGGATACCCAAGTAGGTAATGATTCAGGAAGGAGAACCTGAATGATGGAGGTGTGAACCTCTGGTAGTAAATATTGTTTGTAATCCTTGGAAGAATTCATGAACTGATATGTCATGAATGCATTGACCAATCAAGGAATTCTTAAAGGCATTCATGTGAAACTTTGATTTTCATGAATGACGATTTAAGGCTGTGATCAATTCGGAGCAGAAAATATGGTTCTGCTAAAATAATAATTATGGACAAAGAATCTATATGGTAATAAGTTGGTTGAATTCCAACACACCTTGGCGAGAGTGCCTAACCTGAAGAGTGATAATCTGAAATCAATACAAGGGTGCATTATGTGTGAATGTGACCAGCGATATTGGCACATTAATTAAATTCACTTAATGTTGAATTGCATCTGGAAAGGTTGATATACTGAACGGATGCATGTGTAAGGAAATGAAATTTCCTTTTTCTTTATATCATCAAATAGATAAAAGTGATTTGATTATTAGCATGCACAATTTAAGAATTGTTTGTGATGTCCTTATAAAGGTGTAGTGAAAATACATGTGCATGGGAAACTAACAATTTGTTTGGCTAACTAAAGTTGAAAGTGTAGGAAGAAAATATTTTTGGATATGGAAATGTTATAAGTCCATAAGGAAGACTAATTACTTGTTGAGCGAAACCACAAGGAATGGTATTTTCTTTGAAGTGACTACATTTGATTGTTAGTGTGAACAGTCCTAAAATTGTTTGTGAACCATTGCAAGTGTGCAATGAAAATATAATGTGCATGAGAGCTAACAATTTGTTTGGTTGAGGAATGTTTAAATTGAAAGAAGCAAGGGACTTGGATATGGCAGTGTTGTAAGCCCATAAGGAAGACCAAAATTGTTTGTTGAGCCAAACTACTATGGGAAGGAAATTCCCATAATTGTGAATCTAGTTCCTATGTGGAACAAATATGAAAATAAATGTGGAATTTGGAAATCTATGGGTGACAGATTTACAATAAAAATATGAAATTTAGAATTTCTAATGATGTCTCATGAATTTTTGTATACCTGTGATACAGGTGAGAAGAAAATATATGTCCAGAAAAGACAGATGAAGGCTTTCAAGCTGAAAAGCATGAAAGAGGCCACTTTTGAGACATGAGAACCCCATGGTAAGTCATGATCGCCTGGAATATGTTGTGTTGAGGTAACACAAGCCGGAGGGATTCCTCAGCAAAGAAAGTTTGAGGGACACCTCGAATGTAAGGCTCAGTGAAGTCTCTGGAATTCTCCTTGTGTGAGAAAAATTTGGCAAGGCAAGATGGATCACCTAAGGAACTGTATAGAAGAGAAGGGGATGCCTGAGCTTGGGCCTAGAGGGTGAGTGACCGCAAGGAAGAGGAGACTCTTATAGTTCTTGTAAACTATTGATCGAGATCATGCACACAACGGTTATGTCCAGGAAAAAAAATGAGCCTGGATAACAAGACATCCATGTGGATGCAAACCCACAAAGTGCACAGATAAGTATTATACTAGATTATGAAATTTTCTTCTTGAATTTTGAACAACAGTAAGATGTTTTCGCATAAAATCGTGATTAATATGTTTGTTGTCCCAAAATTATTGAAGGCAAGTGACGAAGGCCAAGGGTATGAAAAACATCTAACCAGGAAAGAGGGTCAAGACTTCTGAAGAAACTGAATGAGAAAGGCATGACAGGTGTTACTGAGAAAGAACATCGAGGACGATGTTCCTTTTAAGGGGGAGGGGATTGTAAAACCCTTGTTTCACCCAACTTGTAATTAATCATTAATTAGGATTACCATGATGTGGCATGGGAACGATGTAAATGTATTATTATTTGAATTTCCAATAACTGACTCTAGAGGTGAAGCCTTGAAATTACTTGCCATGAGATCACTAGAGGAGAGAAATTAGTTAATGAAGGAAACGAACAGTGGTTGAACCATCAACCACCCCCATAAATGGAAGCATGGTCTGACTGAAGAATGTCATCCCAAAGTACCATTGGGTCTAATAGACCAGGCTAACCCAAGTTTCCTTCTGACAGAAGGAACATGATAGAACAAGGAAGAACCTTCCCGAGAAGGGTGTGCGTGTAAGGGGATAGACCCATGCAGACAATCAAAAGGAGGAGACAGAGAAGAGAACACGTGGAGATTTCCAGCTGAGAACAAACAAAAGGCTGTGATCTTGATGCAGAGGAAGCATATAATAAACCTCATCAAGGTCGTGACAAAGAGAGAAATCTCTTAGAGTATGCGGAGAACGAGACATGATCATAAGGTCGTGAGCTTGATGCTGAGGAAGCATCTAATAAACCTTGCAAAAGATTTGAAAAAGAAAGGATTGTTGAGAATTGGCATAGATTCCCTGGTGATATCATGGCTTAGCATGGGGGTGGCTGGAGCGCTAATAATGAATTCCTCCGAGCCTATGGTTGGGTGGAAAGGTGAACACCCACAGTCAGTTAGTTGGTTGCAACCTGTAATAGATAAGTATTCTCTTTTCCTCTATAATTGAACTGTAACTATAGATTAAAGTTGGATATCCTACAAATGTTTCAGGGATGTGCATGCTTTCTTAATGGTTATATTGTTTTCCTTTGATTCTGCATAATTGTGTATTTAAGGAATTATCTGGATTATACATGTAAATGTCTGAGCCCTAAGGTGGCTCAAGTTAAAGTAAATGAACTGTGAGTTCATCGACCTTGGGCATAGTTTCACATGTGCATGTCAACACTCTCAGTCGTTCGGAGTCTCCTAGAGGTAAGAGTTTGTTAAGATCAGGAGAGATAGTGCATGTATGCACTGAGTCTCTATGAGGCAGGAAGAGATCAAGAACTTATTAACTTATAGAGTTGATGAATGAGCGCTAGGGGTGCACAGAAGAATCCCTCTAAGTATAAAGTTCAGGAGAAATAGTGCAAAGTGCCTAAGTATTTTAGAGATGACGAAGCTCAAGAAGGATAGCGAGACTCAAGTCTTGAATGGGAATATCCTTTTGTCTGGAAGACGAATGGATGAGATTAGTTTGAGAGGATTTGAATCTCTTCACGATCGTTGGAACTGGAGAAGGGACATGGATGTTAATCCTTTGAGCCCTTCGGACTTCGCGGGTCTGGGGAATTGGGTATATTCATCATATAGGAGGTGAATCCCTCGAAGTCCCTAAGTTAATATGGGTTTTAGATCTGAGGATTCCCTGGAGCTATCTAGACCATTGGATCTACGATGTAGTTAGCTCGATGTTGACCGCTTCGAGAGTATAGGGATGTTGTAATGTCAATATTTCTCGAAGACCTAGGTCACGATGCATTATGGACCATGGATATAAGGATCCTTTGGGACCCCTCTTGGTCGTTTGATCATGGGGATGAATGTATCATGTCGAGAGAACGTGGGGACCCATGTGTCGAGTAATGGAATTTCCAGGTATGGCATCCTCATGACATGGTAGGGGGGCATTAGTGACCTAAGGAAGGTTCCATGTAGTTTACCGAAATATTTGGGGTGTAGTATTGTAGAGAGTCCAAAGGGTCCCGAAGTGCCAAAGTGCTAGAGTAGATCCTAGACATTGGCATGGTAAGGCACATGGAAGTATATTGTTAACTCCAGAGATAATCCACTCCAGAGGAAATGAAGTGAGGTGTTTCAAAAATCCCTAAATCCCGGAGGAGCATAGCAGATCTAATTCCTCCATGATTAAAGGACAAGTGCCAACAGATCCTTCGTTTCAGAGGATAACCACTTCAGATAAAGTGGGTTTGTGTGGATGGAGAACTCCAAAATGGAAAAGAACCAGAGTCCATCGTGGCCATAGAACAAGAAGGGAGTATGTCAGAAGATCCAACACTCCAGAGGGTTTGCACTTCGGAGACTTGTGGTGTCACAAGTCGAAAACATCCGGAGTCTGAAGCTTTGAAGCACCGAAAAAGGCACATGTTGTCTTGGCATCAGGTCACAGCCCGAGGTCAGATGAAGGAAGGGGCCTAGCATGGAAACCTAGTTTTTGTTGTTCAAATTCTTCAAATGGGCCAAGAAGGAGCCTGTGGGTTTAGAAGAAACTACACTTTAGAGAAAGGGGAACCTAGAGAGACTTACGGAAAACTTAATTATGATTCCCCATCCCTTAAAATAGAACCTAGGGGTCGGGTGTGTTACAAAAATATGAAGGAGAAAGCAATAAAGATGATCTTTCACCTAAAAATGAAGAAATTAATAACAATAAAATGATGGGTGAAAATCCTAATAAGGAATGTGAAATTCAATATGAAATACATCAAGCTCAAGAAAGGGAATTCCCTATAGAATAATATGACACAATCCTGATGATGTCATAATCCTTTAGCCAAAGAAAGAAAAATCATTGATAGGGGGAGTTGTAGAATACAAGAAGGAGAAAATGGAAAAAGGAGAGCATCGCCTTAGGGGAGTATAACATGAGAGGGAACAAGAAAAGATCCTTTTTTTCATTTTTGTTAAAAGGGGAGAAGAGAAAAAGTAGCAGAGAAGTTCAAGAGGTATCAATCAACAAAGATCAAATTAATAACAAAATTGGTATTATATCAACTGGTATCAATCCTCAATTGGTATTCCTGTGAAATATCAAATAACAATGAGAAGTAGATCAAGAAATATCAGTAATATTCATACCCTTGTCCTATTGACAAAGGAAATACAGTAAAACCTCAGTGGGAGTATTTTGGTTATCAAATAATAAAGTAATAAGATTAGGTTTAAAATACTTGATCAATACAAATTGGTATCACTACAAGTTGGTATCAAGAAGACTACGTATTTGAACACAAATATCCCAATAAACTGAGATAAGGAGTTAGTAAATTCACAAGGGAAGAAAAATAGTCAAAGCCTCACTCTTTTTCATTAATTTCAAAGGGGGAGAGAAGTAGTAAAACAAATTTAAGCAGAAAACAAATTTGGCATTAGATAGAAAAGGAGATCAATGAATGGGGGAGCAAAGATACAAACTCATTTTGTTTTACATATATGTTTCCCTCAATGACAAAGGGGGAGATTGTTGGAATTATTGATTATGTGTTGTCATTGATGGCAACATGAGTCCAACATGTAAAGTAATCATAAGAAGAGAAAGATCACCTTGTGGTAGAAGCAATTTGTGATCATTGTTGATCATGATAGGATCAACAATGATCTTATGAATCTAAATATCAGGAGAAGTAGCATGCAAAGAATCCATGTACAGGAGGGGTAACGAATCACAAGGAATTAAGATCTCAGGAGAGTTAGTGACTGGATATAAATGCATAAAATAATGCACAAATAGTTATTAAAATCTCAGGAGAAATAACAATGAATGGATCAGAAGGAAGAACATATAAGTAAGCTATATGAGCCATCAATCTAACAAAATAATAGATCATGACCATCAAAGGATGAATTCAGAAGAAAGCCACAACAATCGTCAAATATGGGAGTTGTAGAGGAATACTGTCAGATCAACATATGATTAATCATGAATTTCAGATCTCAATGAAGGCAGATCGATGGTGGGTAGCCATTGTAAGATTCAAAGGACGAGTTAATGTCTGCACAAATTTCAGTTCTGCAATCCACGACGATCGTCGATCGTCACTCATCAACAAATCGACAACTCACATTGGTCCATCCTCCAACGTGCATATTCCATTGTGTAAATCGACAATGGTTATAAATTTCGTGTTAGTTGGGACTCTTCAATCATCCTTGATCATAGATCCCCATGTTGTTTTAAGAACATTCATCGATCTGAGATATAGATCAATGAATAAAACCTGACCATCCATCTCAATAATTGATTAAGTCATAATCATTGGATTAAGCCAATGGAATGATAATGAAAGGATTGAAACTAGACCGTTGATCTAGAGTGGATATATTGGAATCATCATATCATACTAAAGGAAAGGAGACGGTCAAGTCCAACACTGAAAAAATCCGGTGGAAATTGGAGAAAAAATTACCTGGACCTTTGAATCCCCGAAGCTCTGGAGTCACGAACTCTCGTCATCCATCAGATCAAAAATTCCTTCAACCGTTTATCTATTCAGATCATGCCAAGAAAAATGTTGACCACTTCGGTGTTGACCAACTCTATTGAAAATTACCTGGACCTCTGAAGCCCCAAAGTCCCAAAGTTACAAACTCTCGTCAACCGTTGGATCAGGAAACCCAGTCAACTATTGATCTGGAGTACCTACAATTTTTATATCTAGGAGGAGGACATGTGACACATTAGGAGATACATGTCAACAAGGACACGTGGCACATTCGCATGGTGAAAAGTGTCAAGGTCTAGTTGGCACTTTAGGTATGTGAAAGTCATGAATCTAGGTGACACGTGGTAGCCACTCAGCCAGTGCCACGTCAACAAGCTACATCACTCTAGTAGTAAGTCCTTTGGGGATATCTGGTTTCTACTACTATAAAATACTCGAAGTATCGAAGGCTGAAGTTAAAGATGATCTTCCGAGTTCTCTTGACCATTAATCAAGTACAGTGGAAGGATAGAGTAAATGTAAATAATGAAGTAACACTAATCGTTGATATAATTCGGGAGAATTATCGATCGTTGATCAAGTACAGTGGAAGGATATACTAAAGTGTAAATCAAGAAGTAACTATAACCATTGATATACTTCGGGAGCGTTCTCAATAGTTGATCAAGCATAGTGGAAGGATGGGAAAAGAGGAGGTGTTAACCGACTACAAGGTCACCACCGCTTTATGACTTATTCAGTAGGTTATCCCTCAGGAGGAATTGAACTACTTCAGAGTTATAGTAACCTAGATTCCTGGAGTATTGAAGCTCCGAAATAATATCTGGACTGTTGAAGTTTATGGACACACGTCAACTCAAGATTAACACTTCGGTGAAATTTAGTCTGGCAGAATTGGAAGTTTATAAAAATAACAAACCCCTGAAGCCACAAGGTATCAGAGGAAAGGAAAACCGTCCATCTCACGATTGAATCCCAGCCATTAAAAAAGGACAAGAAAATTGTGAGAAATTAGTCTTTTAAAAGGAATGATCAGACCATTGATCTGAAATCGTGATCAATGATGAGGATTAAAACTGTGAATTGAAGTTTCTCTAAATAAAACACTCTGGAAGATATCACTTCGGAGATAACAAGATTTGGTGAAGAGAAGAAAACTTCCAGAGCGCCAAAGCCCAAAGAACATGGTCCCAACATTGGACATATGGGGGCTAAAAAGAAAAAGGGGAAGAATTCTGAAGCACGAAACATTGGTGTCGTGATAGAGGAATAAGGGTGAAAGAAGAGGTAGCGCTTAAATTAATAAGCATGTGGTTCTGTGCATATGGTCATATGAAAATGGCTTGATGGAAGGGCCTCCATAGAACTCAATTTCTGTAACATTTGCAGTGATAGGCTTTTATCCATAACAAAATAAAATGCAAAACAAGGGATTTGAAGTCTTTAAATCAAACTAATAATAATAATAATAATTGAAATTATTGTTATTAATTCAAATGAAGAGGTGTAATTGTTCAAACAAAGGGACATAATGCTTCAAACTCACACCTATTAGGAGACTATATAAACAAAGAAGTATGGTGAACAAAATAAGGAATTGAATTTGTTGAAGTAAATATATTTATATATAATGGATTGAATGAAGGTTCATTCTATCAGGTTGGTTCCTATTTACAAGTTGGGTCTTGTATGAGGATTGGATTCATCACATCTCAGTTGGATCTAAGATCAACAAGCAGGGACTTTTTATGAGGGTTTGATTCCTCATTTCTCAGTTGGATCTGAGAACTACAAGCTAGGTCTTGTAACAAAGAGTTGGGTCTCTCATAATAGTTTGAAGATGAAGATTGATATTATGTATTCATTCAAGTTAAATAAATCAATAAAATATTTATTCTTTTATATATTGGTTGAGAAATTGAAAGAAATATATGTTGTTTAATTAATTTATGAAAAGTGGAAAATTCTCCAAAGTTTTGTGACACTGATTCGCCTCCCCCCCTCTCAGTGTCAAGTGTGCATTTCAACTATACTTATACGAAATTGGGGTTTTCACTCCCTATCTCAGAATCCTAAGTTTTCTTTTGGCCTTGGAGAAATTAACTCTCCAACCTAAACCAAGGCCTTATCCAGAACTAGTTTGTTTACCCTAGTAAAATGAAAATGTCTAATTCATTTTAGTTAGAGTTCATTTTATAGGTTGTTATTTACCCAAAAAGGGTAACAAGTGAAATTGAATGGACTTTTGTTGGACTCAACCAAAAAAACACTTAAGAACACAAATGAAAAATGTAGTTCTTCACTGAAAATACGAGTGTAAACAATGCTTCGGAATTAAACAAAAGAAAACTCTTTATTTTTTATGTGCAACGAATGCAACTTTTCTCTTAGATGAAATGCACTTACTGATGCAACTTTCAACTGAAAGGAAACTGACAAGATTTTGGAATTATTTTCATCAAATCCATAGAAACTAAATCTTTTTATTTTTTAAGTATGGAAATGCAAATTGGAAATCAACAAGCACTATGAGATAAGAAAGGAAAATATAAAAGTTTTTCTTTTCAATAAAATAAGGGCAAGGGATAAAGAAGAAATATAAAGCTTACATTCTTATTTTATTTTATTTTTTTTGGGGGGGGGCGCTTTTCTTGTTTAAAAAGTAAAAGGAATAAGAAATATTTTAACAAACAAAGTTTCCTCCTTAATACTAGCAAGAAACAACAAAAGGAAAGTTTAAAATACTTCAAACCTATAAGGATTTGTCAAAGACAACAATGAAATCAAATCTTGGACAAAAACAGACCCAAAAAGTAACTTCCCAAACTACCCCTAGAAACAAGAATGATCTGAAAATGGAAAAGTAAATAAATCTGTTGTTTTCATTATACAGTCCAAAACAAACTACTACAGCATTCAAAAAACAACTAATAAAGAGTCTAAACAAGAACCTAGACACATGGCCAAGCAACCTCAAATCCAAAAAAATTGTTAAAAAATATTTCTAAGATGATGTACACAAATTTGAACAAAGGGACTTGTGTACACATGAATACATGCATAGGAAAGCATGCATATATATGTGACTGTTTCAATTGTAGCCCGCGTATGTGCTCCAAAACCTCTAAAAAAGAAGGAAGGAGACAAAACAAGTGGCTCAACTAAAAAGGGAAAAGACTCTAATGACAATAAACTACTAATTCAAGTGCCAAGTAGAAGTCTAAGGCAAAAGAAAGAAAAATAAATGAAGCAAACACATAACTAAATCCCAAATCAGGCCCACTAGGGAAAGATCCCCAGTATGGTCGCTAGTTCTTCTTTCTAGTAAAATCCCCCACAGTAGTGGGCTATACTTTTCAAAAATAATACCAAGCTTAGATAAAATAATCAAATTTCATAGGAATAACTAACTTATGGAAACTGAGAGAATTTGACTCACTAGGATCCAAATGTTTGATGTCGCTCCCAATTGATGGAGTTATTTTTCTCCTCCCCGTGGGTTTCACCGCAACCTGCAAAATCATTGAGAAAGTATATCTATACATAGAGGTAGTTATAATAATAACTACCCGTTAGTTACATGTAAAATAAGGAAAAATAACAAATCAATTAATATTCTACTGAAATGTATGAAAAAAGATTACAAATATGAACAACAATGACAAAATATACTCTGAAGGAACGAGTTTTTCGTGTAATGAAAAACAAATAAAGTAGTTACAACTTATAGTTGATTGATGTGGATTTTCCCTATCGAAAAACATCCTAGATTCCTCCACCCTAGCTCTTACTATACGAACATTCATGACATTGAAGTCACCATCGACCCAAAGAGGTGTATAGGGAAACACTCTTGGCAAGAAAAGGTTTGTGATTAGAGGGAAACTGGAAACAAGGGTTTTCGGGTCAAAAAATAGAAACAACAAGGATAAAATGGGCTTACAGACTCGATGCAAATATCTGGATGAGTGATTTCTTGAATGTGCATAGTATCATTACCTTTCTCCATGAGGAAAATGTTCCTTTTATGCTGTCTTCAATCAATTAGAGACAGTTGAGTACGGGAAAAAGGTTTTAGACAACTAGTTAATCCCATAACTCATCATTAATTTGGGCATAATTAAATGTTTTTTAGCATTTATTAGCATGTATGTGGGTATCCCTTAAATATCTCGTAGCATAACTATTAGGGCATGTACATCCTCCAAAATAATTTTTTTTAGAAGGACTCAAGGAGGTATGGGGAATAATTTTCTATAAGGAGGATAGGGATAAGGCCAACAAGAGCATCAAATATTAAGAGGTGGCATTTGAAGTTATAACACAGAGTGAATGATATCAAGAAGATATTCAAAACACCAGTTGGTAAATACTTTGGATGGAGGGGAACCATGTTGGATTTTAGAGAGCATGTATATAATGATCTTTGAATCCCCCTCAACAATGAACTTTTTGAAATGATGGGTACCTGCAATGTGAAGTCCTTGAAGGAGTGCCCAAAGTTCCATTGGATTTTTGGAATTGATGCCAATATGTATTATATTTTGAGGATCCTTTTCCATCCCTAAAGACACCTCCATAGCTAACAAGTCATGGGTTATGTTTAGACGTTCCATTAAAATTCAGCTTGATAAATTTTGGNGGAAGTGGTGGGAGAGGAGGGGAGAGGGTTAAGGGGAGAAAGGAGGGGGTGAGGCAAGCTATAAGAAAGAAGGGGTTGGTCTCACTCATTTTAGTTGAGGTCTTCGGGCTCCCATTTTTCTTTGAGAATAGTCTCCTCTATGTCCATATTCATTATGTTCCAAATGAGGGAATGTTGGGAGGATTCATCTTTGAATATGTTCCAGTTATTCCCCTTCCAAACATACCATAAAAAAAACCCTAGGAAGAGCTCCCATAAATGTTTTAGGATGGAATTGTGAAAGAAACTACCCCTCCAGGAGGAGATATTCAATCAGATTGAATCTTTCATGCGATCAGTTTGGTGGAAGAAGATGGATCCTTGATCCCATACAAATTTTCTAAAGGAGAAAGAGTTGAGAAGGTGTTCCATGGATTCTACTTCTTGGAATAACATCACACAAATACTGGGGCCAAGAAATCCTCAACAAATGATATGGTCCTAAGTGAGGAGTTTTCTATGAGCAACCTACCAAAGAAAGGCCACCACTTTGGGCTGGAGATTCGACTTCCAATTTTTTCCCATATATCATCAGAGGGGATAGTCGAGTAATGAGAAGATAAATGATAATCTTATTGAAGATTGAAGCAACATGTTGGATGATATCCCCATATCAATTTATCTGGTCGACAAGAGAACTTTATATTCTTGTTTCTGAGATCGAAAAACATGGAGGACAAAAGGTGGTGATCCTTTAGAGGGAGATGATCTAGATCTAGGTGTCACGAACACCATTAAGAAGAGATCAATTTAAAAATCTAGTAATGTTGGAATTATTTTCCCTGAATGGAATGAAAGTTATTTTTAGAGTGGAAAACCCAGGGTCTGACTGAAGGGAGGGAAATTGTTTCGAGGAGTCTTCCCAAAATAGGGTGGAGCACCCATTTTGAATTTCCCAAAATCTATGCAACTAGATCAAGGATCTATTTTTCTAGGTTGCATTCCATATGAGGGAGCCTGAGTGTATTGTTGACATTCATATAAGCTTAGAGGGGTTGATGTGATATTCATATTCCTTCTTCCATAGGAGGATCCAAAATTCCCCTTTGTTTTGAATCCAACACCACCAATGTTTATCCCCCAAGGTGCTTCTTAGGATCTTAGGGTCTCTTATCCACAGACCCCATTTTAGTTTTTGGAGACATAGACTATTCCATGTGACCAATGTCCATTTATTTGAAGATTGAGATCCTTCCATAGAAAATTACTTTGGATTGTTCTGACTTCTTTGAGGACCCACTTAGGGGTCACCAAGGTAGAGAAGAGATACAAAGGGATCAACTGTAGGACAAATTTGAGCAGGACTAGATGGACAGCTATATAGAGGACACAAAAGGTCCATCTGGAGAGCCTTTTGTTGAGATATGAAAGTAAGTCTTCCTAGGAGCTATTGTGTGATTCTAAGGATAACATTGGAACCCCAATGTATTTGTGTGGAAGGGAACACATTGAATAACCAAGAATGTGGGAGATGTGGAAATGGATAGAAAGAGGAGTATTAATGAAGAAAATATAGGAATTGAGATGATTGATTGAGGTCCTAGAATATTCCATGAAATCATTAAGAACTAGCTTAAAGGATCTTTCTTCCTTTGAAAAAGGGCCACCCATCAACATGGTATCATCAACAAACTAGTTGTGGGAAAGGGGGGAAAGAAAAGTGATGAAGTTTAAGGCCCTGAAGCTTTTGAGAAGAGATGGCATATTTGAGCTTCAACCCAGCCTTTCAGCCATAAGAATGAATGAAAAGGGAGAAAAGGGTTCACCTTTTCTGATGTCTCAAGAGGGGTGAAAATGGGAGGAGCATGCCCCATTGATAAAGAGATAGAATAAATAAGAGGATATGAGAGCCATAATCTGCTTAACCCACTCAGGATGGAAGACAAAGGCCAAGAGGATTTCACTAATGTATTTTGAGCTGAGCTTTTCAAAATCTTTGGACATGTCCAGTTTGATAAGCATTCCTTGGGTTTTGGTGTTTTTTAAAGAATGTACTACCTCATGAGAAAGGATGATGCTATCTAGAATTTGGAGACCTTCCAAATATTTGGATTGTTCAGGAGAAATCAGGTGGGGTAAGAGTGGTTTAAGGAGGAGGGATATAACCTTGGATATTATCTTGTAGATGACATTGCATGAGGCTATAGGGTGAAACTTATTAGGGTTAGACACCCTTTCTACTTTGGGGACACATGTGAGGAAGGTTGCATTTAGGGATAGAAGGACATCATATATCCTTTGTGATTCCTTCATAAGAGCCCATACATCAAGCTTAATCACTTGCCAATAGTGATGAAATAATTCCAAGGTAAATCCATTTGGACTAAGGGATTTTCCAGGGGATAAAATGACGTTGGTTGCTTCCACTTCTTCTAGGGAAATGGGGTGCATAAGGCTAGAATTTTTTTTTATCTGATATCAAGTTGAGGATGTTTTTGGTGATGGATTGAATGGAAGTTATTCTATCAGGTTATGATTCAGTGAGAAATTCCTAAAAATAAGTGGTTATCTCTTGTTCAATATCATTATGGGAAGTGATATTGTTAACTTGAGTGGAAGTAATGTGGGTGATGCAGTTGGGGTGATTTCGTTAGAACATTGAGAAGTGAAAAAAATTGGAATTGTGCTCACCTTCCTTGATCCATTGAACTTGATACTTTTTCCTCCATAAGATTTCCACTTGATTTTGTCTCTCTTAAAGTTGGGCTACAAATATCTTTTCCTTCTCCCCTTTTCTCCCTAAATATTATTCCCCATTATTTAATTAATGAGCTTTAATTTCATGCCATGTGTCAACCATTCCTTAGATCACATGCAAACCTATTTAACCTATGGAGAGATGGCACTTGGAAGCATGGAATGATGCCACATGGAAGATCCAACATTCACTCAAGTAATGACACATGGCACCCAATGAACACAAAACATGTGGTAGATTTGGAATGGTTCCACATGGCGATCAAGGAATGGTGCCACATGGAAGTTAATGGATGGTGACACATGGCATACACTTAACCCATTTTCGCCTTAAATATTATTTCCCATTTTTTAATTAATGAACTTTAATTTCATGCCATGTGTAAACCATTCTTTGGATCACATGGAAACCTATTTAACCTATGGAGAGATGACACTTGGAAGCATGGAATGATGCCACATGGAAAATCCAACATCCACTCAAGTAATGACACATGGCACCCAATGAACACAAAACATGTGGCGGCTTTGGAATGGTGCCACATGGAAGTTAATGGCTGGTGAAACATGGAATATAGGGTATCCAACCAGGTTCTGACACATGGCGATGACTGAACCTCACTCATCATGGTGATTGGGCATGAGGTGGACGGTGATGGGGTTCTAAAATTATTATTTACTCATCAATATTCTAAGGGTCAAACTCTATGTTCTCTATACTCTCCTCTTCTTCCACATAAGAGACATGAAGTAATTTTCTATATATGTACTCAAAAATTAAAATTCCCCATGCATGTGGGATGAGATTTACACTAAAATTCGAATTTTGAACTAAAGGAGGGCAGGTCCAAGATCAAGGGCCTACATTTTTCCATGGAATTTATCAACGCCTATTGAGTCACAATCTTCCAAAAGCCATAACTTGAGCTTCGGGGGTCATAATCACACAAATTTTATACCATTGGAAAGGTATTTCGACGAATAAAATGATGGTATATGTTATAATGGATGAAAGTGGAAACATGTTTTCTATAAATTTAAATATTATTCAGCTTCATTTTTTATGGGTCTACGTCACAACTCAACTTCATGACCTCATATCTTGAGATCCGGGCGTCAGATTTTGGAAAACATTATATCATTGGAAATATAAGATGATGAAGATAAAATATGAAGTGATTTACATGGGTGAAAATTTGACTATCACTTCCAGAAAAGTAAAATACAATCCTCCTCGTTTAGAGGAAAATTAATTAATGTTTTGAAAATAAAAGTTTATTTAAAAACGTTTATTCAAAAAGGAAAGGGACCCATTTTAAATACACGAATGATAATGATGTGAACTCATTTAAAACACTTAAATTAGACATTAATTAAAGACAATAATTCAAGAATAAAATTGTAAGGGAAATTCAAGAGGGAAAAAACCCTAACTACTCCAGTAGTTAGAAAATTTGATTTTTAAAGAGAAGAAGTGCTTCATCAAAGGTTCCACAATCATAAATATCAAAGGGGTAGGGAAAAAGATAGAGGAAGAAAAAGGTACAACCATGAATATACAACCAAGATTATGATCATCGAAGAAATATCTCCATCTTCTCCACTCTTTCTCTTCTTCTACACCATTTCTCATAGCTTTATGCTTGAATCTCTAAATTGGGCACAAGGTTGAGTTTTGAGTGTTCTTCTTGTATTATTCAAAAGACTTTTTATTATATGATAATGGAGTATTTATAGCCATATGCATGACTTTGAGATATTTTGTAATGAAGAACATCTTTTATGAATAAAACTCCACAAATAATCACTTCGGGGTTGATTTTGATTGTATCTTATAACTTTGAGTCTTAAGTATGAGATATTTGAACTTGATCTATCAAATTCTCTTTTAGATATTGATAGTAATACTCTTTTAAAACTATTTGAGATGATCAAATCATTCTCTCCTATTTCTCGTGAAGAAGATATTGATGCATTTATATTTGATTAAGAAGATTGTGCATGTGATATTGATCACAAAGAAATTCTGATGTTGAATCCCTCCTTCAATATTTTCTATTGTTAGAATACATCTTGCTTCATATAAATATCATATCAGGTTATTGAAGAACCATTTTTATTGGATAAATTTGAGCAATAAATATCTAGGGTTTGTTGGCTAAGCATTCTCCTAATCCAAGATATTCAAGATATATCTTTTAGCCAAATAGGAGTAACACCTCTTTAAAAATTCAGGGGGATTCATATCCTTGTGAGGCTTTTGTTTCGATCCTAACAAATTCAAACGTCAACACAACCTTAGAGGTGTGAGTCTCTCTAATAAGCTACAATATTTCACCTTTAAAAAGATAAAGCTTGTCTATATTATAGAGAAACCCTTTCTAGAGATGATAGTCATCCTTATTGTCACCTTATTCTACACAAATTTTCCCCTATAGATGTTTAAACACCTCTTTAAAGTCCTCATCTATCATTTATGTCTCCTTTTATGCATCATGGGTAAAAGGTTCCATGTGCATAAAAGTTACCAAAGATGTAATATTGGATGTGGGTGGCCTTGAAATCATGTCTACCAACTTATTAGTTTTTCCCTTCCTATATTTGATGACTAGATGAAAGTGTTGCAAAAATCCCATTGACTTTCAATGTCTATTTTGTTGAATCTTACTCTAGACCTGGAAATACTTCAATGACTAGTGATCAGTGTGGATAATGGTTTCCTTTCCCATCAAATAGTTCTTCCGCTTATTAACACCTTAAACTAGGGCATTGAGTTCCTTATCATACATAGGTTAGTTCAGGACTCCACCATGAAACATTTCATAATGAGAAAATTGGCTTACCTCCTTGCATCAAGACTACTCCCATAGCATATTCACTTTCATTTGTATCCACTCCAAAAGGATTTTTCAAATTAGGAAATGAAATAACATGTTCTTGATTGATCTTCTATTTAAGCTCATTGAAATAATTCTATCATTTCTTTCTCCATGGGAAACTCTTACCACTGGTTGTTATGGCATGATGTGGTGTAACTATAGCTAAAAAGGATGCTATAAATTTCCATAGGTGTTGTGTTTCCCCAATAAATTTCCTAACTTCAATGACATTATTAGGAACTAGCCACTTGAGAATGGCCTCCATATTTGTGAGATCTACCTCGAGTTCCCTTCCACTAATTACATACCCCAAATACACCAGTGACTACTAATAAAACTTTAATATTAGCCAACAGCTGGATATTTTTCAAGGTCTCTAACACCTGCATGAGATGTGAGATATTCTCTTCCAAAGTAGAGATATAAACCAATATATCATCTAAGTATACTATCGCAAATGAATATAAAAATGGATGCAATAAATCATTCATCAAATGCATAAATGTAGCTAGTGCATTACATAAACCAAAAGGAATTACCATCCATTCATATAGACCTTTCCTTGTCTTGAAGGAGGTCTTCTAGGTGTCTTATAATTTAAATCATACTTGGTGGTATCCCAATTTGAGATCCAACTTGGTGAATTACTTGGCATGCTGCAACTAATCTAACAAATCATAGATCCTGGGAAGAGGGTACTTTTAGTTGATACACATTCACCAAGTCCTATAATTCTTGGGTACCATGATGACAGGTGTTGGCATAGGGGAAGACCCAGGGTCAACACTTCAACAACGCACAAACAAAACCCTAACTATCGGCCCTTTCGGCAACACCTACGAAGTAGATGAAGTCTCACCCGAGGTAGAGGCAGGGGTGGTTGCAGGACTCCAGTGTCTTCAACCTTAGTTGGGACACAAATCTGTGATTGTAACACCTTAACAGAGAACTTAGAAGTTATAGTTCATTAGTATTTAACCTTTATTTACTTCGCAGACAAAACCTTAATTACAGAGAAATGTAGTATTCACTCAGATTTACCACATCTAAAATCTTAGCATAAGAAAACATATCAGATCTAACATTCATTCACATCCCTAAGCACTAAGCTATCATATCATGTCCATCTAAGCATACATTACTATACTAATCATTAACCATATGAAAAATAAACAATCACAATGCACAAAGCAAACATAACACAATATATACGTGGTTCACCCCTAGCCTAGGGCTACGTCCACCAACTCTTCTTCTCTTTATTATCTTTAGTCAATTGTTTACATGCACAGAGCCACAAGATCCTACTCTACATAAGACAGGAGATATGTGCACACTCATCCATATCCTCCTTCCCTGAGCTAGGTTATAGCACCAAGCCTTTACACTATCTCTTACAGTCACATGCACTTAACCTTGCAAGCTTCACACAGTATGCACAAAGCATGTACAACAATCACTATCACTTAGCACATCATCACACAAATGTCTATATCATCCTTCATATCTCTTCTTACATCGCCTAGACATCTATTTATACATTACAAAATAGGCCTAAAAATGGGTAACCCATGGGCTGACATCCCCATACACGTTACATAAGCCCAAAACCAAAAAATCCCTAAAAATGGGCCAAGATTTTGCGATCTTTTCTTTGACTTGCACTCCGCCTTCGACAGCCTGTCGAAGTCCCAAAATAGGTCAACCCTAACCAAGGATCTCCAAAACTTCATCAAGGGCCAATATGCCCCCAATACTCACCTGTGACTCATCCCAAGCTACTCTGCTTTGGTTAATTATGCCTCAAAATCCTCAAACTTAGCTCGATTTTCTTCGACCTATTGTTGCACCAAGCCCTCCTTCTCGACGAAATTCTGAATAACTGCCTCATTCATGAATCCTTCCAAGCATTTCTCAACTGTAGTGACTACTTTATCTAGTTCTGCTCCTCGTCCTTCAATTTCCTCAAACAACTGACAAACTACATCCTAGACTGGCTAGAGCCTCTGAGTCACTTCCATGACTTTGCTCTGTATCGCGTGGATGTGTTATTGAACAGTGCATTGTTCCTCTTATATTTTCATTCTTTCAACTGCAGACAAGAGCTTCAATTGTGCATGTACCATTGTTTCTTGTTGATTTGCCTCTTGGAGTTGGGACTCTAGTGTCTTTATTTTAGGGCCTTCAATAAGTCATTCACAAGTCTGTGCACTGCGATCACTGAGTTGTTTACATTCCATGGCGAAGGTCTTGATACTCTCAACTGCACTCCAGGCAATGGCTTCTATTTGGTCTCATACATCCTGTGGAGTGCTTGGCACTGACTGTAGCTCTAGATCTGTTATTCTCTGTCGAAGCTATTGAATGGATTCAGTGAACTTTGCTACTTGATGCTCTATTGGGTCTTCCTCCTTTTTCTCTAATCCCATCATAGAGAGGAGTGCTCTGCTGACTACTTCTTTTACTACAACCTGCTCGACGAGAATTTGTTCCTTTTATCGCTAGATTTGTGCTTTCTCTTCTTTAAATTTTGATTGGAGGGCATCCTTCTCCTATTGCACAATCCTGCATTTCTCTATTACTTCCTCTTGTTCTTGATTTAGGGCCACTGTGGCCTGTTCTTTTATTCTTGTGCACAACGAAGCCGAGCTTCGGTCACATTAGCTATTCTGCAGATTTGTGTAGGCTCATCTCCCAAATCTGGTTCTTCTGATGGCGGGGGCATAGTGGACACTACACATATCGAGCGAAGGGCCTATTGTACCCTTCTGAGTTCTATCTCAATTCTATCATACATGGCTTCTTGTTTATCTTCAGTGTTCTACAAGAGGTCTTGTGAGGCATTTGATATGGCTACGATGATGAATTCGAAGTCACCGAGCATGAGTACAATCTGCAACTTAGTCTTAGAAGTAGGTTTCATGGGGGAAACCTTTCTTTTCTTAGATGGATCAATCTCATAAACGGGATCCCTAGGCAGTGTTACTTCACTTTGTTTATGTTTATCTTCTTTCCCATTGTTCTCTTATTTATCTACTTCATCGTTACCTCCTCCTCCATGTGATTCTAAAGTAGTTTCTTCCGATGCACTGCTCAAGTTTTGTACCTATTCTATCTTCTTCCTTCTGTTGGTTCCAGTTGTGTCATGTTCTTCGCGAGTGGCCTCCAAGATTCTGATTTGTTAGGGATCGGACAATTTTTCAAGGTCAACAGGGATAAGGAGATTTGTAGGCTAGTCCTTAGTTATATCTTCTAGGTCCTCTTCTGTGAGCTTATAGTATGACTGAATCTCTTCTTTACTCTCATCTGCATGCGTAGTGATATAAATGAAGTGTCGATCTGCATGGAACTTCATAAGTGGCATGAACCGGTGTAGAGTATTTGGCATCATACAAGGGACATCTTCAATAGCCCTCTTTAACTGGAGATAGTATGTATGGAATACCGCGTTCAACTGCCACTATTTTCCCATATCGCTCGAATACCAGAGTGTAGAGAACTTCACAGCGAATGACTCAATGTCAGGGAAGGTCACACCTTCCGGAATCTCCCAAGCTCTAAGCACAACGAGGATCAGAATCCAGCTAAAGTGGAACTCATAGCCCTGATCCTGAGCTTCGTGGAAATCCAGTTCTAACTGGTTGACTAAGTACTTTGCCCAATTCATCTGGAGTCCTTCCACGCATTTCCCAAAGAGGCTAACAAAGAACCCTATGGCCTTTGTAGCTATGTTCTTTCTCACTAGATTCCCAACGATCAGATGGCAGGATAGGCACACTACACAATTTTGGATAGAGGCTACCTTTTAGCCTCGCGTCCCCTTTTCTACATCTTTATATTTATCTTTAATC
The DNA here is from genome assembly GCA_009831015.1 of Picea engelmannii. Classification (NCBI taxonomy): domain Eukaryota; kingdom Viridiplantae; phylum Streptophyta; class Pinopsida; order Pinales; family Pinaceae; genus Picea; species Picea engelmannii. The sequence continues at coordinate 1,109,247 of ML776734.1, forward strand.
CTCTATGCCAGTGCGCAGTCTAAAACCTTCCCTGGGTAGAATTCTTGCGGGTCTGGTCCCTGCATGATCAATCCAGTGATCCTATGGATCATTCTTGGGTTGACGATGTTGCGTATGTCTAGCTACAAATATATTCCATGGTAGCACGACAATAGGATCTTAACACATGCGTTAACTTCCTGGTGTCTTCCAAAATGTGGTATCTTCATTACATTCAAGACAGTGGAATACGCGAGGTTCATAGTCCATGGTTGGGGGATTATCCTCACGTTATTCCCCTTCATCCTAGTCAAGTACCTATGAGGGGCGAACATATTTTGGTTCTTGTGATCCCCTAGGTTGAATTCGTTGAATTTTAATGTCATGATCTTGTCTAGTTGGGTTCGAACTGCACGTATCCTCTTCGGGAGGTACACAGTAACCAAGGTGTAATCAAAGTCCCTTGGGACACTGTCTATACTCACCGCACCAGCCAGGGGCGGGATGTAGTTAGGCAGGATAGAAGGGATCAACTTCTCATTCGCCAAGTCATCTCGATGCTTGGTTATTTTCTCAGTTGCGGCTTGAGATGGTCCAGACTCGCGAGCAGTCGACGGAGAGGCTTGCACTCCTCTCGCTGATGAAGCTTGAATCCATGCGGACATTACTTTTTTTAACATTAAATTGATTAGAACTTCTTCAACCGACTTCTCTATGGCATTGAGTTCATCTGACATGCACGCTCTTGATTGGATAACTCAGGTCGACAAATGAATGCTCAATGTACTAGAACAGGTGTTGAAGGCGCAGTAAACACAATGTAGTAGCAATGAATTCTTTTGTTGGCTCAGATACAATTCACAAAAGTGTTCTCGGTGCAAAATTCTATGGACTAAGTAGACAACGAGGTAATGGATCTCTCCAATGGGTGAGAATCCTTCATCAATGAAGTTATGTATGTTACAGCGCGGTCCCAACGGTCTGATGGCGAGCTTTCTAGTCATAACTGTTGTTCTAACCGTTCGGGAGCATTGGTGTAACGGTCATAATGCCTCCAACAGTTATATCACTCTGCCATGGCAAAGTGCCATTTTACATTGTTCTGATATCCTAGCAAAGTTTCAGTTTTGCAAGCCTTCCTTCTGCGAAGTCTCCTTCAGAACCTCCTACAATTTTTCTAGCTTTGCTCTCTTCTTACTAAAATTTCTATCTTTCTTCCCTGTGATCTACATCTTGGCATTCCTCTTTCCATTTTGATTCTTATCTGTACTCAACATAGTAACTTCACATTGATGAGATTCTGTCATAGGTTTCAAGGGTAATACTTCTTTTATTCTTGGGGTAGGTGCTCTACTTTCCTGTATGGATAGGGTCTTCAACTCTTCCTACATTTTTTTAGCTTCGACAACCCGATCTCTGGTCCTAAGTTTCTTCGACTTGTCCTCCTGTTCTTCTATCAAGCATGCTATTCTCCTAGTCATGAAATCTTTTAATTCTTTCTTTTTCTATTCTAGGGCCTCTTCTTCTTTTCTCTGGATCTGATCTCTCGCAATCTAGGGTTTTCCTAATAACATAGCAAATTCGAAGTTGTTCTCAAGGAATTTAACAACCTCAAATTATTCTTTTGTCAAAGTTCCATGAGCAAGTAGAGAGGTATGGGTAAGTATTCCACATAGGTTTATCAGTTTTCCTCTAAAGAATCCTATTCCCCCTAATGAAGGAACCATAGTAGGCCTTCCCAAAATTTCCCAAGTACTTTTTGTCATGACATTCACCTGTGTTTCCTCATCTAGAACACAATCTATGTCGAAGTCTCCTATTCTTGCTTCTATAAGTTCTTTTTCATTGAAGATCTCTGACAAGTTGTATTTTTGTGATCATTCAGGGTTTCTTTCATTCGTAGCAATACAGTCTTTGATTCCTTCTGGGGTTCTCCCATGGTCTCAGTTTCTTGGCCTTCCTTAGGGTTTTCTGGTCTCATATTCATTCTTTCAAGATTAGCAATCATTCTAGGGAAATCCAAAACTTCATGATCCATAGATTTACAACAAAGACAACTATATATTCTATTAGGGAAATCCTTAGCAAGATGGCCCAGTCTTCTGCAACTGTAACAAAGAGTTAATCCTCGCTTTCTCTTAAATGATCCCCAACTTTTTATGTACGGTGAACTAGGGTCACAGTAATTAACCTACAAAAAAATATTCCTAGGATCATGCATCCATCTATTAGTCCAAACATTCTTTCTATGCATAGGAATAACATATCTTTCATTATTTCTATCATATCTATTCATTTCAAACCTTATGTCTTCTAATCATTCCCTAGTTTTCAGACTAGGACAAAATTTATCAAACATACCTACATCCATACTTTTGAAACAAAAATTTTCACTTATCTTACTTTTCTCAGAGCACAAAGCTTTCAAATATTAAAAAATTTCACTGTTCTTACCTCTTTCAGAGCACAAAGCATTCAGATCTTACCTCTTTTCTTCATATTTTCTTCCTTTCTTAGCGCATAGCTTCGCAGTCAAGTAGAATACTAGGGCAATACATCTACACACAGAGCTTTCTCTTTTCTTCATGTCCCAACAATCAAAGTTTCACGTCCCGGCAATGGAACCATTTGTTGGCACAGGGGTAGACCCAGGGTTCAACGCTTCAATAGCACACCAACAAAACCCTAACAACCGGCCCTTTCGGCAACACCTGCGAAGCAGATGAAGTCTCACCCAAAGTAGAGGCAAGGGTGTTTGCAGAACTCCAGTGTCTAGAACCTTAGCTGGGACACAGATCTATGATTGTAACACCTCAACAGAGAACTTATCAGTTATAGTTCATTAGTATTTAACATTTATTTACTTCGCAAAAAAAACCCTTATTACAGAGAAATGTAGTATTCACTCAGATTTACCACATCTAAACTCTTAGCATAAGAAAACAGATTATATCTCACACTCATTCACATCCCTAAGCACTAAGCTATCATATCATGTCCATCTAAGAATACATTACTATACTAAGCATTAACCATATGAACAATAAACAATCACAATGTACAAAGAAACCATAACACGAGATATACATGGTTCGCCCCCATCCTGGGGATATGTCCACCAATTCTTCCTCTCTTTATTATCTTCATTCAATCGTTTACATGCACAGAGCCACAATATCCTACTCTTCATAGGACAAGAGATCTACGCGCACTCAACCATATCCTCCTTCCTAAGCTAGGTTACAACACCAAAACTTTACACTATCTCTTACAGTCACTTGCACTTAGCCTTGCAAGTTTCACACAGTATGCACAAAGCATGTAAAACAATCACTTGCACTTAGCACATCATCACACACATGTCTATATCATCCTTCGTGTCTCTTCTTACATCGCCTAAACATCTATTTATACATTAAAAATGGGCCTAAACATGGGTAAACCCATGGGATGACATCCCCATACATGTTACATAATCCCAAAACCAAAAAATCCCTAAAAAGGGGCTGAGATGCCGCAATCTCTTCTTCGAATTGTGCTCCACCTTCGACATCTTTTCGAAGTCCCAAAATAGGTCAAACCTGACCAAGGATCTCCAAAACTTGGTCAAGGGCCAACACGCCTCCAACACTCACTTGTGACTTGTCCTGAGTCACTCTGTTTTGGTTCATTTTTCCTCAAAATCCTCAAGCTTAGCTCGAGCTGCTTCGACCGGTTGTTGCGCCAAGGCCTCCTGCTCAACAAATTTCTGAAGAACTAACTCATTCACCGGTCCTTCCAAGCGTTGCTCAACTATAGTGATTACTTTCTCTAGTTATTCTCCTCATCCTTTAATCTCCTCAAACATTTGACAAGTTACATTCTGGATTGGCTGGAGTCTCTAAGTTACTTCCATGACTTTACTCTGTATGGTGTGGACTTATTGTTGAACAGTGTGTTGTTCTTGTGATCTTTTCATTCTTTCAACTCCAGACAAGAGCTTCAACTATGCCTATACCGTTGTTACTTGTTGCTTTGCCTCCTGGAGTTGGGATTCCAGTATCTTTAGTACAAGGTCTTCAGTAAGTTGTTCATAAGTCTATGCACTTTGATCACTGAGTTGATTACATTCCATGGAGAAGGTCTTGATTCTCTCAACTGCGCTCCGGGTAGTGGCTTCTCTTTGGTCTCGTACATTTTGTGGACTGCTTGTCACTGACTGTAGCTCTAGATCTGTTATTCTTTGTTGAATTTGTTGAATGGCTTCAGCGAGCTTTGCTACTTGATGCTCTACTGGGTCTTCCTCCTTTTTCTCTAAGCCCATCACAGAGCAGAGTGCTCTATTGACTACTTATTTTACTCCAACCTGCTCGACAAGAAGTTGTTCCTTTTCTCATTGGATATGTGTTTTCTCTTCTTCAAATTTTGACTAGAGGGTAGCCTTCTCCTTCTACACAATCCTGCGTTTCTCTATTACTTCCTCTTGTTCTTTCTTCAGGGCCACTGTGGCCTAATATTTTTATTCTTGTGTGTTATGAAGGTGAGCTTCGGTCGCATCAGCTATTCTGCAGAGTTGGGTAGGCTCATCTCCTAAATCTGGTTCTTCTGATGGTGGGGGCGTAGTGGACACTGTGTGGCTAGAGTGAAGGGATTGATGTACCCCACTGAGTTATGTCTCAATTCTATCATACATGGCTTCTTGTTTGGCTATAGTGTTCTGCAAGAGGTCCTGTGAGGTGTCGGATATGTCTGCGATGATGAAGTTGAATTCATCGAGCATGAGTACAGTCTTTAGCTTAGTCTTAGTAGCTTTGGACTTCTTCCAGGAAGTAGGTTTCATAGGGGAAACCTTCCTTTTCTTAGATGGATCAATCTCATCAACATGATGCCTAGACGGTTTTACTTCGCCTTGTTTCTACTGATCTTCTTTCCCATTGTTCTCTTCTTTATTTACTTCATCGTTACCTCCTCCTCCATGTGATTCTAAAGTAGTTTCTTCTGATGCACTACTCAGGTTTTGTACCTCTTCTATCTTCTTCCTTCTTCTGGTTCCAAGTGTGTCATGTGCTTCGCGAGTGGCCTCCAAGCTTCCGATTTGTTCGGGATTAGACAATTCTATGGGGTCAACAGGGATAAAAAGATCTGCAAGCCAGTCCTTAGTTATCTCTTCTAGGTCCTCTCCTATGAGCTTATAGTATGATTGAAGATCTTATTTACTCTCATCTGCACACATGGTGATGTAAATGAAGTGTCGATCTGCGCAAAACTTCATAAGTGGCCTGAACTAGTGTAGAGTGTTTGGTGTCATGCGAGGGACAACTTCAATAGCCCTCTTTAACTGGAGATAGTATGTATGGAATACCGTGTTCAACTACCATTGTTTTCTCATATTGCTCAAATACTAGAGCGTAGTGAACTTCGTAGCGAGCGGCTTGAATGGCTCAATGTAGGGGAAGGTCACACCTTCTGGCATCTCCCAAGCTCTAAACACGATGAGGATCAGGATCCAGCTAAAGTGGAACTCATAGCCCTGATCATGAGCTTCGTGGAAATCCAGTTCTAACTGGTTGACTAAGTACTTTGCCCAATTCATCTGGAGTCCTTCCACACATTTCCCAGGGAGGTCAACAATGAACCCTGTGACCTATGTAGTTCTATTCTTTCTCACTAGATTTTTTGCGATCATCTGACAGGCCAGGTGCACTGCGCCATTCTAGATGGTGGTACCTTGTATCCTCGCATCCCCTTTTCTACATCGCCATATGTATCTTTAATCCTTTGTGCCAGCGCACGGTCTGCAGCCTTCCCTGGGTAGAATTCTTGCGGGTCTAGTCCATGCATGCTCTATCTAGTCATCCTATGGATCAGTGTTGGGTCAACGGTGATGCGTTTGTCTAGCCACAAATAGCCGACATGGTAGAACGACAGCAGAAGCTTAACGCACGTGTTAACTTCCTGGTGTCTTCCAAAATGTGGTATCTTCATTACGTTCAGGACAGTGGACTGTGCGAGGTTCATAGTCCATGGTTGGGGGATTATCCTCGAGTTTTTCCCCTTCATCCTAGTCAAGTACCTTTGAGGGGTGAGCATGTTGTGGTTCTTGCGATCCCCTAGGTTGAATTCGTTGAATTTTAATGTCATGATCTTGTCTATCTAGGTTCGAACTGCATGTATCCCCTTCGGGAGGTACGCAGTAACCAAGGTGTAATTGAAGTCCCTTGGGACACTATCACGACTCACCGCGCCAGCCAGGGGTAGGATGTAGTCGGGAAAGATAGACGGGATAAACTTTGCATTCGCCAAGTCATCTCGATTATCGGTTCTTTTCTCGACTACGACTCAGGATGGTCCAGATCTGCGAGTAGTCGACACAAAGGCTTCTACTCCTCTCATCGATGAAGCTTGAATCCCTGCGGACATTACTTTTTCAGACATTAAATCGATTAGAACTTCTTCAACCAACTTCTCCATGGTGTTGAGTTCATCCGATATGCACGCTCTCGATCGGATAACTCAGGTCGACGAATGAATTCTCAATGTACTAGAAAATGTGTCGAAGTCTCAGTAAACACAGCATGGTAGCAATGACTTATTATGTTGGCTCGGATACAATTCGTGAAAGTGTTCTCGGTGCAACAGTCGATGGACTAAGTAGACAGTGAGGTAACAGATCTCTCAAACGGGCAAGAATATTTCATCAATGCATTTATGTCCATTATGGAGCGGTCCCAACGGTCTGATGGTAAGATTTCTAGTCATAAGTACTTTTCTAACTGTTCGGGAGCATTAGTGTAACAGTCATAATGCCTCCAACAGTTATACTGCTACTTACCTAGATTTTTCACTTAGATTTTACCTAGATTTTTCACATACTTTCTCACAACTCCCACTGCATGTGCAATCTCTAGCTTTGTGCACACTATAACATACATCAAGCTAGTAATTTTCAATGAGTATGGAACCTTGGATCTGCTCATGTGTATTGGTACACATTTCCTTATTAAGCTTGAAATGGTTGGCTAAAGGTGTACTAACTTGTTTTGCATCTTGCATTTTAAATCTTTCCAACACCTTCTCTATGTACTCACCCTGAGACAATGTTAATTTATGATTTTTCCTGTCTCTGGTTATTCTCATACCAAGGATTTTCTTTGTATCAACCAAATCCTTCATTGCAAATGAATAAGATAATTTTATTTTGAGCAAATTTATATCATGCATGTTATACCCTACAATAATCATGTCATCTACATACAATAAAAAAATAATATAGTTGTTATTATCTAGTCTCTTAAAATAAACACATTGGTTAAAATGACATCTATTGTAACCTTGTCCTGTCATAAACCTATCAAATTTAAAATACTCTGCCTCAGAGATTGTTTTAGGCCATACAAGCTCTTTTTCATCATGCATACTAATTTATTCGTCCCTTTGACCTTGTACCCTTGTGGTTGTTGCATATAAGTCTCTCTCTTCAAGTCCCCATGGAGAAACATTGTCTTTACATCTAACTATTCAATATGCAAATCTTCTACTGATGCTAAACTTAAAATAGTTCTAATTGGAGTCATTTTAACAACAAGAGAAAGCATTTCATCAAAATATATACCTTTCTTCTATGTAAACCTCTTTACAACAAGTCTAGCCTTGTACGTTTTTTTTCCTCCATCTTCTTCCTTCAACTAGTATACCCATTTAATTTGCAATACTCTTTTACCTACAGGAAAATAAACCAAGTCCCAAGTCTAGTTATGCACCAAGGAGTCCATCTACTCTTTCGTGCCTTGCTTCCACTTATTTCTAGTTTCTACTTGCATTTCTTCTTCGTATCTTTCTAGTTCACCAAAATCAATCAACAATAAATAATAAAGTGAAGAAGAGTATCATTCAAGTGGTCTAATTAACCTATTAGATATTCTAACAACACTTGCAAGGGTTTAAGGTACTTTTTGTTGTTGAAAATTTTGATTTTTTGGCACTTCTCGAATTTCACTTTCTATGATTTAATCAAGAACTATGTATTTTGTGTTTGTATTATGTATATGTTTGCAAAAGTTGTATCTTTTCACTATTCTTTTTCTTCCCAACTCTGAGAAATTTTACTCTCTTTTGTTTTCCATAAACACAGTGCTCACAGAAATCCAAATCAACCTGCTTCAAATATGGACACAAATTCCTTGAATGGAGAATTTGCATCCCCTTCTCACTCATGTTCCCACACCTATGATTCCATAATGTTGTATTCTCTCATGTAGAAACTAAAGCAATAAAAGAGTCAAAATTACTAGTACATTAATATAATGTACCTACCTTCTCTCTTGTTTCTATTATAAGTGATCCTTTAGTGACTTTCCATGAATTGTTTGTAAACGTAATTGTAAAAGCTTCACTTTCCAACTGCCCCACTAAAATTATATTTATTCTCAAATCAAGAACGTGCTTTACCTCTTTCAGTAACCATTAGTTTCTATTTTTCAACTTTACCTGTATCTTACCCTTTCCAACAATTTTACATGGTTAATCATCACCTAAATAAACCTGTTCAAAATCCGTTTTAACATAGTCTTGAAAATATTTCCTATGGGGTCTGGCATGAAATGAATCCCCTAAATATACCACCCAAGAATCAGTAATATTATTTAATGAATGGATTAAATCATCTTGCAACACATCACCTGATATATTTTATTCTTGATTATTCTCCTATTGTCCATCTCCTTGTTTTCCTTTTCAAGACCAATAGTCTTTCTTCAAGTGTCCTTTCTTCCCACAATGTCAGTACTCCAAATTCCCTCTAGATTTTGGTTTTCCCTTCTTAGACTTCCCATGGTTCCCTAGGATTTTTCCTCTCTCCATTTGTGGGAAACCCAATGGCCATCCATGTGAATCCCAAGGAAGGCACACTCACTTAGATAGCTATATTATTGGAAGGATCACTCTCTCATCTTATTAGAGGACAAGAACAACTGGTCACAAGTCCCAAAGAAGTAGTTGATCAGATATAACTAATTGGATGTTAGAATCTAGTGGTACCTTAACCCATTCAAGACATCATGTAATAATAAGAATACATATAATCATGCCTCCTATTCTAAATAAAGAGATGTAAATTTTTCTCTTAGTTTGGTTATACTATTCATGGTTTCATGTTCTAGTTAAATTCCTGAGTTTTGTTATTTTAGATCAAATGATATCAGAGAATCCATCTGAGATGCTACTCTGGTGATTTTCTGACAGAGAAATTGTTTTTATGGATTGCTAGTTTTTTTATGCATCCCATATTCAGATCCAAAGGTGCACTAGGAATTTCTCCACCCTCCATAAATGAGTCTATGTTCTAAGGTTTTCTCTAGAACTCCACTGCCCAGTCTTTTGTGGTGATTTGAAGCTTTAGAAGTGCACTTGGGGTCCAAATCACCCTCCATCTCTTCCAATGTAGTGTGATAGGTTTTCTCTCGCCCTCCATTGCTTAGTGTTTTAGTTATGGGGATATTCCACTCCTCCCCACTTCTCTAGTTTGTGAAAGGGCATGCTATGGTTTTCCATGCCCTCCCCTCTCTTCTAGTGTGCCTACTCAGTGTGATATTGGCAAGGGTTTGCTAGAAGCCTTCCCCTTTGGGTTCCTAATAGTGTGCTCAAGGTTTTGGATATAGGGTTTTCCCATCCAAATATATATTTTGATCTAGAACCAAATATAGATCTAGATTCGAATCCAAATCCTAGTTTCTTCAATCTATGAAGATCATGCCTCCTCATAAGGACTCCTCTCCCAAGGATTCTACATCTGGAAAATCTTCTCCCATTCAAGACTTGACTCTTTCTATGAATTAGATCATGTGGCCCCAACAGAGATCCCCAGTGCCAATGCAATTGGATACACATTTCCAGTTTCCTAAGTTTTCAGAGTATATGAATGGTGAGCTCGTTAATTCCTAGTTCTGCAGTATATCCACTTATTTCAAGACCTTCCCAGGAATGACAGAAGAAGAGAAGATATATATTTCCAGTTTGAAATTGGTAGGGATTTCTCAAGCCTGGTGGGATGCCCAAATAGATACCTCCTCTTGGGAAGTGGACTTCGACGATCCTTCTGTGGACACACCTCTACCGATTGGTTCTTGGGATACCTTTTTTCAAGTGTTGCGGAATAGTTTCTATCCCTCAGGTACCTTCAGACTCTCCCAGCTTGTTGGTTGAAACTCCACCAACTCTCGGGCTAGTCAGTCCAAAGCTACATTTAGGTTTTTAATAAGTTTTGTAATCAGCTACAGATTGAATATTCGAAAGAGGTACTCATTGTTAAATTTAACTCTGGTATTTTATTGTTTATATATGGAGAGGTTGATTTATTTTAAATATCTTCTTCAGATAAGGCCTTTATTTTGGCCTTGGCTATGGAAAAAACTTTCACTCCTCACCTTCACTCTCCTCTAGCCAAAGTTGGCCCTACCTAAGATCCTCCTTCTTGTTGATGTTTTATAGATTCGGGAGGTATTCCCACAAGTGGCCTTGGTGTTGGGCATGTGGGAATATTCGTTGGCACCACATTGGACTTTTCATTTGGTGAAAAAACCCTTGGACTGGAGCTTGGGGCTTCATGGGTTTGTTGATGGGATTTGGGGGCTTGTGTTGGGGTTTCAAACCCACATGTGTGAATAAATAATTCTAATTTAATGTTTAGTTTAGTGGAGAGATCCTTAGAGTAAGATAATGGATTCTAAACTCACTTTGGACTCCTATAAAAGGAGATGAGAGATTGTGACAATATCATTGTCACATTATGGAGTTATCATAAGTGCATGAGCACTTATGCTAGGAGGCTTCATGATTTTAACAAGGGAATCTATGCACTTTGGAAAATCTAGCCTAGGGTTTCTTGGACTTTCTGATTTTCTATTTTCATCCAAGAAGGAAGGCTACATGTGTGAGAGAAGGTACATGTAGCACATGTGGAAGAATACAACTGGCACATGTAGATACATATGTATAGTCACACATGTGATAGTACATATATCACACGTGTGAGGGAGTTGGTATAGTTTGCACATGTGAGGGAGTTGGTACAGGGGACACATGTGAAAATTTTGGCCAAGTGGTACGTCCATATAGGTTGACGTCATCATTATGTACAGTTAGTACGACTAATGTTAGTAGGTCATACAAGTGATGTTGGAAGTTTTGTAAGTGAGGAGGTATTTCTGGGTAATTTGTTGATTTCGTAATTGCTGAAGAGAACTATTTTTTCCACAGATTTGGTGAATTTTTAAGTTGTTGACAGGGTTGATTTTTCCCTCAGAAAATTCTAAATTTGAAAGTTTACAGAACAAAAATTGTGTGTCTGATGTGCATGGACATTTTCTCTCTAATCTTTATGTTTCCACTGTTGTAATTTTCTATCATAATTTCAATGTAAAATTATTCAGTGATAACAACCTAGGGTTTACTATTTGAGTCACTTAGAAGTAATTTTCATACCTAAAATTATTTGCATAAACATCAACATGGTATCAAAGTTGAGGCTTTGAAAAGTGAGAAGGGTTATCTTGAGACACAAGCAGTTGCAGATTGGTTGTACAACAGATTTGTTGTTGCGTATTTTTGTTTCTTGTTCTGGGCAAGTCAAAATGGTGAACACTCTAAATATTGAGGACAGGTTGGATGGGGAAACAAATTTATGGGCTTGGAATTCATGGATTCTCCTTCTCTTAGAGGAGAATGACCTCAAAGAATATGTTGAGGGTGTGGTTCCAAGTCTCGCTAATCTGCAGGAATTGGCAGCTCATAAGAAGAAAGAAGTGAAGGCCTAGAGGGTGTGTTGGACTCCATAAAGGATCATTTGATTCCTCACATTTTTTATAAGAATATAGCTAAATATATGTATGATTCTTTGGTGGTCTTGTACCAAAGTGGGAATGTAGGCTAGAAATTGATTTTGAAGCACCAGCTCCAAGTTATTGAGATGTCTAGTTCAGACAAAATTGTTAGCTACCTCATGAGGATCACTCAGATCTATTATTAGCTTGCATCCATTGGTGAGGTAGTTGATGATATTGAGTTGGTGAATGTGGATTTGAGTGGTATTTCTATGTCTTGGGAACCATTTGTGCATGGGATTTGTGCACGAGAGAAGTTTCCATATTTTGACAGACTATGGACCGATGGCATCTAGGAGGAAGCTTGGTTAGAGTCCAAGAATGGTAGGAGTAAAGGAACCAGTGATGAGAACCAAGCCCCGGTCACTCATATCTGGAAGGGAATAAAAGGTGGTTCTCCAGAAAGAGAGGCATCTCTAGAGCCGAGGAGAAAGAAGGACCTTAGAAAGGTCAAGTGTTTTGCATGTCAAGTGTATGGTGGTTATTCTTCACAATGTCCACAGAGGAGGAGAGGGGGAAGGATCTAGCAGGCATCAGCTGCAGAGATTGATGAGGTCACATACAAGATTTAGAGGGAGTTTTAATTGGTCTCTTCCCTTTTTGGTACAATCTCTGGTAGTGGGACCTGATTAGTGGATAGTGGAGATTCATGTCATATGACAGGATCACGAGAGTTGTTTGAGAGATTCACATGGACTAACTTAGATATGTGCATGGAGCTTGGTATGGTTACCAAACATGTAGTGCAAGGATCTAGAAAAGTATGATTCCATTTGGAGTTACGAGATGTATTGAGGGTGAAAAATGTGTTATGGGTGTCAGAACTCAGGAGGAGTGTGCTCTTAGTCTCAACAATTGAGGAGAAGGGCTATGTTATTTTTTTCTGAGATAGAAAGGGGTTATTCATGCCCATAGGATCTAACCTCAAATCAATATTGGTTCTTGGAGTTATAGAGAGAATCTTGTATAGGATAAAGGGCCAATCTATGCGAGCTATGGCTAGTGGTAGCAGAGTGATAGAGGTCAACAAGTAGTTAGCTCTAAAGTTTGTAAAGATTCATAGGGAGTATGAATTCATAGGGATTCAACAAGCTCAGAGGGAGATTCATCCATTCAGAGGGATTATACCTTTAGGTTTAGATAGAGGATTCTTCCAATGCCATCATCAAGGTGTCATGGGTTGAGGAAGCTAGGTAGGAAGTTGATAAGTGGGAGGGTTCTAGGAGAAGCAAGCCCTTCAAGGAGGAAACATGAAATATAGTAGGACTTGCTTCGATGACAGAGGGAGAAAACAATTAGGAGGATTGGAGTGAAATTATTGTAGTAGATCTAGTGTAGGAGGAAGAGATACTTCCATTATGGAAGATATAGATACTTCCAGATTATGGAGGATGGAATACCTCCCTCGCTAAGAGGGAGTGTTGATGTTTTGTAGCTTCGGGAGGTATTCCCACAAGTGGGCTTGGTTTTAGGCATGTGGGAATCTTTGTTGACACCACATTGGACTTTTTTGCTTGGTCAAAACCCCCTTCGATTGGATCTTGGGGATTCATGGGCTTATTGATGGGATTTGGGGCCTTGTGTTGGGGTTTCACACCCACATGTGTGAATAAATATTTCTCATTTAATGAGGTATCCTTAGAGTAAGCTAAGTTATTTTAAACTCACTTTGGACTCCTATAAAAGGAGAGGAGAGAATATGACAATATCATTGTGACATTATGGAGTTAGCATAAGTGAGTGATCTCTTGTGTTAGGAGGCTTGGTGATTTAAGCAAGGGAAATTCTACACTTTGACAAATTTGTCCTAGACTTTCTTTGACTTTCTTATTTCTTGTTTTCAGCCAAGGATGAAGGCCACACAGGTGAGAGGAAGGAAACAACTGGATGCACATGTGAGAGAAGGTATAGGTTGCATGTGTGGAAGAAGACAACTTGCACATGTGGAAATATTCATATGGTCACACGTGTGAGAGTCCGTACAACACACGTGTGATAGTTCGCACGTGTGAGGGAAATAGTATAGTCTGCATGTGTGAGGGAGTTGGTACAGGCGGCACATGTGAAAATTTTGGGCAGGTGATAGGTTTGTACGGCATGACTTCAAATTTTCGTAAGATTGACGTCAGAAAGCCATACATGTGGCGTCGGTAGGTTTGCAAGTGAGGAGGTATTTCCGGGTAATTTGTTGATTTTTTAATTGTTGAAGAGGACTAATTTGTCGCCAGATTTGGTGAATTTTTGAGCTATTGAGAGGGTTTATTTTTCCCTCAAAAAATTCTGAATTTGAAAGTTTACAAAACAAAAATTTTGTTTTTCATGTGCATGGACATTTTCTCTCTGATATTTATGTTTCCATTGTTTTAATTTTCTATCTTAATTTTAGTGTAGAATTATTCAGTGATAATATCCCTAGGGTTTACTGTTTGAATCAATTGGAAGTAATTTTCAGAATTGAAATTAGTTGGATAAAAATTGACACTTATCATGCCTCTCCCACCTCACCCAAAACTAGAAAATGGAGTTCTTATCACAAATCTCAGTTTCACTCAGTTCAATGTCATGTTCTTCATAATCAAAATCCTGTCAATACTTTATTCACTGATTCTCATTTGTCCTCCTCGAGAACAACACCTTCCCCAGACCTAATCACCTTGAAGAATCCTATGAAACTAGATCCCTCTCTCCTACTCATGGCCATTGATTCCCAGAATTCTTCACCAGCGCCTTTGTTTACTCACAATTTCCATATCAAGAAATCCCTGGCCATGCTCATTCTCAATAATGGTAGCCAAAATAATTTTGTTTCTTAGGATTTTTTGTAGTGGTTGGCACTTCCTACTATCCCTGATCCAAAACCCTACCAATTGGTTTGGGTCCATATGGATGGACTTTATGTGATGGTGACCCAACGTTATTCCCTTACTTTTTCCATCGACCCTTTTCACGATACTATTCTTTGCGATGTGTCTCCTTTAGATTCTGCAGATGTGCTTCTAGGTATTCCCTATTAAGAACTATGTCAAGCTATATACCATGATTGCAATCATTAGTATCATCTTCATAAACATGGTTGTAGCTATGTCGTCACCTCATCCTCTCTGAAATCCCCTGCCTTACTTTCTGGCCAACCTGTTGTTCATCAAAACAGTATTAACAAATCCATTTCTGTTAAGGTCCTAACCCGCACATGGGTAGATTAATGTATTCGGATGTAATAAAGGTCAATATTAATAAGACCTTTCAATAAAAGAGAATTAGGCGGATGTAAGAAGACCTAATAGAAGCTTCCGCTTCTAGAAGGAT
>ML776734.1:1129825-1144028 GCA_009831015.1 Picea engelmannii
TGTTCAAGTGCTATTTCTGTTGCTATTTCGTATATCATTTCTGTGTATTGTGAAGATTATGCTGGATATTTTACTGTTATTCTGTCATTTCTAGCATTTCGTTTCTGTTCTGCATATTTTATATATCTGGTATCTTGCAATTTCCCTATGTTTGGTGTTCTCTCTTAAATAGAAAAACCTCTATCATGCCCTTCCTTCATATATGGATGTTTTAATCACATCCTTTGAATATGTCTTTGCTACTCCCATTGGAATACCCCCGTTCATTCCATTGATCTTATTCCTAGAGCCACTTTTCTTAATGCCTCTTATTATCACCTTGCTCCCTGTGAGGCTAAGGAAGTGGAACGCCAACTCCAACAACTTATTAATATTGGCCACATGAACTGAGTTCTTCAAGTTGTGCCTCTCCTTCCTTCATCATTCCCAAGAAGGAGTCTTAGGAATGGCATTTAGTCATAGAAAATTGAACTCTTAATAATGCCACTATCAAGAATCATTACCTTCTACCATGCATTGATTATTTACTGGATCATTTGAAGGGTTATCTCTTCTTTACCAAAATGTATCTTACAATAGGATATCATCATGTTTGCATGAATGAAATAGACACATGGAAGAGATATTTCAAAACCAAATTTGGGCTTTATGAATGGATGGTGATGGCATTCGGTCTTACTAATGCCCCTGCCACTTTCATGAGGCTAATCAATGAGTTAGAGCACATTTGGGTAAAATTGTGGTGATCTATTCCGATTATATCTTGGTATTTATCCAGACCTGGGAGGATCATTTTTTCCATGTGTGCATTGTGCTAGAATTATTTCGCACTCACAAACTGTAGGTGAAACATAAAAATTATTCTTTTGGGAAACTTCAATTCAATATTTGGGATTTTTTGTCTCTGATGAGGGTGTTAGCCTAGACCCCAATAAATTCCAAGCTCTTTCATAGTGGCCAATGCCTCACTCAGCTCTAGAACCCAAGAGATTTATGGGTGGAATTAATTTTTATCAATGGTTCATTACTAACTTCTCTTAGTTAGCATCCCCTCTTCATCTGTTGGAAATATAACTGAGAGGGGGGTGAATCATTTATATATATATATATATATATATAAGAATAAGATTGAAAATTTTCTCGTGTTTTCTTTTTATTCTTTCTAGATTATTATTTAATTTGTTGTTGATAACTTAACATGCATATATATATAATGATCAATCATACAGAATACACAGAGACACTGATTTTACTGAGGAAACACGTAAAGGGTAAAAAATTCTTCTTCTTTATATGATAAGTAATCTTTACATTCTGTGCATTATCATATTTATGAGCTCCAACTCATTGTGAGTTTTCCACCTCTGTTTTGCAAGATGCAACTTGCTGAGAGCACCAACTCTCTGGATTCTCTAGCACCCACTAGAAGGAAGAACCAACTCCCTAAGTGTTCTAGTACCAACTAGATGGAAGCACCAACTTCCAGTCACACAGGCACGACCTGTATAACAGGGAACAATAGTTCTCCCTTGCACCTCCCTGCCACCCTGGTTTTTCTGCCTACAACGAGATGGAAGATACAACTCCCTGTGTTCAAGCACCCAATTGAACCTCTGAGGACAGTAATCCTCCCTAGCACCTCCCTGCCACCCTGAAATCTAAAAATTTGATTTAAGTGTTCTATTACAGTGAGACAATGTTTATTCAAAGACTTACAAGTCACTTCATTGTTCTGCTACACTGAATTTCTTTGCCTCAATCAATGTCTCTCTGCTTTCATATTCTTGAACTTTTTGATCTTCTGCTCTAACTCTGCATGTGAAACTCAACCTACTTTTTCTGTCTCAGATATACATTCTTGTTCCCTGCTTCTTCTCTGCTTTTTCTCCTATAGACTTCATACTTCTACCTGCATGAATCACTCCCAATAATCATAGCACCGATCTCTTCTTTGTTCTACATTTTTATAGTCTTTGTGCACCTTGTGCATGTTGCATGTGCTATCCCACTACATACACTTCACTACATTCATCATCACTGGCCCTTCTCCTAAGATCCTTTGTATTTACTGATTGTAACAGTCTTCGACCCATTTCTATCTGACAGTCAACTCTATGATGAGTCTACACTCCACTGGCATTTGCCTCAAGACTCTTCGTCTTCTCTGCCGATCACCCTGAAGACTCTTTGAATTCTCTGGCAGAAACCATTAGTGGTCTCCAATCGTTACACTGAGGCTCTTTGGCTCCTCTGGAAGTCACCCTACATCTCCTCAAATTCTCTGGCAGTTACTGAGAGAACCTTCACGCGTTCATGTGTTTTGGCACCTTCTCTCTTCCTGAGGAAAACTTCACAGTGGGCATTTTAGCCTTTCTGGATAATCCCTTTCCTTTCACATGTGGCCTTAGGTGGTGACCAAACACCTATTCAGAAGTCGTTTCACGATTTAGCGTTCTGGGATATCTAGCTGCAAGTTGCCTCGCTCCACTCACAAAACTCCGAAATGGAGCCTATTTTTGCTAGCTCCTTCCCCTCACTTCCGTTGATATGACCACTGGGTGTGACCACAGCCCCATTTGAAAGTGCATTTTGTGATTTTTCACTTCGTGGATTATCCATTGAGTCCCTTGACTCCTCTAATTCTTGGTACCCAGAATGGATCCTAGCTACGCTAGCTCCTTCCATTCACGTGACCACCGACGGTGACCAAGGGCCAAGTTTGAAAATAAATTTTGCAATTTGTGTTTCAGGGATTCTATGAAGAGTCGTCTCGACTCTCCATGTCGCAAACACCAAAATGGAGTTTGGCTTCTCTAAATCTGCTCTATATCTCATGACGATGTGACCATGAGTTATGACCACTCACCAATCAAACGAGTGCTTCACTCTCTAGATCAACGATCCACAACATTTTTTTATCCAATGACTATGATCATGTCGTGACCTCGCATATCATGAGTTCCCTCAACACTTCCTTTGGCTTTCCTGATTTGCAAGTCAGTGAAATCCCAATCACTCACCATGTGTCCTCTGGCTCCAATGACCAGGATCTTTCGTGACCTTCCATATCATGAGTTCCAGCAACTCCTTCCTCTGGAATTCCTGATCTACGAAACGCCGAAATGGATCCACATAAAATCAATAGTCGATATCTATCGTTGATCCAACGACTCGGATATTTTTTCAATTTTGTGTATCACGCGTTGGAAGTTTAGGTCCCTCCTTCCTTTGACCTTCCAGTCAGCGAAATGTTGATCTGTAGCCACGTGTCCTGCTCGAAGATGGGCAGTCCTCCTGCTTTCGAGATTTTGTAAGCACGCTTCACCTTGCACTTTAAAGATCATGTAGGTTCTCCTAGATCCAATGACAGTCATTCCCCATGCTCAGATCTAACACCCGATATCTGTCCTCCATCTATGCGCTCCTCCTATCTGGACTTACAATGTCTTTCAAGCCTGTTTTCCATCAAATGACAGGCGCACTCTGCCTGTGCTATCTGCATGTGTTTTTATTTCCTGTAACCATACCATGTTGTTCTTGTCATCAATGACAAGTACGCTCTGCCTGTAAACATGCCAACGATCTCCCCCTTTGGAATTGATGGAAACCCTGAACGATTGCGCTAATTTGTTTGGACCTCTAGCTATAGCATCTGGTTTGGACCACTCATGTTCTCCCCCTTTGACATCAATGTCAAAGAAAACATGCTCCCCCTGAGTTGTTGCGGTATTTTTTAGAGGGATCAAATATTCAACCAATACATACTCCCCCTGACAGGATGGACTCTCTTAGGTTGATAATGGGATCATGCCCAACTTCTGGCATAGATACTCAAACTAAGCTTGTGAAAGCAGTTTAGTGAAGATATCAGCAATCTGATCTTTGGATGGAATACAATGCACAGAAGCCACAGAGTTGGTTACCTGTTCCCTCAAGAAGTGATACTTGATGGGTATATGTTTGGTCTTGGAGTGAAAGACAGGATTCTTTGACAAACTAATTGCACTGGTATTATCACAATGAATTGGGATCGATGCAGTATATTTTACCTCCAAGTCTGCAAGTGTCTGAATCATCCACAATACTTGGGTATAGCAAGTGGCAGCTACAATGTATTCATCTTTTGTAGTTGATATGGAAATGGAACCTTGCTTCTTGCTCAACCATGATACAAGAGAATCTCCTAAATAGAATGCACCTTCACTCGTGATTTTACTTTCATCCACGCAGTTAGCCCAATCAACATTTGAATAGACTGATAGTTGGAAATTTTGATTCCTAGGATACCATAGACCATAGTCCATTGTTCCTTTCAAATATTTGAATATTATTTTGATAGCTAACAAATGACTTTGTTTAGGTGCATCCTGATACCTTCCTACCATTCCAACAGCATGCATTATGTCTGGACGGGATGTTCTGATGTACAATAGGCTACCTATCATAGACCTATATGAAATCTGGTCAACATCAAGTGAGTCATCATCCTTTCTTAACTTGCATCCAATGACCATAGGTGTGCTCATAGGTGTGGAATCTTCCATTTGAAACCTTTTCAACATTTCTCTTAGATATTTCTCCTGAGAAAGAAATAATCCTTCAGACCTCTAAGTAATTTGCAGACCAAGAAAAAATGATAGTTCCCCTATCATAGACATTTCAAATTCAGACTGCATGGTAGAAGCAAACCATTGTACCAATGAATCATTATTTCTTCCGAAGATGATGTCATCTACATAGACCAACACGATGAGCAAATAATCACTCTTTGTTTTGATATATAGATTTTTTTCAACCGTTCCTCTCTTGAACCCTTTGTTTTGAATATACTTATACAGTCTGTAATATTAGGCACAAGGAGCTTGTTTCAACCCATATAAATCTTTCTTCAACTTGCAGACAAAGTCAGGGTTATCTGACAGCTGGAAACCCTCTGGTTGTTCCATATAGACTTCTTTTAGATCTCCATTTAGAAAATGTTACTTGACATCCATTTGATAGACTTTGAATTCTTTATGGCAGGCATAGGCAAGAAACATTCTAATAGCTTCTAATCTTGCTACGGGCGCAAATGTTTCATCAAAGTCCAGTCCTTCTATTTGAGCATATCCTTTGCAGACCAATCTGGACTTATTTCTTACAATATTTCCTTGTTCATTCATCTTATTTTTGTAGACCCATTTGGATCCTATTATATTTTTAATTGCTAGCCTAAGAACGAGTTTCGAAGTGTCATTATTTTCAATCTGATCCAATTCCTCATTCATTGATTTTACCCAGATTACGTCTTTACTAGATTCATTAAAGTTCTTGGGTTCCATCATGGATATGAAGTCTATGTGTGATTTCTCGGTGTCTTTGATTATCCTTCTCCTGGTTTGTACACCTTTGTCTTTCTCACCAATTATCTGACTTTCAGGATGATTCGTTTGAGTAATTTTGAAGGAAGGATTTGATGTTGATTGTCGTCTTGACTCTTCTTGTCTAGGTGTCTCTTCTCCACCTAATTCATCATATTCCTGTGACTCTAAGATTTGTTTTTCTTCATCTTCATTATTATTATCCTCTTCTTCATTTGACTTGGTGCTTATTTTATGTTGAACTTTTACAGGAGCTTCTTCGTCAATTCAAACATCAAAACAATCTACTAATTTATGCAATCTTTTGTTAAAGCATATGTATCCTTTACTGTTCATTCCATATCCTAGGAAGATACCTTCATCATATCTACTATCAAATTTTCCCACATGATCATCATTATTCTTGATGTATCATTTACTTCCAAATACTTTGAAATGCTTAATGAATGCAGGTCGACCAAACCACATCTCATGTGGAGTTTTATCACTGTTTGGCCTTAGATGTGCCTTGTTTAGAATATAAATAGCTGTGTGAATAGCCTCCACCCATAAGGTTTGTGAAATGTCCCTCTCATTCATCATAGCCCTTTCCATCTGATGCATTGATCTATTTTCACGTTCTACCACCCCATTTTGTTGAGGGGTACTTGGAATAGTATATTCTCTTTTCATTCCATGTCTATCTGTTATAACCCTAAATTGCACCACACATGCTTACTTGGCATCAGGCCAACTCATATCCCTTCATTGCCAAAATACCTGCTGAAAAACCTCTTTGAAAATCCTCTTGGGTGAAGGTACACGCACCCTAACCCACTACTGCATGCGTTGGAATGCTAGTAGGTCTACTACTACACGCGTTGGAACGCTGGCAGGCCTACTACAACCCGCTTTTACCTAACAAAGCACAAAAACAGGGAAGTTGTTGACGGGACAAAAAGCTATGGGTCAGTTAACTGAACTCCCGGCCATGCATGGCCGAGAGTTCGTCCAAAACCCTAGCTCCTTCTAGCCTATAAAAGAAGGGGCAGGGGTACTATTTGGAGGAGGAAAAATATAGCAAAGAAACTCTGCCCAATTGCCAAGTCCATTTGTCCCAACCCTTTAGCCTTTCCTCAAGCCTAAGGAGAATTAACACAAAGCAGTTGGAGGACAAAGAAGAGGAGGAGCCCAGGATCAGGATCAAGGAGCGATGGTCGGTCTTGACTTCTATTGTAAGTTGATTCATTTTGAAAATAATAAAAAAGAATACTTTTCCCGTCCCAATGCATGAGTTATTTATGATTTATCTAATTGATGCTTAATTTCTAACCCTCAAGTAGGAAAAATAGCATGCATGCGTAGTTTTTTTGTCTTGATTGCAGGTTAACTTTGGGAGGAGCAGCGCAAGGAAGCGGTCAAAGTGCAATGGAGGATCTACACCAAACATCAGTAAAAAGGTTAGTACTTCCTTTCCATGCATGTGCCTTGAAAGAGGGGTTTAAGTTTTGGGGCGGTAGGTTAAAACATCATTTCTTTAAGGTCAAAATCTGCATGCAAATCAAACCCTAGTTTTCTAGTCCATAGGGTATTATTTCCCAACAACAGAATTGGCGACTCCACTGGGGAAGATACTCTTAGGGTTTCCAGATTTAGTTGAGGTTTTTGGGTAGTTTAAATGATTAGATTTTATGTTTCTTTGTTTTTCTGTTTTCTGTTAGGTCAGAGCTAGTAGGGAACCTGGTTCTTTATACCAGTTTTTTCCTTGACTGTTGCTTGACGGTAATTATTGGGACACACAGACGTACACGCAGCCTGAAGAAGGCCTACACGCATGTAACCTGCGCCCTAACCTTCTATAGCCCGCGTTTGAATGCCTGCTGTAGAGGTTTCAGTAGCGTGTAGGAGTCAGAGAGCTTGAGAGGCAGTCCTCCTCTTTCCTGTCAAAATTATACATTCTCAGGGGGCTTTCTGGATCCTGTCTGAGTCTTGTTGGTTCGTGGTCTTGTCTCAGTTTGCTTTATTGCATTTTTTTATTCTTTGTAATTATTTTTCTTTTCTGTTGGAAGAAGCATCCAAGCCTTCAAGAGACCCTGGTTGTCAATACCAGAGGCCTCTTCCAGGTCTGGGCTGCCTGTGTTTAGTTTTTTCTTGGATTTTATACCTACACGCGGCTTGTGTCAGTTCAGCCCATGGGTACCCGCGCGTTGTTGAAGGTCAACACACGTTTGAACGCGTGTTGTTTCAGTGACAGTAGCGGGCTTGACAGGTTTCTTTTCAAATCAGGGTGGGGCAGTCATCCCTTCCTATGGTGAGAAGTGTTCCTCTCAGGGGTTTGAGTCTAGGGTTGCACAGTCAGTAGGTTAGGGCCTCTTACCCTTATCCTGTTTTCTCTTAGTTGATAGTTGATAGAAAAGATAAAAAAGAAAAAAAATTGTGTTTTATGGTTTTTAGACAAGCGTAAGAAGCAGTTCTTTCTCGATTTACATTGTGTGTCTTTGCTCTATTTCTTTGCGATCTGCACTTTAAGCCAGAATTTTATTTTGTTTTCTTGGTTTTGTGCTTGTCGGCATTTTCCCTTTGTTGCTTCATTTAGCACTCAAATAAAATATATATATATATATATATATATATATATATCGTTGTTTCATTTTCTTCTTTGTTTGAAGATTGTGTTGTTGCATCAATAGTTAGGGAGAAGTCTTTTTGTTCATAAGTTTTCTGCAGTGCATTTAGAGCATAAGTAGCTCATAGTTGAGCGAAAATTCATTTATGTTTGTTGCATGAAACCTTAGCAAAATTGAAAAGAAAAAGAAGTCTTTCTTTGTGAAAAGTTGTTGATTTTTGCATTTAGTAAAAGTTTTTGTTTCCAGCATTTTTTATTCGTTTTTGCTTTGAGTCTTTACACACCATTAGTTTCACTTTCATACCTTGTGACGTAAAAATCCCATAAAAGCAACGCTAATTTAAAATCTATTAGACCTTTTGTTTGTAGGGTTCATACACTAGCTCAGGACTAGGGCCTTGGAATAGGTTGGAGAGGAAACTCTCCAAGGCCACTCAAAACCAAACATTGGAGTCTGTGATAGGGAGTGTAGAAGTCCAGTTACGTGGAAGTTATCTGGGACCCCCCTCTAACACAGGGCATAAACACGAGGTCGCGTGAGGAAAGGTAGCGGAGATAACCCCTCCAAAGCCGGACCAAGCGTAGTGGAGAACACATATCGAGGATTTGTCTTGGGATTCCGTCGTTTGCATTTGCCACGGGGCTTCATGGATCTCGAATCTGTTCGAGGTCCTCAATTGTCTTCCAGACCATTTTCTCTTGATACCCTGGACAGGTTTCGGTCTTGATACCCTGCTCATTGTGGTCTACCCGACTATCGACTGTACCCACCTGGTGACTGTTCGCATGCTGGCAAACTAGTTGCCAAACTTTTTAGGGACATACACAGGTGACTGTGGGGGTATACCGTGGTACCTAGGACAGACATCGGGCCACGCCTTGCAGAGTATACCCAGAGGGTGCTTCCATTTTCGAGTTTCACTTGCACCAGTAAGTTTCTCTAGTGTTGGTTGTTGTAACTGTTCTTCAAAATTGTTAGTGATTTCTTGTCTTATCTTTTAGGGGCTTCTTTTTAGTGTGTGTTATTGTTTGAACGTGTAGAATACCTTAGTGTGTCTTGGATCTTCTCACACAGTGGAGGATCCCGAGCTCCGCCGGTCACGAAGGCTCTTGGGCCTACCGCCGATTATACTGGAGCCACCCCCGCCACCATTGAGGCGAAAGCTAGACCAACAAGGATCTTTCAAAGCAACCGGGTCACAAACCATTGTGCCCGAACAACTCCTGGAGGAATCAATCGCCAATCTTGGCTCGATTGAAACCCCAACCACTGATACTTGGCCGCAAGTTATTGTGCCAATTCAATTTTACGAACACCTGTCAGTGCCTCACACAGTTATGGAACCAAACACTGTTACTTCCTCTGGGAATTCTTCCATTCCCACCACCATTTCTACCACAGAAGAAGCATCTCCTAACTTTCCGTCGTCGGTCCGAGCCACTACAGTCTCGGTCGCAACTACGTCGCACAGTGGACCGACCCCATCTATCGCGACGACCACACCTCCCTTCACACCTAGTGCGGCAGGCCCTTCGTTCTCATACGGTATGCCTAGTTCAGGTACATGTCCTGCACTCACTCACTCCACTTTACAGACTTTGTGTTTGGCGGCAGGGAGCTCTAACGCTCCTCTGCAAGGTCAACTTGGGGGAATTCCTGTCCCTTTTAATTATTTTCCTTACTCTGGAGGTCATATCTCTCCTTCGTCCCCTTCGCTTGGTGGTCTGCATCAGCAGTCCACTGGGTAGCCTACACACACGAGTTCATTTGGAGCCAGGAGTCAAGGAACACCTACACAAACTCTGTCGGTAGGTTCGTCACCGTTTGTTTGGAACAGGACATTTGGTAACAACACTTTCGCATCCACTACTTTCCCATCTGGGGGCACCCCCATCTTTGGACAGTCTAGTCCAGCGCAAGGTACTATTCCTGCGCCAAGGGCACATATAGAAGGACCTTGGAACTCAGCACAAGGATCCGTTCCTTCCTTTGGAATGTCGTTCTGGGGTAATTCTTTTCACAGTCAATGGAACCCTGGACAGACTTCTATGCCTCTCCCATCAGGACCGACATGGGGTAATCCTTCCCAAAGTTCGTCAAACACGATGAATGCCCAACATCCTATGTCCTTTATGGGGAATCAGCCAATGATGTCTCCACAGATGCAAAATCCTTATGCTGGTCAGGGCCATGGTTTCTACCAGAATCTGGGCCAGCAAACAAACTTCTCCTGGCAACCTGGTGCCAGTCAAACTCCAGGAACCTTTTTCCCAGGCTATCAGCAGCAACCCAAACTACCATTCCTGGCGACGTTACACTTGCCCGATTTGACAAGGTTGTTAAATGATCCAATTTGTCACGATCCACGTTGTCCTCCTATGCCAACGAAGTTGCCTTCGGACATTCCAAAGTTTGAGGCCAAGCCTAACGAAGATCCAGGTGATCATGTGACTACTTTCCATCTTTGGTGTTCATCTAACTCATTGAAAGATGACTCCGTCCAGTTGTGATTGTTTCAACGCACTCTTATCGGGAGTGTCGTGAAATGGTACATCGAGCTTGATCTCTCACGATATTCTTATTTTGGCGAATTGGCTATGGCCTTCCTTAACCATTTCCAGTTACCTATGAGATACGATGCGGGCACAGAGCTGCTTGCCAATTTCGAACAGACGACAGCGGACCATATCTCTAATCATATCTGAGAGTGGAGATGCCAAAAGAGTCTCATCAAAGTACCAGTTCCACCAGCATTCCTGCTTGAGTGGTTCCTTAAGTCTTTAGTACCGCAATTATCCAAAGATGTCGCAACTTCTGGGGTTTTCTCATAAGAAGATGCCATCATGAGGGCTCAACAGTTTGAGCTCATCTATTCTCAGTTTGGTTTATTATACAACATCCTACCGGATGCACCACGATTGATACTGGATAAAACTAGACAGAGAGTCGGACCACATGCCGATGGTATTGTTGGTTCGGCACAAACCAAGCCCGTTGATCAATTGACAAAACAATTGCAACAGTTATCTATACAACACTCAGCAGCCAGCCAGACTACTACTCTGGTTGCTCCTCCTACCCAAACGTAGGAAGTACACTCCATGCAGACGACTAACCCAAAGGCCACCCAACAACCTTAAGGGAAGAAAAAACAACGAAAGAAGGGTAAGGGGGAGAAAAAACCCACTGATAATGTTGGCGAGGGCACCATGGAAAAACGGAAGGCGAGGTATCCGTGCAACTTGTGTGCGGAATACCACCCGACCCATCTATGTCCTCGACTTGCAGAGGCCCAAAAGTTTGTCACACAGCAACAAAAAGTTGTGTTGACTAATCCCTTTCAGAATGGGAAAAATTTAACTCAAGCCTATACAAGTGTTGAAGGGGACAGCCAGGAAACTTGCCCTCCTCCAAACAACTCCTCATCCGCGAACGTATAGATGGTTAGGGGTGATGCTTTAATAATGACTAGAGCACATGACTATAGTAAACCAAGCGCCTCTGAGAAGGGTAAAGAAGCTGAGATCCCATCTCTTCCTCTACAGATCGAGAAGAGGTTGGGTGAAACAATGACACACATTCCAAAGGGTGCATTTAAGAAAGCTTCTCACAACCCAAACGCAAGGGCCGCCCAGAATTACTCTGTGGTGGAAGATTTATCACAAACCCCTTGTATAATTTCCTCTTTGGAGGTCCTCCAAAGTTGCCCTGCTCAGAGGAAAGCCTTGTTGACTTCTTTAGGCTCTACTGAGACTTGTAACCCAGGTACCATTGTGCTAGATACAACCGACTTAAAACCTCGTCTTCCTTACCACATAGCGTTTCAGATAGTAGTGGCTCATCCCATGAAAACTTTTACACACAATATCTTTCACACGATGGTCGACGAAGGCACCTCGACATGCGTTATGTCATTAGCATGTTGGAAAGCCATTGGTCAACCCGCTTTGTCTCCATCACCTACTCTCCTCACTGCGTTCGACGGTCATTCTTTCCGACCACATGGCATCGTTCCTTCTTTCCCTGTGCAGTTAGGCGGGAAGACCGTGTGTGTTGAGGTAGAGGTAGTCGATGCCCCCCTCGACTATAATCTCTTGTTAGGTCGAAGTTGGACTTATGCTATGCAAGTTGTGGTTGCTACAGTTTTTCGATTCTTGTTGTTTCCACACGAGGGTCGGATAGTGACCATCGATCAATTGTCCTTCTCTAGACCTGACCCAGCTTTGGGGGCATCCACGGTTCCCATGATTGATAATCCTCAAGCCGGTGTCGTTAACGTAGGAGTTGGTTTGTGCCCATCCTTGATGGGTACCTTCGATTACCCACCTCCTCATGATGATGTCAAGTTTATATCTAATCACCACAAGGTTGAGATTTTTCAAGTTGCGTCGTTCTGCACGACTTACTTTGAGGATCTGTGGGTTCTTCCTTCCCCATCAGCCACGATGGATGATACGGGGCACTCTAGCATGTCCATTCCCTTGTCGGTCGTTGAAGTAGTGTACTCTTTAGTCCAACAATCTTCAGCTCACCCTGATCCAACTCCCGCACAAGATTTGGATCCACTTCTAGAGCCTATCTGGGCTCAAGTTTCTCTCGCCAACATCGATTCATTAGACTTAGTCTTGCCTTCTGATGAAGCAGTAATCGAAGCAATGACTAGTCTGGACAAACCTTGGGAAGATCTTCATCACAGATCGTATTTCCTCCCAAAGTTAAGTCGAATCAAAGTTGGAGAATTCACCGTGACTATGACTGGAGATAGGTCTTGTCATACTAATCCCTTAGCTACACACAAGATCTATGTTGAGGGTAATATGGAAACCATTCTTGAACTGATATCTATCAATATCTCTAGAACCCCTGGCGTCATATACAATGTTTTCGTCGGAGCATACAGCTCCACCGAGGAGATGTCAGGCATTGACCCACAAAGAGTCTATCATGAGCTAACTTTGTTGTTGTTCAATCTCGTTTTGAGATCCGAAAGCAACATCCGGCGAGACTGCATTTATGCTTTTCGATCTCGTCTGAATTAACTGAGAAAAGTAACCATCATGGAGTCTTCTTTAAGCCCTTTTCAGACTCCTTAAAGATGAAAAGATTTTCGATTGACCTTGTTTCTTCACACTCGTTAAATTGGTCCAGAAGAACGTTCCTTAAACAGCTCTCCTTTTAATCCCTTTTCAGACCCTCTAAACATGAAAAGATTGTCGAGCGATCTTGTGGCCTTCACGCTCGTTAAACTGAAATTTGAAGTCACGTCTGTCCGGCGATAGTTTACCCCTTTTTCGGTCCGGATGGTCAACTGTACGAACAAAGGAATACTCTATTGAATTTCCATTCTTTAGAAGAGTATCCTCAGGTATAATTTTATTCCTTTTTCGGGCCTAAGGGACTAAATTTACGAAAAAGAAACCCCCCCGGAGTCCATAGTTAAGCTCTTTTCAGACTCCCTAAAATTGAAAAGATCGTCGAGTGACCTTATTATTTCACACTCATTAAAATGGTCCAGAAGAACATTCATGACGGAGTCCATAGTTAAGATTTTTTTAGATTCCTTAAAAGTGAAAAAATCGCCGAGTGATCTTGTCCTTTTCACACTCGTTAAAATGGTTTTGAATTGACGTCTAATCGGTGCTAGTTTACCCCTTTTTCGAACCAACTAGCCTATTGTCGAAAAAGGTACCCCAATGGATTTTCCTTTTAGGATTTTTCAGACTCTCTAAATATGAAAAACCACCGAGCTTACCTTCTCTGGGCTCGTTAAACTTACATCGAAGGACGTTACCATTGTGTGTTCTATCAACCGCATTTGCATACCTTACCCATCAGCCTTGTAACAGTTTGCTTCTGCGTCTTAACACCTTTGGCCACTGGAGGATTTTTCCCGAGTATCATTTCCCTAGAACATCAGTCTTGTCCTTGTGCCTAGAGCTTGTATGTTTGCAGTACTCGTTCCTCCATTGTAACGTAATATTCCTTTATTATTTTCCAAAAACTATCAAAAAGAACAAAAAAAATCAAATATACCCCAAAAAGAGGACAGGAAAAGTATTTTCTTTATTGGCAGCATAATGAGTCGCCCTTGGATGAATGTAAGGTAGCTAGAGAGGTAGTGGGGGGGGCCAGAGGGCCCATAGTGATAATAGTGGAGGTCATTCAATGTAAGGTGGACTAGGTCCATTATATTATTAAATAAGGCCCACTATGGTAGTTAGATATAATAAATGTAAG
>ML776734.1:1157098-1274761 GCA_009831015.1 Picea engelmannii
CCCCCCCCCCCCCCCTCAATGTCAAGTATCCATTTCAACAATTGGTATCAGATCAAAGTTCCTTCAGCACAATTTAAAAATTGAAGGTATATTCAGAAGAAATGGGTGGACAAATTGTTATCTCCACAAATGAAGCTCTGTTATTTAATGGAATAGATTATTCATCATGGAGGGAAAATATGAAAATATATCTGAGGTCAAGGGGATCTGGAGTTTGGGATTCAGTGGTAAGTAAACCCTAGCACTTAAATACTTCTAAGAGCAAAACCAAAACTGCAAAGGATTCAAGGAGAAACAATTTAGTGGTCTTAAAAGCAATCCAGGATGGATTGTCCAATGAAGTCAAAGAAAAGATGAGGCAATACAAATATGCTAAAGAATTATGGCTCCAACTAGAAAATTATTATCAGAATGAAACACAAGAAGAAGAGAAATCCTATCGAAGTAAGAAACAAGACTCGGATACAAAGGATTCATGTCATAATAAATAACAAAAATCAGAAGAAGAGAATTCTTATCAAGATAAGGAACAAGATAAAGAAAAGGAAAATTGCAATCAGATTGAAGAACATAATACAGAGAGAAATATTTCTAATCAGAATAAAATGCGGGATTTGATGCAAACCTTAGTCAAAAATGAGGAGGACAACCTCATCAAGGAATTGAGGCATACCTCAGTAATCACTAAAGAAAAATTACCTAATCTTAAAACTGATGTTGCAGTTTCTATAGGAGAGATTCGTTTGGAACTAGAAAATTATATGCATATTAAAGTTCCTATGGAGGCTCTTGAAAATATTGAGTACACAACCATGTGCACTCTATAAGATTTGAAGAAACTTCAACAAAAGGATATTTTGCTACTTCAACAGTTAGATCAATCTAACCAATGAAGAGCTTGAATAGAGAGTTCAACAAGAAGACAAAGAAAAGGAGATCAAAAGATTGAAAACCGAAGTTATTAATATAATAGAAGACATGGAATAATTAAATACACATGACAGTAAAAGAAAAGAAGTACTAAAATAATCAGAAGAATTAGTTAGCAGTCTACACACTCAACTTGAGGAAATTAAAGAAAGTGAAGAAGACCTAAAAATCAGTTAACAAGGAAAGAAAATTCTTACCATGTGTTGGAATTGGAAATCATCAATTTCAAAAAGATAAATGAAAGTACTACTGCATATCTAATGACTTAAATTGAAGAAGCTAAGAAAAAGGAATAAGCCCAGAATATCCAAATAGCTAAAAAAGAAGAATCATGACAAATGTTTGAATTAGAAGCCATCGACCTCAAAAGGATTCAGCTAGAATACGAGGAAGAAATCAAAATATTAAAAACTAAAGTTTTTGATCTAACAAAAGATATGGAAGAATTGAAGACATGTGACAAAACTATTAAATGCAAAGAAGTCTTGGGTGGGACAGAAGAAATAGTCATCAATCTAAAGACTCAACTTGAACATGCTAAAGAAGTGGAAGAATCCCTGAAGATTTAGTTGACTAAAAAGGAATAATTATGTCACATATTAAAGTTAGAAATATTCAATTTCAAATAGATGAATGAAAATGCAAATAAGATTGTCAATTTCTAGAATAGCTCAACTATCCTATATAACATTTGGAAGAGCCAAAGATCAGTTGATGACAAAACCGGTCTTGGATACAATAAGAAAGAATACAATGACAAATGGAGCACCATTTAAAAACATGAGAAAGGATCATCCTTCTCAAAAGGAAAAGGTGCAATTACAAAGAAATTACAAGTCATGAAACTTGTTAAGGAAGGAATCTATAGAAGTAAAAAGGAAGAAGAAAATCAAATGAAAGATTTCTCAAGCCAAAATAAAATCAAGAATGGAAACACCTTCAATGGCTATTTTTTTTCTTGTCATAGCTTTGTCCATAAAGCAA
Source organism: Picea engelmannii (assembly GCA_009831015.1). Classification (NCBI taxonomy): domain Eukaryota; kingdom Viridiplantae; phylum Streptophyta; class Pinopsida; order Pinales; family Pinaceae; genus Picea; species Picea engelmannii. The sequence continues at coordinate 1,159,013 of ML776734.1, forward strand.
TGGAATGCAGGAAACTAGAGGAAGGATATACAAGAAAATAAAAAAACTCAATTAGATGTTGGAGATGTAATTTTGTTGGGCACACAACAAAATTTTGTCATACAATGAGATGTTACAACTGTGATAGGTTTGGGCACAAATCTCAAAACTGCAAGAATACAAAAAGTCAATATTTGAATAAGTCATTCAAGTTAGTGACAAAACCTAATAAAATTTGGAAGAAGAAAGGAGATGACAAATATCCAAAAACACAATTAGAAAGAGAAGATCCAAAAAGCAGAATATCTCATAAAAAGATATGTAGAAGAAAATCTAAAGGAGAAAGAAAGAAAGATGATATTACACATGAAAATGAAGAAATTAATAATAAGAACATGATGGGTGAAGGTCCTAATAAAGAATGTGAAATTCAATATGAAATAAATCAATCCCAATAAAAGGAAGTGCCTATAGAAGAATATGGGACAATATCAAATTCTCATGAAGTCATAATTTGTTAGCAAAATAAACAAAATACAAAAAGAAGTTTGAATTGGGTTCTACAAAATCAAAGGATTATGCCAAGATTTTTTAAAATTAACAGGAGAAGAATCCTTTTCAGGAAGAGCTACCCTGTCAGAAACAAAGGGGGAGAGTAGTTAGAGGCAGAGAGAGCATATTAACAGGGGGAGTCATTCAATTATGGCAGGTAGAGCATGAATGTAGGGGGAGTTACCCAAGATCATATTTTGGTCAACAAAATGCAGACAAACAGAGGTTGATCATAAGAAGAGAAACCCTTTGCCATTGATGTCAAAGGGGGGGAGTAACTTCATAGAGAAAAGAATCATCATAGGGGGAGTTTGTGTATGAAGTTAGTGTGTTTCCCTCAATGACAAAGAGGGATATTGTTGTACATATTGTCATTGATATGTTGTCATTGATGTCAACAGTCAATGTCATTGTGATGTGATGATAAGTTGTTATGATGAATTGTCATTCTTGAGTTATCATTGATGAAATTGTCATTGATGTCAACAGTATAACAGTTAGCATAGAATGTCAAACAATATGCAAAGAATGAAAATGTGAGACAAAATGTAGAGATCAAAGCTCATAAGGAAAGCGTATTGCAGAAAAACGATCAGATAAAGTCATGACCGTTGGATTCACAAGCGCCAGATCAAGGGAAGGGATTGATTGCAGAGCACAAAGGGAGAATTAAAAAACACGTTAATTCCAATCCCACAATTAGTGTAGACCATCAGATTACAAGCGAAGGACCATTGGAGGACTGGTCAACGATCATATCAAGTCATGACCATTGGATATACAAGCGCTAGATCAAGGGCAAGGATTGATTGTGGAGCACGAAGGGAGAATTAAAATACACGTTATTTCCAATCCCACAATTAGTCTATACCATCAAATCTCATTGATTCAAAGATCGACGACTGTGGTTGATCCACCAACAATCGCACAACTTCAATTGCGGAGTTTGGGCGACAGACTAAACCACGTGAAAGTTAAGGTTCTGCAATCCACATTGACTATTGGATCAAGTTAAATGGAAGGACAAAGTAATTCATGGACCATAGATCATGGAAGTTACATATGCATGGTCAACCCATCATTAACCACTTCGGGTAAAATCGATCGAAGGAAATGTGCATGAAGGAATTTTAGCCAAAGCCAGATTTCCAAAGTAAACGTGAGCCATCCAATCGTAGGTAAATTTTTGGGAAAAAGAAGAGTCATTGGATTTAAACCAAGGCAAAGCAGCATCATAGAAATATTGAGTCGTTGATCTAAGATCACGATCAATTAACAACATTCATTTTGAGTTAAAAATTGTGAGGAAGTTACACTTCTGAATCGTTCATCGTGCAAATAACATCCAACCGTCTAATCTACTTCGGTGAAATGAAATCTGAAAGATTAAAGGGAAGTGAAGGATAAATCACCCGAAGTGTCGAAGGTTGAAGTTAATGCTAACCCTTGATCTAATTTGAGAGCGTTATCGACCATTGATCAAGTACAGTGGAAGGATAGAATAGGTGTAAACTATGAAGTGACGCTAACCATTGATCTACTTCGGAGAGCGTTCTCAGCCGCTGAAGATTATGGACACACGTCCTTTATTCGGGAGATTTGTAAAGAGGCTGGAAGTCGTGAAGGATGAAGTCCCGAAGTACCAACAATCGTCCATCTCATCCGGAGGTTGAAAACTGACTGTTGATTTTGATAAGTGATCAAGAACTTGCCTGTCCTAGCGCCTGGTCATCATCGGTGGTCGTATGGAATAGAGAAATGAGGGTAAAAGAAGAAGAATAACTTAAATCAATGAGCCCATGGTTTTGAGCATATGGTCATATGTAAATGGTCTGAAGGAAGTGCCTCATAAAGATTTAATTCGATAGAGAGTTAACACTAGAACAATACAGAGAATTGATAAAAGATCAAATATGATCTATTGGTGAACTGAGAACACAGCAGAAGCATGAGTGTGATATAATGAGTAAATCCATGTATGTGATCAACTCATGAAGACAAAAGAACCGACACACACTTATGATTAGAAGAGAGTTAATACAAAGAGCATTATAAATAAAGGATAAAAGTAAAAATGATATTATTTAAAGATTAATATTATCATTTAAATGAAAAGGTACAATGGTTCAAATATTAAAAGACACAATGATTCAAATTCACACCAGTTGGAAGAATATATAAACAAGAAATAATGGTGAGAAGAAGGTGTAGTTGAATTTGTTGAAGTATATATATTTAATATAATGGATTGAATGAAGGTTCATTCTATCAGGGTGGTTCTTGTTTACAAGTTGGGTCTTGTATGAGGATTGGATTCCTCACATCTCAGTTGGATCTGAGATGAACAAGATGGGACTTGTTATGTGGGTTGGATTCCTCATTTCTCAGTTGGATATGAGAACTACAAGATGGGTCTTGTAACAGATAGTTGGGTCTCTCATAATTGTTTGAAGATGAAATTCAAAGATTGATCTTATGTATTCATTCAAGTTAAATAAATAAATAAAATATTTATTCTTTTATATATTGGTTGAGAAAATGAAATAAATATTTGTTGTTCACTTAATTTATGAAAAGTGGAAAATCGTCCAAAGTTTTGTGACACTGATTCACCCCCCCCCTCTCAGTGTCAAGTATCCATTTCAACAATTACAAACTTTATTCCTTATCTAGAATTAGAAAACCATGGGTTGGAAAACCATGTGCCAGAAGCACCCAAAATGTATGCGAAAAACCACCCAATTTTTTTTCTTGGGGGATTGAGTGCAATATAAAACTATTTGCGGATAATTGTGCAAAGTATATAACACATACCTAGAATTCAAGAAATAGGATCCAAACATGGATAAAATTAAACCTTTGAATCAAGAATATAATCAGGCTCCACAACCAACATAAGTTGAAGTGCTTGATCGACTTAATCCCTACTCCAGTAGATGTTATAACTATTTCTTCAATTCATCTTCTTTTAGAAAATATTTTCTATATATCCCAATATTTGACAATGGAGAGTTAGGAAACAACTATGTCCAATGATCCACTTCTCTCTTAGGTGGTAACCCTTTAGGATCGTAAAACACTTATTTGTATGTCTGCAAAAACTCCTCCAAATGACATTTTTTCTCTTCATTACATCTTTGTAGACATAAATTAATTTTTATTGATTCATCATTTACTTGATTCTCTCTAAGAATAGCATACAAACTTTCTACTAGAATTAATCAACTTCCTGGTGATGAAAGACTACCCATCCTTGATCAAATGGTACTGGCTTTCTATCCTCATGAATATTTCATCCCTCATATACATGTAGAGGCTTCCAAACCTTACACTACACACATCAAGTGGTATTACATCAACCACCACTTCATCAATATAGTATGTCCTTATAGAAAATTTGATCTTATGTTGTTTAATGACCTTGATATCTACATCCTTATTTACCCATCCTAATGGATATGTGTTAGGATGTTCATGAACTTCCAATCCAAGATTTTTGACCAAATCTACTACTATGAGGTTGTCTTGTGAACTAGATTTGAATAGAGAATCCACCTTTGTCTTCTTGACCTAGATATTAATATGGAAGAGTTTAGTCATATCTTTATCTTCCTTATGATGAAGGCTACTTAGGTTCACCCCATTCTACACTATAGTGTAGACAATATTTTCATCTACATCCAAGCTTCTCTCTACCTAGTTGTCAAAATCCATGCATACTAGGTTCTTCTTCTTGTCATCCTTCTTATGTTTCTTTAGATTCATATCTAGATGTATATTTCAAGACTTATATTTGGTGTGACCATTGATATTATAATGGTTTCAATTATTGTTTGGATCATTCAACTAACGTGCAGTGTTTTTTGTCTTGTTTTCCTTTCCTTTCCACTTATTTTGTCCCTCCTTTGAATCATCTTGGTGGTCTTTATATTTGGAACAACTTAGTTGTCCTTTCTTATTGCCTATATTATCTAGGTATTGTTCTTGCAAACAAGCCTCATAAATTGTTTTAGGTTTAAAGAGCATCACTTTCTTTTGTAAATGAATATGTAGACCCCCCAGATACATGAGAAGTACATCTAGGTTCTTGATACCCAACATAATCACCATTTTTTGAACTCGATGGTGTACTCTTGCACACTCCACCCTTTCCCTTGCCAGAAGATATTCCAATCAATCCACTGATCCTTGACATACCCAATATTGTATAATTGGGCCTATATAAATATTTTAAACACCTCTCACTTAGTTATTGGGGGATCACCCTCTAGCCTAAGTGTTTATGTGTGGCTTTCCTACTAGGTTATGGCATGGATCTCTAACTTCAATCGAGAAAATGAAATATTTTTCTCTTCCACTATGTTATTGACACTAAAATAAACATCTAAATGTTGCAAACAATAATTCAACATCAATCTCACCTTGACCAGGATTTCCTCAAAAGAGGAAATGATCCATTAAAATTTATGCAAAATACACCATTACATCCCATTGAATCCACTACCCATAACCTTCCCACTCATGAAGCTGAATAAATTAGGCAAGAGTGTGGAAGAATCCTCCATAGATCCAAACCACCTAAACTCAATTTATCTAAAGAAGAACTTCTTTTGTTATTCGTCGCCTAAATGACAATCCTAACATCATTATCCTCAAAGTCGATAAAGGAAATGCTTTATTTATTATGAACACATATGTCTATGAGTCCAAACTTCTTGAACTCCTCTCTTCCTCTTCTTACAAACCTCTACCCAAAAACCTATCAATTCCATCAACAACATGGTCCCTGAAGCCATCAAATCTTCCTCCTCAGATCCTAACATCCAAAAGAACCCAATTCCTCACAACCCCCAAACTCCTAGGATCTATGGAAAAGATAAAATTCATAAAAAATACATTCGTCTTTGACCTATTGTTAGCGCCACTAGATCCCCCACTTATTCCCTTTCCTGATACCTTGCTAACAAGCTTCAACCCTTTGTTGGAAAAACCTCCTTGTTTATTAAATATTCCATCGATTTCATTCACAAAACTAAAACTCTTCACCTTGATGACCAATACCTTATGGTCAGATTTGATGTTGTTTTCTTATTTACCAAAATCCTAGTTTCTAAATCCCTTACCCTTATCTCCAAGCTTTTCAATCCCAAAACCTTAACCCTCATTGAAATATGTCTTTCCTCCACCTTCTTCACCTTCAAAGGTGTGTGGTATGAACAAACCTAATGTTGGTGCGTAAATATGTTCACTGTATATCTCACACTAATTTAAATGTCAATCCAAGATTCGTAATCGAAAGAGTCGTTACACCATATGTGCCGAGAACAAGTAACCTATCTAAGTCTGTTGCATATAGGAAATAATTATTAACATAAAAATTCCATTTCTAAGATCTCTAAATACTTCAAAATATCCTCTGAACCTAAAAGAGAAAATTGATAATGAAACTTAGAAAAATAGTCAATCAAAGAAATGTTGTCTCAGAGAAACAAGTATGTTCATGTTAGGCACTTGTTTTGAAAATATGAACTTTAAGAAGCTTGTCTCCTGTAGAAATTGAAACAATCAACTCCAACCATTCTTGAAACAAAAACCAACTTCAACTTCATGTAATTCAATCAAACCAGCACAAGGGGAATTCAATATCACTGAAAGACTTCATTACAGCACGTGAAGATGAAAGATAAAGTCTCTTGTTCCCTTGCGATACTACAATCATAACTTAAAATATCAGTCCCACACTTCAAATTATGAGATAGCTATATTCAACATCTGAGAATAAAATTTATATTCGATATAACACTTGTTGTTACACACCAATCCAAAATAATGAACTCGATGCTCAATCCTGATAATGAATTAAAGATTAATCACACACACACGTTGTTGTAAACTATCCACACAAACACATAGAACGTATACAATGAGGTTTACCTTAGTTGGGGCGGTGGGACCTTGCCGAACCAACAAGGAACCTCTTAAGGAGTTAACAGACTAAAGCTTTCACTCACATCCAAGAATTGACATAAAAGATCTTATGTATTAATTCAGTTGGTAAATTAGATTAATAGTCTTTTACTTCATACATCATGATGACATGTATTGTTTGATTCTTAACGTATATTTCTTACATTCCTCTCTACACAGCATCCCTTATATAAGGTAAGATGATACTACCAATATTTATGGATAAACATTAAACAGTTCGGGAAATTCTAGAATTAAGATTTACATTGAATTTTGAGGAGTCGACTCCATCCTCATGACACGAAGTGCATGAGCGATGAAGTCTCTTGCAACTGGAAAACTGATTCAGACGCTTCTATCCAACTGTCTTCTCTAAATATTCACCATTATCCCGATCCAACTGACACATTCTGGAAATAGAGGTTTTGGTATCGGATTGCACACAGTCATGAGTCTAGTATTGGAATAGCACACGCCTTGGTACCGGAATGGAGTTGGTACCGGATCAAAACTGTCTTGGGTACCGGAATGGATTCGGTACCGGATTACATGGTGTCTAGTAGTTCCAGATAGACTGCTTCATAAATCAAATTATTAGAACTATACAAAATAAAACACTTTCAATCGAATTAATTAAAGAAAGTTAAACAAACATGCTTTAAATCACCAATTACCTCTTGTAGACATGACATAGCTATTATACATGTGTTTTAGGAGTAAATAGTCCAGTGTAGGTTTATAACAAAGGCAAAAAGGCTTAGATAAAGGGTAAGATAGGGTATTATCTTATGTCAAAATGGAGACTCAACACCTAAGGTACATCCATGGGGTCATATTTATCACCTATTTTTGCCAACATATTTATGGAACATTTTAAATATTTATCCATAATCAGTTTCCATATCAAACCCAAATGCTTGTTTCAGTTTGTAGATGACACTTTTGTTATTTGGCCTCATGGCCACTCCAACCTTATCTCCTTTTTTAACAAAATTAAAATCCTTTCCCCTCACATCCAATTCACTATGGAAACCCAAAAGGACAACTCCATTCTCTTTTTGGATGTCCTTATTTCTTGGCTTTCTGATGGCTCCCTCACCCACCACATTTATAGAAAGAATACCCACATTGATCGATACTTGAATCCTAGTTCCCACCACCATCCAGTGTTAGGATTTTAACCGAGCATAATAAAATATATTTGTGAGAGAAAATTAATACACACAAGCAACCATACACTTAGATACATTATTATCCTGCAAAAAACCCTATAGAAAAACCAGCCTAATAACAGATCTATTATTAACCTTGATCTAAATCGACCAAGCTAGGCCTAGTGAGCTAGCAACAAATCACCTCCAAGAAAATTTTCAATGGAGCCTTACAAGCATTATAAAGGCTTATTCACATGCATTCTTTGACATACAAAACCAGAGGCCATCAATATCATGTGCCTGAAACCATGTGCTAAGACCTAAACCACTTTGAATCATTCTCGAGTCAAGTTTAACCCTAACAATCCCCCCTTTAAAATTGACTTGGGGATCCCGCATTCAACCCACCTATCACCTATATCTGCCTCCTGAATCTACCACTGAGCTACCAAGGGTACACATGCCTTACCAGGTCTTACAGTCATACTCCCTTTTATATGCACTCAATTTCTGCTCCATTAAATTTTTTTATTTGTGTCTCACGATGACTACACCATCACCATTTTTTGCTATATCCTCCCACTTTTCCATGCTCTTCATCCACCATGCCTTGTTTACCCCCTTAGAGCTCCTCGAAAACCTAGATTCCCTCCCACGGCCTCAATGATCATTTTCTCCTGCAAGATTTTTTCATCATGACTCAATCCATGCTCATCTATAGACAAATCCACTCATGGATTTTGTTTTTTCGCTCGATCAAATCTAGAAAATCCATGAAAACAATCTACTATTATTTTCAATAAAATATTGGTTTTCCAGTCATTTTCTATTGTTCCACCAATTAGGGCCGAAGTGTCAATAATCATTGATGGGATTACCAGTGGCACATGAGAAAACATTTCCCATATCTCGTCCTCGTCTAGCCAAAACTACAATTTGACTAAATATTCAGTCCCGGGAATACATTTCAACATCAGAAGATCTAAAAACAATATTTCATTTTCTTTTCCCAATGCATACCACTCCACCACCATCATTGTTCTCTCAAAAATACCATCACACATAATCACAATTCCCTCTCCATATGGGGTTTGAGATGGCAGTGAAAGTCAGGGCCCCGACAGGTCCCCCTCTTTGACTCCAGCTTGTCCCTCTACATGAGGGATCCAAAACCTTTCTGCCCAAACACCACAATAGTGTGGCACCTTATCTCTACAATTTCAAGGCCCAGACACCACCATTTCCTTTCCTAATTAGCCTATTATCCCTTCCAACAATTTGTCCTCTTTACAAGATGGTTCTTCTACCATATGATCTTGTTGCACATCCAACGATCCCCCATTATTTGCAATCCAATTAAAACTCAATTCCAAATCTATGGCAAGAACAATTATGATCTCCTCATGGAAATCATCGATGATCTGTGGTACCATTCTTTGTGATTTTATGCAACTCGTCAATGATTTGGTGATACGTTGTTGCCAATTCTTTTTAGTGTCTACCTCCATTACCTCTTCAGAATTTTTTGGTTCACCAAAATCAATCAACAATAAATAATACAATGAAGGAGAGTATCATCCAGGGGGTCTACTTAACCTGATAGATATTCTAACAACACTTGCAGGAGTTTGAGGTACATGTTGCTCTTGTTGTTGCACATTTTGATTTTCTGGTACCTTTGGAATTGCATTCACTTTGATTTCATCAAGAAATGTGTATTCTTTGTTTTCTTTTTCCTATTTCTTTCAATGTAACTGATCTATGTACATGACCTTTTCATTGAATACCACATCTCTAATCCTAATGATTTTATGATTTTCATAATACCATAAGAGATAACCAAAATCATTAACATTGTATCCAATAAAGGTATAGTTCTTATATTTTTCCTCAAGCTTTGTTCTATTTTATTTATCAATATGGATAAATTATTCACAACCAAACATATTCATTAATGATTGGTTTACCTTTTTACTTGTCCATGCCTACTCTAGAATGCCACCATCCAAGGATCTTGAAGGCCCTCTTTTTATTAAGTAAACAACAGTATCTACAACATCTTCCCAAAATTGTAAGGGCAACCCAACATGCAATCTCATACTCCTTGCACATTCCATGATTGCCTTGTTCATCCTTTCTGACACACCATTTTCTTGTGTTGTTCCTAGATCTGTCTTCTCTCTACAAATCCCATGGTATCAATAGTAATTATCAAACTCCTTGTTGTGGTATTCACCTCCATTATCTAATTTGAGACACTTCATCCTTTTTCCTATCTCATTCTCAACCAAATCTTTCCATTTCTTAAAAGCGTCAAAAACATCATATTTTTGTCGAATGAAATAAACCCAAGTTTTTCTAGTTGCATCATCAATAAAAGTAACATGATAATGAGATCCACCAAGATATGATACCTAAGTTGGTCCCCATACATCAGTATGCACAACCTCTAACTTTTCGCTCTTCATTTCCTTCCCGACTCTGAGAAATATGACTCTCTTATGTTTTCCATAAATAAAGTGCTCACATAAATCCAAATCAACATGTTTAAGATCTGGCAACAAACTCATTTTTTGAAGTATCTGCATAGCCTTCTCACTCATGTGTCCAAGCCTATGATGTCATAGTGTTTCATCCACACCTATAGAATATAAAGAGATTGAAGAGTCATCATTACCAGTACATAAATACAATGTACTTACCTTCTCTCTTTTCTCCATTACCAGTGATCCTTTAGTGACCTTCCATGCCTTATCTGTAAATGTAGATATATAGCCTTCATTTTCCAATTGCCTTGTTAAAATGAGATTTTTTCTCATATATGGTATATGTCTCACCTCTTTCAATAGCCATTGGTTTCCATTATTTTGAATTATTTGTACCTTACCAATTCCAACAATTTGACATGGTTCATCATCACCCAAATAAACCTATCCAAAATCACCTTGAACATAATTTTGAAAGTATTTCCTATGGAGTTTGGCATGAAATGAATCCCCTTAATGTACTACCCAATACTCGGTAATATTATCTAAATAAAGAATCAAATCATCTTGTAACACATCACCTGCTACATTTTCTTCCTGATTTTTCTCCTTCTTTCCAACTCTTTGTTTCTTTGGAGCTCTGCAGTCTGTCTTCAGATGTCATTTCTTCCCACAATCCCAACACTATATCTTTCCTAGTTTGTATTTGGATCTTCCCTACAGTTTCCTAGACTCTTTCCTATTTCCCTTTTTCTTCCCCTATTCTCCACAGTTAATGCATTACCTGATGTCTCACCTATGTTTTTCTGTCAAATTTCCTCGCTAAGGATAACACCAAAAACATCATCAAATTTCAGAGTGTTTGAACCAGAGATAGATCTACTTACAACCATGACCAAGTCGTTCCATCTTTCTGGAAATGAGAAAAATATTATAAGAGACCTAACCTCATCATCAAATTCCACTTTTACAGAACTTAGTTGATTAGTAATTGTGTTGAATTCATTTAAATTATCGACAACAAACCCATCCTCTGACATCTTCCTATTAAATAATCTCTTCATTAGAAATACCTTCTTGGAAGATGATGGTTTGTCATATAGTTTATCCAATGCATTCATTAGATCCTATTTTCTTTCGAAATATTGAAAGCCATCGAAGTTTCTAGGAACAATCATATCATTCCCAGTTCCTTTCTTCCAAGAATATCCCATTCTTCATCCTTCATACTCGTTGGTTGTTTTGATTTTCCTCCCAATGGTAGGTAAATATATTTCTGATATAAATAATATTCCATCTACATCTTCCATAACTAATAGTTTTGGTCGTTAAATTTCTCAACCTTAAACTTTCCATATTCCACCATTTCTCCCACTCAAACCAAGAACCATCTTTTCCTGTGATTTACCATTTTCTCTGATACCAATTATTATGATTTTAGAGCATAATAAAATATATTTTTGAGAGAAAACTAATACACACAAGCAACCATACACTTAGATACATTATTATCCTGGAAAAAAACCTGCAGGAAAAACCAACCTAATAACATATTTATTATTAACCTTGACCGAAACTGTCCAATCCGGGCCAAGTGAACTAGCAACAACTAACCTCTAGACCACTTTACAATGGATCCTTATAAGACTTATAAAGGATTCTTCGCATGCATTCTTCGACATACAAAACCACGGGCCATCAATACCATGTGCCCAAAATTGTGTGTTGATACCTAAACCACTTTGAATCATTCCCAATTCAAGGTTAACCCTAACATCCAGCCCAAAAATATTTTTTCCTTAAAATCATGTTTTCTTGTGCCTTTCACATTTATTTCCCATAGTTCTTTGATGAGGAAAAATCCCACCTAAACAATTCCCTCTTGTCCAATGCTTACTCTCTCTCCCAGATCAACCAATATTTTTTATTTTCCATCCAACCTAAGCCAAATTTACCCTCATCCCCTTCCCCACCTCCTCGTGCCCTCACCTCCCTACCCTACATCCAAGGGACCACTGATATGATCTCAAATATCATATCTAAGAAGAATATCAAAAATATGTTCAAACCATATTAAACCCTTAAAAATCTTCTTGTAACGGATAAATACAAATCTAACCTAATGTTGGGCCTAGGATTTTACTAAATCTCTTTCTCCTGTGGAAAATATTACATAGGTCAAACCAATATATCCTTCAAATCTTGTCTCAAAGAACACATAGCTAATATGACCCACAATTGAACCACCAAATCAGTTATCGTTGAACACTCCTTCAAATCCAAGCACCTCATTTTCTTTGACCAAACCAAATTCTAGCCTCAACCCCTTACTACTCCAATTAGTTCATTTGGGAATATCTTGAAACAAAAAAACATACTAATAATTTTAATCGAGAAGATGGCTACAAACTTAGACAATCTTGGAAACCCACTATTCGCCACCTCGACCAATAGGATTCCTTTGTTGGTTTTGATTTCATGATCTATCTCCTTTCACTCCCTTTCCCCCTCTTTTTCACCATTGCTTTTGTATCCTTACATTCTCTTGGCTCTGTCCATCTCTTTTGTCTCTTGACTTGAAAGCCTTCTCATTTCTCTGTATTCTCTCTAGGTTTTCTACATTTTATCTATTCTATGTCTTTTCCAATCTCATTATTATCTTACCAACATTATTATCAACTTGTATTAATCATTAATCTATTCATTCCCCATTATATTCATTATCACATTATATTTGTTATTATCATTATTAGATTATATTACATCAGTGTAACAACCACATCCTTATGACACATACTATGCACCACAAGTTATTTATTTATTTATTTTCTTAAACAACAGGACACTAACATCAACAAGGAGTCGTAGAAACACAACTTGATGATATCAACAGGAATGAATTTTGCACAGCACATCAACATAAAAAGCATAGCATAATAGTGCACCAAGAAGCTTGAAGCAATTTACGATCATTTATTCCAACAAGTATATAAATGACTAAGCTAAAGAGCATCATCCATGAACATCCCAGCACAAACATTCTATTAAACCAATTCAGGTAACACAGAAATTCCATGGCACATGATTAAATATTTCCCCAATTAAAACCGACGACATCATTATTAAGTAAACACATGATCCAATGTCGGGTTAACAAAATCACTTGTCGATCAATGTGGACAATGATCCAATCATGAGGGATCATACTACCAGATCGTGGCAACGCAAAGGTAATTTAAGTTGTATATAAACGATCTCTAAACCATGAAGCATGACATAAATTTCACTGTGCATGAGGTCCCAAACTTTATTATAATAAATCTACTAACAAAAGGACCCTACTATTAATCAAGCTAATCATCGACTCAAGGTATCCACAAGCATTCCTTTTAATTGCGCAAAGGTCTAAAATATAACCATCAAAAATTATAAGAGCAAGAAGTCGACTCCACATTGACATGTAACACATATAAGATGGTGCGCGCAAGGACTAACTCAACATAGATCAGTGGTGAATTAGAATATAATTAAATTAATTATCTTGCGCCGACATAAATTGATAGCATGAGGAAATCATTTGCTCATTCACGGTTCATTTACCATTCCAAGGCGCAAGAAGAAAGATAGTCAATCCATCAAGCATCAAATAAAGTTAATAACGCATGAGAAGTTGCCAGTTAATAATCATACTTTATTATGCAAAACAATAATCTAAACATCCTTACAACAATTGGAATAATTTCGCATAGTCTTGTCACAAATTAATAAAAAATTAGTTCCTAATAACATTTTCAAAATTAGAAGCCCAACCACAAAATTCTTCATCAAGTGAGGCTTGGGATTCGACTTGCAAACAACATCCTCATCACTACTAAAGTGCTTGAATAATAATAATCTTCCATACCATAATATAATTAATATAATAATGCTACTAATATTAAACTTAGCCATAATGCAGTGTATTCCTTTCTACTGTATAAATTATAATTTAAACACACTAAAATGATTCATGCCATTAATATTACACTCAACATAATGCAGTGTATTAATTTCACTGTATAAAATATAATTTAAGAACTTTAAATGGATTCATGCTATTAATATTTCACTCAGGCGTAATGCAATGTATCCCTTATAATTTAACACATTAAAAGATTTATGCCATTAATATTACACTCCGACATAATGCAGTGTATTCTTTAAAATGTATAAAATATAATTTAAGCACTTTAAAAGGATTCCTTTACTGTAATGATGCACAGGTCAATCATATTGTCATCCAGTTTAATGCAATGATGCACAGGTGTGAGGATTCCCATCCAGAGTTTAAAATTAAACTGTCCAAGGTTTTAAAAGAAAATGCCAGAATTAGAAACGCACGTGGATAAGAATTGGCAAGGCGTTGGTAATGGTACTAATAAAAAAAAGGGAGTTCGGGAGGAAGGTAAGAAACATCAAAATGCGTAGAGGGACAGAGGCAGTTTCACTGAGTGAGGGGAAAAAATGTCATCCCAGAGCACTGAGGGAGATTCGTTGCATAAGCAGTGGAAGAAGTCAGCAGTCCATGAAAGTAATGCTCAGTGATTACCCAATAAAAATGCCAGGAGACCCCTTTCTCCACATGCAGGGATGTCTCCATTCTTATTTTATCTCGTTGTGTAAAAATGACAAAAACAGAAATCCAGGCAATCTCCTTTTTATCTCGTTGTGTAAAAATAACCAAACAAAAATACATGCAATCCCATTCTCAATCCGTAATCTCCTTCCTTACTTTTATCTCGCTTTGGAAAATAACAAAAACGAAATTACATGCAATCCCAAAAAACAAAAATGAAAATACATGCAATCCCATCTCAACCCCTTCTCAACTGGTAATTGCCTCTCTTAAAATAACAAAAACGAAATTACATGCAATCCCATAAAATAACAAAAATGAAAATACATGCAATTCCATTCTCAACGGGTAATCTCCTTTCTTATTTTTATCTCGCTTTGGAAAATAACAAAAATGAAATTACATGCAATCCCCAAAAAACAAAAATGAAAATACATGCAATCCCATTCTCAACCAGCAAGGCAATCTCAAAATTTGTTGTGTACGAAAAAGGAATGCCAGGCCTCATCTAAATGAAAGCTACAGGAAACACAGTCCATCATTTAAGGGAAAATGCAGTCACAATTTGAAGGAAAAATTCATGGCCATTTACTGCAAGTTTAGTCACGTTTTCCCAAGGGAAAATCGTTTTCAATTAAGGCATCACACAGTCATCAGCTTTAACAACAAATTTGTGGGCATGTAACAGCAAATTCAGTCAAGCGTTTTAACATCAATTCGAGGGCGTTTATAGAAACTTAGTCTTTCATTTTAAATATGAAATCCATGGTCATTCCAACCACAACATAGTCACAGTTAAGGGAAAAATGAGTACAGGGTCACACCAGAAGGACAATCATATTTTTCGTCAGATAAAAAAGAAAAAAAAATGTTGTACCTAAATTATCAATTGCTCCTCAATTAAATGCTCACTCATGAAGTCGCAAAGGTAATATAATCGCTCAATTATGAAGTCACACAGGTATTAAATGTAAAAGGGGATTGCAAACCTCAATGTCGTCAGTATGAGGAATCGCAGTCAAATGATTTCGAAATTGCAGCTAAGGAATAAATAAAAATTTGTAGGCATACCAGATTCGAGGTCTCCTAAAGAACGTTGTCGGTCATACATTTGTTGCCTCTTATCATTTCTATGTCTAAAAATGCTAAGGGCGTTCATTTATACAGGGAATTTTTTGTAACATGCCAGGAAAAATGCCTAGAAATAAAAGGTTGCCAACACATAAAGCACAGCCAAACTAGAAGACGCGACGAACGTATGTCAAGAAGTCACGGAGTCGAAGCGCAGAAAAAATCAATCAATCGCAGAGAATAATTTCCATCAATAAAAATAAACATAGAGTTAAGTGCAAGGAGGTATCATAACGGAGATTGAAATTAAATCTTTTTACATTCCAAGATACCAATATAAAAATGAAGACTGAAATTAAATCTTTTACATTACCAGGATACCAATCCAACATAGACAACAATAAGAGATTGCAAATATCCATTGGGATAATTCATTGAAATGATCACAAGGATAAACCAACACGGACGCAAGAAATCTATACACAGAGGTACTTTTGCTAGAAGGCACAAGACAACAATCGGCCAAGGACAATAACGGAGGTAGATGACTGATAGGAACGTCCTTCGCTCATATTCCACACACAGAAAAGCAGAGCGTTGATATCCATAGGTCTATTAACGTCGAAGCGATGACCGTAGATCAGGCTCCTGGCCAACCGCTCAGGAAAGGACTGATGATCTAGGGACAAAAGGAAAAACAACCACAATATTCACAAACAAAACACCACAAGGCGGTCAAGACATGTTGGGAATCGAAGGCCATGGGAGTCAATCAATCATCGAGCTATAGGCTATGGAAAAATTCTTTCATCAACTAGAATGCTAAGACAATTGATTTACTTACCAAATTAAACATGCATATCCAAGGCATAATCTTACTACAATCTACCATGCAAAATAAATAAAGTGTATCGTTGCCTCATCGCCCGCTCTAAGTTGATGTCCCGCGCGCTTCATGCAACTTTTGTTGCCGACTAATGAGACTTCACCGGTACCTCCCAACCAATGATAGGGGTACTCTTCTTCCCCCTTAGCCCCTTGAGCTAGAAAGGGGCCACACACAGTAACCAGAGAATCAACTAGCTCCCAGCTCGCCTCGCAAGGCTGAGCTACCACTCCTCAACGATCTAGGTATCCCAACTCCCATAAGCTGAGTCAGTCAAGTATAGATTTCTGCAGCGTAACGTTACGCAAATAGAAGGGATCCATCATCCTTCTCCTCCCTCCATTATATATAGTTTCAAAGTCCCTTAATTTCCCAAATCCCATTTAATTTAATTTTTAATAATTTAATTCATAAAAATACTCCCCGTACATGTGTCACCCATCCCTTTCATTCCTCCAAAAACTAATTTCTTTAATTAATTAATTACCCTTATTTCCCTCACCCACCTAGAGTCATTCCTAGAATCACTCCTAGGTGTCCCCAAATTCCCTTACAAGTTTTAATGACTTTCCCCATTATTAAATTACTAGTTCAGTTCAATTTAGAAGTTTCTTTAATGCTAGATACCTTACAAAGTTAGACTTTTTTATTTTTCCTTGTGTTTCCCCTTTCTTTTTATGTTTCCTATTTGTTCCTAGTTTCCTAATTATTTTAGATTTCCCTCTTTCCCCTTTTTATTTTAACTCAAAAAGGCAAGTGCAGAAACTTACCCTTTTTCCCCTTTTCTTTCTAATGAATAAATTTTTAATTAGCATAATTAGTAAAACAATTATTTCCCCTTTTTAAATTTTATACCAAAATATTTTATAAATCAATTTAATTGCTTACCCCCTTCTTGTCACAAGATTAATGAAGATTATCATTATTATTTTATATATATATATATATATATATTAAGATAAAAAATTATCACCGGTAAAATTTAGACCTAGACCTTATTTTCCTAGGTTGGACGACATTTTTTTTTAATGGAAAGGTTTCAAATCTTCCTTAACACATTGTTTGTCCTAAAGCCATCTAGGTTTATCCAATTATTAAATAACCACGCGACATGCCCTTTAGGATGCACTGGGTGCTCCAAGGGTGCCACTTACCTCTTTCCATTTTTCTTGTGCGACGTGCCCTTCAAGACGCATGATGTGCACCAAGGGTGCCACTCGCCTCTTTTTGTTTCTCTTGTGAAACGTTCCCTTTAGGATGCACCACGTGCTCCAAGGGTGCCACTCGCCTCTTGACTAACTTGGTAGACATCAAAAACTCCTAGAGTCAATACTCCACCAGGTGATCTTGTGGGAGACTAGAGGCCTCTAAGGAATAAGGCCACTGCCTTATTGCGCACCCCTTAGAATCATCATGAGTGACTATCGTAGTCTGCACTCACGACATTGTAGGTCCTCTCGAACTAGGTAATCATTAACCTATAGTTCAAGCCATGGCGGGAGTGCTAGTAGGTTGTGGCATGGTTGTTGTCCACTCCTCTCCCTCAACATCTCTAGTAGTCGAGCATGACCCCTCTACTCCATATGTGAGTCTGGTCAGCAAGCTATCGTCAGCCTGCATCATCAACGAATCATGTCAGAAATATATCCATAATCATATCATCTAATCAGATGCACTAATATCACACATAAAACAATCAAACCCCAATGGTTCACTCCCCGACTCGATCCAGAGTCCAAGGGGTTCTATCGATGCCTCTGCATCCTCTAGGTCGAAATTCCTACACACTCAGTAAAACCAAATCAATAGCACATGTCTATGTCTATGCAATAAAACAACATGGCATCAACCCATAATGCCTCATAATCAAAATCAATGTTTTAATAACATAATAATATGGATCACTTGCGAGCAAGTGTCCTCAAAGAATAAGTTTTCTCAGTGCACAAGCGCGGGATGTTACAATTAGTTATTTTATTACATAATCTAATATCACAGCATTGTTACCTTTCAATACTTCATAATCTCTACCTCCAATATTTTATTCCTTATTTTGACTAATTCGAACACATCACCCCTCCATTATCTATGATAATATTAATATTATTATTAATCCATCACCAACCTTTTTAATAATTTTCATTCTTAATGACTACCTTGATCTCTTGATATACACTAATTTTTCACCTTAATATAATCTCAACGACCATGTTGACTCTATTAATTTATTCTTTATTTAATCTCAATGGACAGTTTGACTCTATTATTTGATTCATTTCCTAATTATTTCTCAATGGTCACCTTCATTTTATTACCTTTAAATACAAAACCTCGACACCCATTTCCCTCATATGAGCTTTTTGGTTGTCCCTGATGATGGGTGGAGTGTCCACTCGAAACATTGGACATTTCGAAAACCTTGTACAAAGTGATTATCCAAGAATATTTTCTACACCATTACATATTATTTACATCAAAGAATGGCATCCAATCTACAAAATAGTCATTGGTGTTCTTATAGGAATACAATAACACTTGTCTCTCAACCTTCAATGACTTCCTTCCACATTAAAGAACACTAACTTATCTATTTTCTCCATAAAGTGTCTTTTTGCCTCCCTTCAAATACAATTTGATCCATTTTATAGCACTTACCAAGTGTGTGGTACAATGATGGAACCAATTTTTTTCTAGAGAAGGGTAGGGTTAAAATCCCCTTGAATCCACCTTTTACCTTTTTCATAGGGATATCTCTATCCCACATTCAACACGTAATGTCTCCATACTATATAAATATATTTTAGTTTGTGAATAAGGCATATTAATAGCACTGTTGGAGCACTTTGTGGGTTGTGGTGCATGTGATGCTCATGGATTTCGTTGGTTGGCACAATATTTTATATGATTTTTAAAATCCCATTGTTTTAGTTTTATCCCACATTGATGCGGATTATGCATCTCAACAAATTTTTCATTAACAACCTCCACACATTGCATTCGAATTTGAAGTGCCACATTAAAGAGAGTGTTGCAATATTTCAGACATTACCATACATGCACAAAACTTGCACGTGTTTCCTTCTGATTGGTCCACATGTCAGCATATGAGTGGTCCACGTGTGAGCATTGTACCTTGTTTTTGTTTACCATGTTTTCTTCAACTTCAGTGAGGCATAAAAAATTTATATAGTGTTTGATTGACCTCATTCAAATTGCATTGGAAATCTCTTAATGAGATCTTTGACATGTAGACATTTTTAATAGAATTTGATACCATTGGATTGGATGAGTTGTGGGGATCATCCTAGATAAATCCTCCTCACTAAGAAGCTTTTGGACCACCAAAATTTGGATTTCATTCATAAAGTAAGTGAGGGTACAACAACATCACTTTTCCACTTTCCATTAATCATTATTTACTTGGATGCATTCCTTTTATACCCACATGAAGATATTTCACATATCCTCTTCATTAATTCCTCACCCTCCTATCAAGAATAACAACTTCCTATAACTCAATGAGATATTCAAGAGAAAAATCATTAAAATAAGGAACTTGAACATACTCACCTTGATCCATGATCATAAGAGGCTCATATAGTTTTAAGTTTTCAACATTAACCACATAATACATTTTCATATATGGAGGTAACTCTAACCAAAAAGCTTTGTCATCAATATTTTCCAAACTTTTGAATGGACCATACCTAATTGGTTTGATATTTTTAACTTCACATTTAAGGTGTTCCTTTTTTATAAATAACCAAACTTTATCACCAAATTGGAAGTGATGATCGACCTGATTCTTTTCATTCCTAGCCTTATACTTGGCTTTGATATTTTCCAATTGTTCCTATATAGCTTGATGAACCAACTAGATCTTTTGGATGAACTTCTTGTATTTTTATGCATAATTATATCTAGCTGCCACTAAATATTTCCCAAGAGTGAAGTCCAAAGGATACATAGGAAAATATCTAAATCATGTCTCAAAAGGGGACCTTTGTGTAGAATAATGTATGGCACAATTATAGGTATGTTGTACATAATGCAATTGTTCATCGCAAATTTTAGGATGCTTACTACAATATCCTCAAAGTAAGTGAATCATTGTCATGTTGGCCAGTTCCATTTTTCCATCGATATGTGGATGAAAATAAATTATCTTCTAAATATTAGTGTCCATCAACCCCCACAAAGTTGACCAAAATTCCCCAAGAAAGCGAGAGTCTCAAGAAGATACAATGGATGTCAGAAAACTGAAATGAACCCAAACATTATAGAAGAACAAATGTGCAGTATTTTCTCCTATCACATGTTTCATACAAGGTACTAAGACACATTTTTCTAAATTTGTCCACAACAACATATATATAATCATGACCTTTCCTAGACATAGACAAACCCCCTACAAAATCCATAGACACACTTTCCCATGGATGAGAAGTGGCATGTACAAACCCATTTTTGTGTTACTTGGTTTGATAGTAGCACATATGACACATCCTTTTACATATTTGGACACAGTTTCATACATCTAAGGCGAATAAAAATAGCATTGTAACTAAGCTATTATTTTTCCTACATCAAAATTACTAGAAATGAGAGAATTATGTTCTTCTCTAATTACATGCACTCTTTCATCTCATGGAATACATAATTTACCAAGATTATATATCAATTTGTCATGTACATGATAGTCTAATTATTTCACTTTAGTACCATGGATTAGTGTTTCATATACATCCTTAAAGTCTTCATCTCTAGCATATTGTTCAATGAAACTTTCATAAGATAAAGATCTATTCTATAAAACAATGGATGCATTAATAGAAAGTATTGATAACATATCAACAACTTTGTTTTGTATACATTTCTTATATCTGATGACCAAATGGAATTGTTGCAAGAATCTCATCCACCAGAAATGACATGACTATTGTAGCTTGGTTTGCAATTGAATATATTGCAAAGGATGATGATTTGTATGGATGATTTTTTCGTTTCCCATAAAATAGTGTTTCCATTTCTTCACACTCTAAACCAAAACATACAATTATTTGTCATAAGTAGGATAATTTCTCACTGCAATAATGAGTCTCTAATAAAGGTAACAAATTGGTTTCCTCCTTTTAACACTACTCCCATAGTGTAATCACTTGCATCAATTTCAATCTCAAAACTCTATTGTAAATCTGACAACACAAGAATTGGGGCTGTACTAATATTTTATTTCAAGGTCTCGAAGTCTTTTTGTTGTTTTCCTCCCCATTGAAAGACCTATTTAGTACTTATCAAATCATGTAAAGGAGATGCAATAAATGAAAATTTAGAAATGAACTTCCTCCAATACTATATTGCCCCTAGGAAGCTCCTAACTTCTATTACATTATTAGACTTAGACCACTTCATAATGGCTTCAACTTTAGAGGGATCAATTTTTAATTCACCTACCCCTAAAAAATATCTCAAATAAACTAAATATGTTTTCCCAAATTCACATTTGGACATCTTTAGGCACAATTTCTCCTTTTTCAAAACATCTAAGACTTTCCTAACATGATTTACATGATCTTCCAAACTTTTACTGAAAATCAGTATATCATCTAAGTAGACTATTACAAAATCATATATAAATGGCATGAATACATCATTCATAACCCACATGAAGGTGGTGGGAGCATTACAGAACCTAAAGGGCATAACTAGCCATTCAAATATACCTTGTTTTGTCTTAAAATAATTTTTCCAAACATCACCTCCAAATGTCCATATTTGATGATAACCACTTCTTAAGTCTAACTTAGTGAACTAAGTTTGATTTTTTAAATGATCCAACAAATCATCAATACGAGGAAGAGGGTAACAATTATTCACTGTAATTTTATGCAATGCTCAAAAATCCCCACACATTCTCCATTTACCATCTTTATTTGGTACCAACACAATGGGAAATATGCATGGAGAAGTACTTGGTTGTATGACTCCTTTCTCAAGCAACTATGAAACTTTCTTCTTTATTTATGCATTCTCAATCACTGATAACATGTACATGCCAATGTTAGGAAGAGGCGCATCTTGTTGCAACTGAATATCATGTTGTATCTCTCTCCTTGGAGGTAATATTTGTGGTTCTTGAAACACTTCATCATATCTATAAATAATATTAACTCATTTGTATTTATGTTTAGAATCAAACCTTTTGAAAGTGTTGGATTCATCATCATCTTTATCTTTTACAATCATGAGTACAAATGTGTTTCTTTCATTTACAAGCCTTTTCATTTGTCCTGTAGAAACAAGAGACAAATTAGTCTTCTCATGATGTAATCAATCCCATCCTTTGTAAGATGATACTTGTTCTCCTCCCTATATAATATATATTCTATGTCATACAAATAAGGACTTCCTAAAACAATTCCACAAATATCAAGTAGTACTACATCTAATTCTACCTCATCAATAACTTAGAGGTGATTGTAAATCTGAGCTGACTAATAGGCTAGATACTTGCAACTTAGCATCTCTATGTACCCATCCTAAAGGATATAGTTTTGGATGAGGTTTAGTTTCAAGTCCCAATATCTTAACAATTTCTTCAAAAATGAGATTATCTTGCAAACCACTATTAAAAAGTGTATAAATATTTGTATCTTTTGAAATGACTCTAATATGGAATAACTCACTTCTTTTCCTTTCATCATGCATAGTTTTTGTTTTAAAAGGATGAATATTATAACTAGAACTATAAGAAGAAGATATACCTTGTATTCCCATGTAAATGATCTTGGTTTCATCACTTGAATTTGTTTCAAGATTGTGTTGGATAGTAGCAGTGGTCTTCTTATTACCCTTCTTATTCCATAACTTATTTGGTCTTAGTATTGGATGAAGTTTCCAACACTTGGAATCGTCATGGCCTTCCTTTATGCAATGTGAACATGAAGGATTCTCATCTTCTTTCTTCATTGTGGTTGTTCATTTCATTTTACCTTTTCCTTTGTTTTTGTCTGCAACTCATGGAACTAATTTCTTTGAGAAGTTGTTTTGGACGTTCTTTCCCCTTGACTCAATATGAGTGGCTTGGACATAAATTTCATCAAGATTAGTTGGGTTAAACATGAGAATAGTATGTTTCAAATAATTATTCAACCCACCAATATACTTCAAAAGTGTTTCTTGCATATAAATAAGAATTCCAAACATTAATTCACTCTTTCTAAACTCTTGAGTATAGTCTTTCGCATTATGTCCTTTATTTTCCTTAGATTTTGTCAATCCATTATTGCTTGTTGCATATATCCTAAAGGATAAAATTGCTTCTTCAATGAAGTTGTAAACTAATACCAATAAAATATCATTTTACCTTTCTTAAAAACATATTATTGAGTCTTACTCTCCCACTATATCAATGTTGTACCTCCCAGTCGAAGAGTAGCTACCTAAACTTTTTCTTCTTCATCCATAATTCTTTGAGCCCTACAATATAATTCAATTTGATTGATCCAATTATCCAACTTCTCTATGTTAATGTAACATACCTGCTTGCTAACACAAAAATTAAAATGCCCCATACATATAAAATGAACCAAGGGGCAACATGCCAATAATTTAACATGCATCTAACATCATATTTTAAAACATGAATGCAATTGTTCAAGAAATACAACAAACACACATAGCATTCATATATTCATTTATAAAATTGTAAAAACATCATAAGCATAACAAAGAACATATTTGTTTATAAAATAACTGACTAGTTGTGTACGTAGGATGTTCCTCCCAGGCATAGGTTTGTTTTTCATTTTATCTCAACATCAAGATACCCCCGAGCTGAGACTATGAGTCCACAAGGAGATCTATCCTACTTGGTTTTCCACTCTCCACATTTAGTAGCCTAATACCTAGGTTCTACTCCAATAATAGTTCCAATTCACTAGCTCTATTCCCCACAACCTACACAACCCAAAGAATGGTATCCCTCTTCATTACACAAAGTCCCTCGAGATTTCCCACTTCCCTCAAAGGATATAATGCACTCGATTGGTCAAGGATATCAAAATTGAGGACTCCAGGAACTCTCAGCTACCCTGGGAGTTTTCACTACAGCCTTCACAAGGCTCTTGAGTCATTTCCTCAACAGCAAATTCTCCACAGGAACGCAGCCCATTTTTACAAGCACCTAGTCCATATTTCCATCATAAACACAGCCTAATAACGGTTTCCTTCAAACATGGCATGGTTGGTTCTCTTCCTAGTACTCAGCTCCTCTCTTGTCTCCCAAATCAAAATGTAAAAACTTACCTCTTTTCCCATACGAAATTCTTTTTTTCCCAAGCAAGTTGACTTTCACACTCATCGATGTTGATTGTACTTTAACCCCATGCTCTCAATAACTAAGGGATGTGACTTTTCACACCCACCTTCTTAAATGAATTCAATGATTGATCTCTCATACACCCAAGAGGAAAATTAGAAGGTAAAAATACATTAACTTAAGATAACAACATGGGTTCCCTCAGATCCCTCTTTATCCCCCTCTCTCATGGAATAATATCCCCCCATCATTATGGTCCCTCTCATATCACAACCGACGATTTTTTTTATTAATTATTTCGATGTACATAATATACAATTTGGCCCGCAACCACATTAATCAATATGGGATATTTGCCCCAAACATATTGGCTCAGTAGCCTAAATCACATTTATACAATTACATTCTAATTTGTGGGGATTAAAACTGGGGATGTTACATCCCCTCCCCCTTATTTTTTCACTTTCCTCAGTCTACAACACCCTACAAGTGTACATACATATCACAATTCTAGGCTCTCCAGGATAATATCACATAGGAATTCCACCATAAACATAAATACATAGGCATTCTGACCTAAAAACCATAGATACATAGGCACTCTAGCCCCAAAATTCATACATAAGGATTTTAGAAATTATAATTCTTTTAGAAATTCCAATTGGAAATATCTCTTCCTCTTTAGTCTGCATAACCCAAGGAAGTGTACCCCCTTCTTTGCTTCATAGTCCCTGGGGATGTACCACTCCCCTCCAGAGTTTCAACATATACCAGCTAGGAAATCTTGGAGATGTAGCTCCAAGGATCCTTGTTGCAACCACTTTACTTATTTAAAGATGCAACAATTCCCCTGGAATTTTATTTTCTCTTCTCTTCTCTTCTAGAGATCTACTTACTTTTAGTTGTAGT
This sequence comes from Picea engelmannii, assembly GCA_009831015.1. Lineage (NCBI taxonomy): Eukaryota > Viridiplantae > Streptophyta > Pinopsida > Pinales > Pinaceae > Picea > Picea engelmannii. The sequence continues at coordinate 1,184,952 of ML776734.1, forward strand.
TGGTGTTTCATTCATTTTTTCTTTAGAATACACTACCTCTTGGTGTTCTTCTTTTTATTTTCTTTTTTCAGTTGCCTCTACAATAGCCACCAAGAAACATACATGTTATATTTATTTTCAAATAGAAGTTATATCATTTACAAGACCTCTCAACTCCACAATATAAACATTTGTTCAAAATTAATCTTACAACCATAATTCAATGCTTATATGTATGGTTGACCTGTGCTTCACAAAACTATCGTAGGAAAGAATTTATCTCATTGTTCTTTCCTAACACGGCCTCATGATTCTATCCAACATGTCATATGCATTTATCAAGTTGCCTAATTCTTTCCATCCTCACCCTCTAGGCTCAGGAATCCCCTTCGCTGCTACATAGTCCCTCAGGTGATCCATTGTTTTCCAAGGTGTTCTTATTCAAGGAGAGTTCCAACTCATTACTAGACTTCCACCTATAGTCCATAACCTATGGTAGTCATAGGGTTCCATTGTCCTAATAATACCTTCTTTCCGAACTTTCCAACTTCAATATCCATCATCTCATATGTATCAAACACATATAGTCATCATGATATATCATCACAGAAATTTATTTATTAGTTTTCCAAATTTGTTTCATATAGGAAATCAAGTTTCCCAAGAATGAGATTTCTTCTCAAAAATTTTGGCTCTTGCAGTACCAGGAATCGGTCTTCCTTATGGGATTACATCATTTCCATATCCAATACCATTTTTCCTACAATTTTCTCAACTTTCATTCAGCCAACAAATTGTCAATATTCATGCACATTATCATCTCATTGTAGCATTTTCAATCATTCCATGAAGTGATTTCAAAATTATATTACTCTAAAAATTCAATCGGTTCCAACTATTATTCATATTAAATGGAATTAAACCATCATTCCTTGCACATGCATTATCTAACATACCAATATTTTCATAATGCAATCAAACATTACCAATAAATAACTAATGTCTCAATACCCATGGCCCCATCTACACAACGCATCATTGCATTGACTTTGGAATACCACATATCAATATCATGTTTTTCACCATGGTGAGTTGGAAGGTCTAACCAATGCCTCAACACATCATCCAAACTCTTGCCAATTACTTATTCGATCTTTTGGATACCTTCCTTTTCAACCCATACACAACACCAAGAAAACAATCCTTTAGTTCTCTTTAGTGTAGACAAAGAGGTTGTAGTGAAAACATTGTTTATAACCAGGAATACTAATTGAGAATTTGTACAGTTTTATGTCCCTTCCACATCTAACCACATCATGGTATCACACATGGCTAGATTTGTTAGTAGTCATTGTTATAGAAGGAATATATCTCCTGACTTGACTTGCTTATGATATCATAACCAACATAACACACATGTTATTAAATCTCTCATGATTTCATTCTAACAGTAAATAATATTTTCATACTCAATTCCTTATACCTTTTTATTGATTCAATTATAAAATTTTGATTAAGGGAACTCTTAACTCAATTCCCTTCAATAATTATGCATCATAAACAACCCAACACATACCTACATGGTTCTTATTAAATTACTTGATTCTACATGATCAACTGGTATTTGTAGAAGCTCACAGGCTCCCTTCACCAACCTTTGATCAGCATTTTACCATTCTCAATTGTCTTCATCTGGATGGCTACCATAAGCAGTGACATCATCATCACTTTCATCCATGCTATAAATTTTTCCTAGATACATAATCCATCATTAATCATATTAAAATATAATGGCATCATTATTTGACATATAACAACAAACTACTCTCAGTATACAAGCATGCCACAAACATTTTCAAGCATGTCCACATGCACAAATTCACATCAATATGCATTAATCATTCAATCGCATCATGCACATGCATTCTATATTTATTGTATGCAACATGCATCACTTCTATCATGCAATCCAATGCATACTTATTTCATCTTTATTTATTTATTTTTGCATTGTAGATGGTTGTCCTTAAATCCCTTTAGATCCCTGCACCTGTGTGCATTATCATTCTGCTCATCTTCTCTAATTCTCTCCTGATATAAACCTTTTCTAGCCAAGTTCCACTTGGTCATTTTCACTTCCAACCAATATTCCTTATTGGCCACTACCTCCACTTGGACGATCATGTTCCAATCTTACATTGTTGGAACCTTCCAGCACCTTGGGATAATGTACTCTACATCATATGATCATCTTGTTACTAGAGTATTTTTAAAATATATGAACCATCAACATTATGGAATCCATTACCATTATCTCTAGTTGTCCATTGGATTTCTCAACTTTTTTTAAAAAAAATTCTTTACTCGATTAAGTAATTTCCTTTGAAGCCATGTATTTTCCACTTGGGACCAATCGTCTCCCTTCATTTCTTTGCACATGTACCCTACTTCCACTACACACTTTGATAACATAAGTGTATTTCTTAATATGAATCCTTTTAAACAAAAGTGGCTAATTTCCTGGCTAGGAATTATTTTTCATGAATTCCTATGTCTTCTCTCAGAGGTGACTCGCCCATCCCATGATTTACTCACCATTTCCAAGTTCCTTTCTTTTCTTTTGTGGAAATCTCTTCATCCATCATTACATTTCTACCTTCATGGCAATGAAGTCTTACCTTACCTTTATGTGCATATTAGTGACATTCACCTATAGGATTCATGTTTTTATGTGAGAATATTTGTTGATTTTCCTTTGCAATCCATTTAGACTTTGTAGTATCTAAATACTAATTTGTCTCTGCTCTTTCTAAGCCCTTTACCCACTTTTAATTATTTTATCTATAGTTATTCACTTCCCTCTGCAACTCTTTATTTTCTCAGCTAACCTATATAATATCATCCATGTTTTCCTTTCCATTGGACATCTGAAATTATAAATTGCAACAGAAACACACAATCTTCACTCATGACATCTGATCTCCCTGTTAATAATACCCTGGTAATAAAATTTATCCCCCTTTTATTTGCAAGTTTAAGAACTTCAAATGTTCCTCTATACCTTTTCATAGGATCTATCATGAGTTTCAATACTCCTTCTAACCCAAACCCACCATTGACATGCACCTCTATCATCTGGGAATGTTTCTCCAAAATTAACATTATTTGGAAAAGTTTCACTTTAGATAGTTGCTTGGTTCATGGAATCTAACTCCACTTTTCATGTAACTTTATCAAAAAACTAGATGATTACTTAGAGAACTCAATACTTATGTCATGTTTACCTTTGTATTACCTTTCCAATTACCGTACTCATTATTCAATCTGATTTATGAGCTCAAAGTTATGGCTTCATGAAATCAGTAGTTTCACCCATTTTTGCACCTGTTTCACTAGTTCAAATAATTTTCATAGGCCAAATTTTGTCACTTGTAGAAGAAAATATGTTAGGAAATAGAAAATATTTTTTATGAGAAACTGGTAATATTGATGATAGTGAGTTCACATCAACTCTTATATTTTTTATATAATTCTCTAGTCAAAATCTACAACGATATGGAAATGATAAATTTGTCCTTTTACACCACCTCCAGACTTAGAAATTCAGCCTAGCCCTGTTTGATCTTTTTTTTTTTTGTTAATTTGTGCGGGACCTGTTGGCTACGCGATTAACCTGTGGCTTGAGAAACCGCGACTCAGGGGCATCTAAGCTGTCAAAATCACCCGGGGATCGCACCCGTCCTGAGCCACACCAACCCTTAACATGGTTGGATTTTTTGTCCCCGCAGGTTTCGAACCGGTGACTTTAACATCACGGAGTGGCTTAACAACACACTCTGTCACCGACTATTCTACACCTCAGGGACAACCCTGTTTGATCTTACCACACCAACTCCTTTTGGATTTTTCCGAGTGTTAAGGCCACAACAACCCCCATTTAATTTTTATTTTACAAGCAAAAGGAAAGGCCCCCCTGTTTAAATTTGAACTCTAATGCATAATCCTCTACTATTTGAGCCTAATGTTTATTCTTTATTTACCTTGAGGGAGTTGGGGGTTTGATATTTATTGATGATTTTCTTTGAGCAGATTCGTTAATCCTTTTGATATTATTATTTCAAATGTCTTCGTGATTATTCTTGAATTATGATGCTTCATTGAGATTTGTATGATGACAATTAACAAGTTATCATCAGTACCTTTTGCAGATTCTGAAGTATTTGATGATCCTATAAGGATGCATGGTTTGATGTTCTATTGTATGTCTTGAATGAGTTTGTTTTTTAGTATTTTCTGAATGGGCGTCTTAAATTTTGCATCCTCTTTCTTGTATGTTGTGCTTAATGCATTCATCTTTATGCTCTCGTATGTTGATCATACTCTTCAATTTTGAACTCTTAGCTTGAATCACAAGATCACTAATCATTTCTATGAATTTGAGACTTGGTACATGTCGCTTTTAGGACACCTATTCACAACATCCAAGATCATGGATGATTATCTTTGAACCAACCCAACTCTCATTAATAAATTTGTTGAAGGCAGAGAATGTAATGTTTATGGTATAATGGAAAGTGTTTTCTTACTCACATAATTGATCTCATATTTTTTGTGGTTGCAAGAGCAATTTCGCAGGGTTACTTCCTTTACATGACCACTCCAGCATTGAAATTCATGTGGGGAATCCCTTGATCTTATTACTCTTTCCTATATTTCTCTCTGTGCATATATTTTCTATAATTTGAAGCCAACAGTCATCATTATGAACTAAGCCTTGTCTTTCCCAAAACTCAACCGGATTTGTTTTTTATCACCAGTGCATTGATGAGGCCAGAACCTTGATCCTTATCTAGAGCCTTGATCCTTACCAATATATCTCTCATCAAGAAGTAGATTCACCTTTGTTTACAGTTGTCTTGAGGTCCAAGGCTCAAAAAGCTATCAGATCCAACTTTCTCACAGTCCTATCCCGCGAGCTCATCATATTTACTCTATCGGGAATCCCTATTCAGAGTGTTGAGTGTGCATTGTATTAAGATTGGTCCGAAGGCAAAAATCCTATCGATTTTCCCTCATATATTTTGTCTCATTGGGTTGGCCAAGTCAAGTCCCTTGTGATATTCCCAAAGTTTGAAAGGTGTGATCATTTTTAGATTGATCTCTACCAAGTTCTTCTTTTGGCCTCTCCTCTCTCTGAAAACCCAAGCTCGAAGACTTATCAAGTCGCATGGATGTAGGACCTTGTCGTATCGTCACCCAATGCTTTCTCACCACTTATCTTAATCAATTTCATGTATTGTGTCCTGACATGGAAACCTATTCCCTAATCTAATTGCATTCCCTGTCTTTTCACCTGTATCGAGTCATCCCTCTGAGATGTTAAACTTGATTGGATTGACATGTATCCTGCATCTGGCTAGTGTTGATCTCCTTTTATAACATGAGTCTCTCTTTGTGACATTTATGTGTCACATGATGTGTCTTCTTTTTACCCCTAGTCACATTCCATTTGTTGCATCTGAATTTGAGCGGTCATGATCTCCATATGACATACCTATCTGAATTGACCCCTGGTTACTCGAAATCTACATGGTATACCTTGCTCCTAATTTTGGCCCATAGGTGCAAAATCATGATTGGTGTGGAATCTTGGTTGGCATGGAACCCTAACTCGTGTGTAATTCAACCTCATTTCCCTAGTTTTTGTATATAATTTGTATAGTTTTATTTTATTTCTAATTTTATTTATTTGTTTCTTTTTTTCTTTTCTTTTTTCTTTTTTATGTATTTATTTATTTTCATTTGTAATTTTCTCATGGTTATGGAAAACCACATGGTTTGTTTTTCCCATGGTTTTCCCCAAAGTTACCCTTTATATTTAGTTTTTACATAGGAAAAATCAAGTTTACTTTAGAAATTGTTTTACATGGGTAAAATTTGTTTTGTTGAGTAAAATTAGTTTTACATGGGTAAACTATTTTTACATGGTGTGTTTTTCCTAAAACCCAATTTATAGTTTTTATATGTACATTCTTATTCTTTTTTCATACCCCATAAAATTAGATACAATTTGACTTTTCGATACACACACACATATGTGTTTGTTTCTTTTCCCTTTTAACTTGATTTATTGTTTCCAATTTTTCTAAGTTCCCCATTGTAGTTTACGAGGATTTATTTCCTATCGTGTTTTATTTATTAATTTTATATTTCTATTCTAAGACTTTTGCGACCATTGTTTTGATCTGAAAGTTCTTTCGGATTCATCGCATAAGTTTTTGATATTCGACATTTCGGACCAAACCAGTGTGGTCCATCATCAGGAAAAATTTATTTAATTAATTTTAATTTTCCCCCTCACCTTGTTAGTTTCAACTTAATATTTCATTAGACTTCTTCCTAGCCTTCCTCCCATTGGGCTTCACCTTAACTTCATGATAAATTCCCAGTGGAAAATACCATTAAGACAACCCCCCTTAATTATCATAATCTCATCCTCTTAAATGCCTTGGAATAACATTACTTTATTATATTATAATAACATAATAATACTTAGACTATCGGAGGATTCATATGCATGGAGTTTTTACTCATGTAGTATGTTCTATCACATGGGTTGGGAAAGTAATTTTTTTATTTTAATTTTTATTTATTAATTTTGATTTTTACATAGATTGGAGAGTAATTTTATTATTTTTGTTTATTATCTTTGATTTTACATAGATTCTTTTGGTTAATTATTTTCCTATTTTCACTACGGTAATTGGCCAAAATTACAAATGATCCCTAGGTCCTATGCCTCCTCTAGGTCCTTACACAAATCAAGTAAGGTGGATAAAAACTATATAAATAATCCAGTCTTGAATTACCTCATCCATGTGGTATAATGATTTTTGGGTTGAAGATCGACAATCCAGATTCACCCACAAGCAGATCAAGGGATGTTGAGCGTTGAATTTCAAATGGGCATATATTGAGCTACAGGAGTCAGAATCAATCCCAATACCTCATTGGAAAGGAATCGATATGAAGAATGCATTGGGAGAGGACTTCAGGCCAAACCAGTGATGGAAAATCGCAAAAAATGTAAAGAACATAAGGTCACAAATTTAATGGAAAAATCATGTGAAAACTTCGGATGACCATATCTGGGGATAAGGGAAATGAAATCATTCCCATAATAGCTCATTGGAAAGATAACAGAGAGAATAACGTGATGGCACAAACAATATTAACTATTTTATGGTGGAAATTCCCAGAAAATGCAAAAAACATAAGAGGCTCGAATTTAATTAGAAAATGGGATGTGCAATGTTCAGGTCATCATATCTGAAGCTATAGGAGTCAAAATCAGACGTGCAAGAGAACGTTGGAAGTCGGAGAGAGAGAAGAATAAGATGGGATGATATTAATAAATAGGTTGACACCAAAAACACCCAGAATAACATGAAGAATAGAAGAGGACACCAATGGGGAGAGTTGATGATATTTTTTTTAAAATATCACTCATGAACAACAAATAAAGCGAAAATAATCATTCAACAATCTCTTCACTTCCGTTTATAATGCTTACCTTTTCATTTATGAAAATGTAAGAGAAATTTGAAGTGTAAAATGACGAAACGAAGGGAAAGGAAATGAACAGTCACAAAAACTAAGGAGTGTATCTTATCTTATAAAAGAGAACTCGTTGAATGTAAAAAATGGACCTTTTCCCATTGTGTAGACTATTGATACTCTTACTATTGGATATACAAAGAGAATAAGCTACTTTAAAGTCATAATTGTATCAAATGTGTTTGGGACTAATCCATAAATGTGTTTTTCATTTGAGTTTTTCGGAGCGTTGGTCATATGAACTATTTATGTGCTTAGTATTTATAATTCTTATGTTGTTGTGATTTATAATGAGTACAGGGATGATGCTACAAGTCTCCTCTGCAACTATTTTATATGATATCTAAAACATTATTGTTTTAAAATATTCTTGGTTGTCATGAACTATTTTTGTTGTCAAAAATATCATTTTAAGTTGCACTCATCTATTAGTTTCACTCTTGCGTGGGATAGGTTAGAAGTAGTTGTAGATTAGTTTGTTTTTGTTTTAGAGTAGGTTTATAATTAATTGGAAATATTTGGGGGATAATTCATTATCTTTCCCCTTTTTCTTCTTTTAATTATTACTAGCAACCAGGTCCACATACTGGTCATGAACACTACATCAAACGGGAGTAGGTCTAATTTGGACATGCCATTGGGAATTCTCCCTTACCTACTTGATAATACATTTGGACCCATCAACACCAGGAGCCCAAATGGGTATCTCCATGCCTGATATTTGAGTTGTCCATCAGAATTTCACCTTTATCTGGGCTCTGGGATGATAGTTATGGTCTGTAGAAGTTTAGACTATTTTCTCATTTTTTATCCCTCTATGCTACAAGTGTTTTCTCTTCCATCCTGTACAATCTTAGGTACCCATATTCCTAATATGGTTCCATGGTTGTCTTATATGGTCCATGAAATTTCCACAGAATACTCTTGTACCCCAAATTGACTTTTGAGCAAGGTGTTATGCCCTCTGTAAGTAAATTGGTACCTAAATTATACTTATACTATTTCAACTGTAACTTCCTCATACAAGCTCTATGTTTCACTCAGAATGGCTTGATAGAAATATCTTACCAACCTATTTCATTTAAGAAGAAATGACTTTGAGTATCACATGTGCACGCAGTTATCTCAATTTCAACTACCTGAAAATGTTGTTTAGGCCTTCAAAATTTCTTTACAAGTTGATGACCTTCAAAATCTGAAAAAAAATTCATAGAAAAATGATTATTTTTCTGTTGTAACAGTCTGTTAATCTAACTTGTGCCTAACCTTTGAAATCCCTTTGACATGGAATGGTACGTGTCTATTGATTCCAAATTTCATCCCTTGATTCAACCATGTCATCATCCATCATTCTCCTTCATCGGCCATTGACCAACGCTTTGGTAAGCCTATCAGACTCTTCCCATCAAAATTTCATACAGCACATTATAAAGGTTTTCTCGCAACCCATATCCTACAAGCATGTCAAGATTTTCCTCATGGAATATTCCCATCAGGTTGCCATCTTAACCTCTTATTGTGATTTCCCTAAATCTCACAACCCACGAGCCTATGGGAAACACCTTCATGGAATTTTCCCCACGGAGTGGAAACTTAAAATTGAATTGACTTTCCCGTAACCTGAAATCCTATTGGAGACACCTACGTAGAATTTTCCCCATGTAGTGACAACTTAACCTTGAATTGAATTTCCTGAATCCCACAACCCGCAAGACTATCGAAAACACCTTCACAGACTTTTTCCCATGGAGTGTAAACTTAACCTTGAATTGAATTTCACAAATCCCATAACCTACAAGACTATCGAGCTTAAATTCGCAGAGTTTTCTCCACAGAGTGGAAATTTAACATGTCATTAAGATTTTTCTATGACCCGCATCCCACAAACCTATCAAGCCTAACTTTGAGGACTTTTCTCGTGATCTTTTTCTCATGATCCTTTCCCCGTGATTTTCTTCCCATGAGCCTTATGTTAGATCTAGACCATCAATCTTCACGATCAAAGTGATCTCAGTTGTTGGTCCACCAAACTTCTCCAAACTTCATCGAGCCTCTCCAAACCTGCAAATAAACCTCGACTGTTGATTCTAAAAAGTCAAGTGATCTCAACCATTGATCTATCAACTTTGTTCCACGACCCCTTCCTTCTACCAGCATGGTGATTCCATCATGGACCCTGTCATTCCACATCATGGTATGGCCCATGTCATCATTGTGTAGAATTATTTTTCAAAAATCTCAAAAATTATAAATTCCAAGAATTTTACAATTTCTCCAAAATTTATCTTCCGTGAACTTGGAAGTTTTAACCAATATAGAATGAATATCTTCCATTTCTTTCCAATTCTAATGCAATCTATGTTGTTGACTTTAATAACTCCTCAATCACTGTTAATACAAAGAATTTGACCTTCCAAGTCATATTTGACTCTACAAATTGTAGATTGATTCCATTTATCATCTCCTCAACCATTTTAAGCATAATTTGACCTAAATTTATTCATAAATTTGGGGATTTCAGTCTGGTTTCACAATTTTCCCCAAATCCATCACAGACCCAAAATATGTAACAATGAATTTCTACCAAATTCACACTAGTCTTGGCCCATATAAGCCTGATGTTTGAACTAGAATCTCTTATACTATATTGTAACATACCTACCTCTTAACATGAAAATTGAAATGCCCCATACATACAAAATGAACCAAGGGGTAGCGAACCCATATTTTAACATGCATCTAACAACATATTTTGAAACATGAATGCAATTGTTCAAGCAAAACAACAAACACACACAACATTTAGATATTCATTTATACACTGGAAATAACATCATAAACATAACAGAGAATTATCTATTTATAAAATAATCGAGTAGCTATGTACGAAGGACGTTCCTCCCATCCATATGCTTTTTGTTCATTTTCTCTCAACAAAAAGCCACCTTGAGCTAAGGATATGAATCCACAAGGATATTTGTCCCTCTTGGCTATCCACTCTCCACATTCAGCATCCAAAAACTCAAGCTCTAGTCCAACAGTAGTTCCAATCCACCATCTCTCTTCCCCACAACCTACACAACCCAAGGAATGGGATTCTCCTTAAATACACATGGTCCCTTGGGATTTCCCACTTCCCTCCAAGGCTCTAATGCACTTAGTTGGTCAAGGATCTCATAGTTGGGGACTCCATGAAATCTCATCTACCCTAGAAGTGTTCACTACATCATTCACAAGGCTCTTGAGCCATTCCCTCCACATGCATGCAACCCATTTTTACAAGCACACGGGCCACATTTCCAACATAAACACAACCCAATAATGGTTTCCTTCAAGCACAACATGGATGGTGCTCTTCCCAACACTCAACCCCTCTCTTGTTGCCCAATTTAGCATGTAAAAACTTACCTATTTTCCCATACAAATTTATTTGTTTCCCAAGCAAGTTGACTCTCACACTCCTCAATGTTGAGTGTACTTCAGCCTCATGCTCTTAGTAACTAATGTAAGTTTTAAACCTGTGAAGTAAATCAATGCATATAGATTCTTAAGCAAAACTGAATTTAATCAATAGCTCATTCACATAGTACACAGAGATTTATACCAGAAACCCTCAACAGGGAAAACCTTTCTTATATTTAGTGTATCTCGAATTTCACCATTCACCATACAATATATAAAATTCTTTTAGGTATTCTGTAGATACCAAAACCCTAATCCCTTAATTCGGTATTAATTTACAAAACCGCTAAAAATAGAAAAAAAAAATGCCCAAAAAAAAATTTCAGGGCGTTGCGCGTAACCAAGGGGCGCCTACCTGCCCCCCCTGGGACCCCCCTAGGAAAGTGCTCGGCACACACGACACAAACAGATCACTAGTATGAGGGATCGTCAGATGCAGTTTTCATATCTGACGTGCCCACACACACATGCAAAAAATATAACACATACCCAACATTCTCCCACTTGTTGTTTTCTTTGCATCTAGGGATCCAGGAGATTATATAGTCAACAATCCAAGGCAGCAATGCCCATTGTTACTCTACACCAGAAGAAATTTTCTATGCTCACAGACTTTGTCAATGAATCTGCAACATTCTTCAAAGTGTCAACCTTTTCCAGCAACACCTTCTTTTCCTCAACCATGTCTCTCACAAAGTGATATTGAACATCAATATGCTTTGTATTCAAATGATAAGTTGGGTTCTTTGCCAGGAATATTGCACTCTGATTGTCACAATATAATCTCACTTCTTGTTGTACCAACCCAATACCTGAACACAATCTTTGTAACCATATTGCTTCCTTTCTTGCATGAGTGGTTGCCATGTATTCAGCTTCCGTAGTTGAGAGTGCCACTACAGCCTGTCTTTTTCTCATCCAACTGATTGCTCCTCCAAATAGGTTAAACACATACCCACTTGTAGATATTATGTGATCCATATCTCCCACCCAGTCTGCATCAACAAAGCCATGTATGTCCACCACTCTGTCCAATCCCGATCTTCCTTGGTAACACAATCCATAACTGGTGGTGCCATGAAGATACTTGAAGACCCTCTTTATTATTGTCCAATGCCCCTTCCCTAGTTTTGACATATACCTACTCAAAACTCCCACTGCATGTGCAATGTTTGGTCTAGTACAAACCATTGCATACATCAAATTATCAACTACACTGGCATACAGAACATGGGACAAGTCCTCTTCTTCTTCCTCTGTCTTGGGACACTGATCTGCAGATAACTTTACACCTATGGGAATAGGAACCTTGATCGGTTTACTTCCATGGATATTAAACCTCTGCAATATTGTCTCAACATATTTTCTCTTATTCAACCAGAGTTTCATGTTTTCACAATCTCTTTTAATCTCCATTCCCAAAATGAAGTTAGCAGCATCGAGATCGTTCATGTCAAATTTGGAGGATAGTTGTGATTTCACCTCCTTGATAACATCCATGTTATTTCCTACCAACAACATGTCATCAACATACAACACTACATAAATGAAGTGATTACCAACCTTCTTGGAATATACACAGTGATCATCCCTGCTTCTTAAAAATCCCAATCCAAGGATGTATGTGTCAAAATTTTGGTACCACATCCTAGGTATTTGCTTCAGACCATATAGTGACTTCTTTAGCTTACAGACCATCTCTTTCTTTCCCTTCACTGCAAAGCCTTCTGGTTGCTTCATGTAGATTTCTTCTTCCAGATCCCCATGTAGGAATGTTGTCTTCACATCCATCTGTTCCACTTCAAGATCAAAAGAAGCAGTAATAGATAAAAGAAATCTAATAGAAGTTAACTTAGAAACATGAGAAAAAATCTCACCAAAGTCAATTCCCTCTACCTGGGAATACCCTTTTGCTACTAATTGAGCTTTGTATTTCTCCACTTTACCTTGTTCATTAAACTTCTTCTTAAACAACCATTTGCTACCAACATATTTTCTTCTAGATGGAAACTCAACTATATCCCATGCCTCATTCTTATCCAAGGAATCCATTTCTTAAACCATGGCCTTCTTCCAGAGTTTACTATCCTTTGAATTCACTGCTTCCCTGACAGTTCTGGGATCATCATCAGTAATAGATAAAGAAAAATTTGAATGAAAATCAGGTGGAATATACCTTTTTGGTTGTCTTTTATCTCTCACTGATCTCCTCAATACTGGGGTATGAGGTTCTTCTTCTTATTCTTCTACTTCCTCTTCTTCAGATGATTCAGATTTTCCATCATCCAACTCAAGCTCTATTTTGTCAGGTTCGTCTTGCATTGGTAGGAATTCATGTTTGGACACATCTTTTACCTCTCTAAACACAACATCTCGATTGTAAACAGTATTCTTGGTTTCTAGGTTCCAAAGTTTATAACCTTTCACACCATCTTTATAACCAATAAAGATACACTTTTCAACCTATTTATCTAGATTACTCCTATTTTCCTTTGGAACATGTACATAAGCATCACAACCAAACACTCTAAGATGTTGAAGAGAGGGTTTCTTTCCAGACCATACCTCGTGTGGAGTTTTGTCATCCAACGTTGATGAAGGCGATTGATTGACCAGGTAACATGTTGTGCCCACTGCCTCTGCCTAGAATTCTTGTCCTAACCCGGCACCGATGAGCATGCTCCTTGATTTTTCCATCAGTGTCCTATTCATCCTTTCTGCAACTCCATTTTGCTAAGGAGTGTATGGAGTAGTCTTCCGCCTTGCTATACCACACTTCTTACAGAATTCATTGGATTCATTTTTGCAGAATTCTCCACCATTAGTTGTTCTCAATACCTTCATTTTCTTCTTTGTCTGATTTTCTACCAGAGCCTTAAATTCTTTAAATTTATCAAATACCTCAGATTTCTTTCTAAGAAAATAAATCCATGTGTTCCTTGAAAAATAATCTATGAATGAAACATAAAACATAGATTTACCTAGGGATGGAATAGGAACAGGTCCAAACACATCATTGTGTATCAGGTCTAAGATCCCCTTTTCTCTTGTAGCACCAGATGGGAATCTTACTCGATTATGTTTACCATATATGCAATGTTCACAGAAATCAAAATCTAGAGTGCAATTAGGCATACCTTCAACCATACCTTTACCGTGTAGTGTTCGAAGGCCCTTTTCTCCAATATGTCCCAGTCTTTGATGCCACAGCATGGTCTTCTTTTCAGGAATGATATTGGTCTTTTCTTATTTATTTGTCTTCTCAAGGACAACAGAACTATTACACCCATTAGTATAAGTGCTTCCCAGCAACTTGTACAAACTTCCACACCAAAATCCCCTCATCAACACCATTTCTCCTTGTACCATCTTGCAAGTGTTATTTCCAAATACAGTATCCACTCCTACATCATCCATCTTACTTATAGATATTAGGCTCCTGGAAAGTTTTGGAATGTGCAGAACCCCAGGGAGAGTTCTAATCCTTCCATCTTTTAGCAGCAACTTAACCCTTCCACGTCCCAAGATTTTTGTTGTCGAGTCATCTCCTAGGAATACATCACCACCATCATATTTTTCATATTCAGAGAACCACTCCCTTTGAGGAGTCATATGGTATGATGCACTTGATTCGATCAACCATACATCACGGACTGCATGTGTACTTGTAGATGCTAGGTAAACATCATCTCCTTCTTTAGTGGAGGTTTTAGCCTTTGTGGAAGAGGTACTGTCAGATCCCTTTGGTTTTTCAACCTTCTTAGACTTGTAATCTTTCTTATAATGCCATGTTTTACCACACTTCCATCATTTCCTCAAAGATTTTCCTGGAGACTTAGATCTGCCTGTAGATTTAAATCTCCACCCCAAAGTCTTACCAGGGTTCCTATCTTGGGTACACCCTCTTACAAATAAAGCATCTGTGTTGTGACCATCCATGCTTTTTTGCCTCATCTCTTCAGATAACAAGGATGCAAATACATCCTCATACTTCAATGTAGATTGAGTGGTACTACCTATTGCTACAACCAGATAATCCCAAGAGTCTGGAAAAGAACATAACAAAGTAATACACTTATCTTCTTCTGCAATCATAATATTAGCAGAGCCAAGTTCACTTACCAGAGTATTAAAGGCATTTAGATGTTCTTTCACAGAATCTCCATCTTCCATCCTAAGATGATACAGCTTCTTTCAAAGAAACAACTTTTTTACCGGGAACTTTAATTGATACAAATTCCCCAACTTATCCCATAGTTCCTTGGCTGTAGATTCTCCTGAGACATTCAACAACACTGAATCTCCTAGGCAGAGTCGAATAGTACTCCTTGCTCTTATGTCCAACTTCTCCCAGTCTTCCTTCGACATACCAGTAGGTGGTGTACTGATAGTTTTTGTATTGGTAGGTTGTGTACCAGTAGCCTATGTGCTAGTATAAAGTGTACTAGTAGGTTGTGTACCAGGATCCACAATGATCCATTGTTCTTTGTCTATGAGAAGGTCCTCCATTTTCATCTTCCATAGCTCAAAGTTTTTACCGTTGAACTTCTCTATCTCGATTCTAGAAGAACTCTCCATTCCTCTTTCTACACTCAAATCACCACTGCAAAATCTCCCACTAAACCTAGGTTTATCACAGACCCAAGATAAACTTGATCTATCAAGACCGAGCCAAACCCTCAACAACAAAGGCGTCCCTCTGAAGCCAAAAACGAACTCTGATACCACATGTAAGTTTTAAACCTGTGAAGTAAAGCAATGCATATAGATTCTTAAGCAAAACATAATTTAATCAATAGCTCATTCACATAGTACACAGAGATTTATACAGGAAGCCCTCAACTGGGAAAACCTTTCTTATATTCATTATATCTCAAATTTCACCATTCACCATACAATATATACAATGTTTTTAGGTATTCTGTAGATACCAAAACCCTAATCCCTTAATCTGGGATTAATTTACTAGTACGAGGGATCATCAGACACAGTTGTCATATCTGGTGCGCCCACACACACACATGCAAAGAATATAACACATACCCAACAACTAAGGGATGTGACTTCTCACACCCACCCTCTTACATGAATTCAATGATTGATCTCTCATACACTCAAGAGGAAAATTAGAAGGAAAAAATGCATTAACTTAAGATAATAACATGGGTTTCCCCTCAAATCCCCCTTTAACCCCCTCTGTTGTGGAATCATATCCCCCCATTGTTATCATCCCACTCATATCGCAACCAGTGATTATTATTTTATTAATTATTTCAATGTACATAACATACAATTTGGCCTTCATCCACATTAATAAATATTATATTTCCACCCCAAACATATCGGTTCAATGACCTAAATCACATTTATACAATAAAATTATAATTTGTGGGGACTAAAACTAGGGATGTTACAATTAAGATCTCTATTATGGATTGGCAAATTAAATTACACATCTAATTTTAACAAAGGAAAATTAAAATCATCTTTCTCTGGTTGTTTTCTCTATGGAATTGATGAGGAACTTGAACTTGAAGGAGAGGATGGAGATGGAGAAGTTTGAGGAGAATCATCACCACCTATGTCTCCTTTACCTTGAATTGGGACTTCTCCCTTCTTCCTTTGTTCTCTATATAACTCTTCCACCATGGTTTTCACGTCGAAAAAATATTTCCAAAACATTATTTCATATTCGAAGAGGGTTTCTTCCTCTGGAGATCCCATTTATTTTCTTCATAATGAAAGTCTCGAATCAATCCCAAGATTATACTCTTAAAGTGATCCTTCTCCATGCTTGATCTTAAACCTAGTTAGCATTCAATACCAACACTTGTGAAATATAAATTAGCATATGAGTTAATCCCTTATCAACTGCTCAGATACCAAACTTGATCCAAAATTAGTGTTAAAACGGTTTCATTACACTAATTTGAATTCTTATGCAAAATTTGTTGGATCATGTTGTCATTGATGCCAAAAGATTGATTGATTGATGTCAAAGGATTGATGTCAAGGGATTGATTGATGCCAACAGATTGATTGATTGATGTCAAAGGATTGATGTCAAGGGATTGATTGATGCCAACAGATTGATTGATTGATGTCAAAGGAGCAATGTATTGTCATAGCATACTGATGTAATAGGTATTATCCTTGATATGAATGGATTGATTTCAAGTGGAATCATAGTCATATGATGTCATGCATAGATGAATATGGATCAATGAGTTTTCAATGATATATGATGCATAGATAAAGATGGATCAATGAATTGTCATTGATGGTTTGATGCATTCATGTATTGATCGTTGGATCATGTGATCATGCATGGAATCAATGAAAAAAGGTCAATGTCATAGTGATATATTGTGATAAATTGATGTAAATATGACTCATTATTGTCTTGATAAGAAGTACAAATGGATGAACTCCAAAGTGGTCCCCTTATGGTGAAATCCCTCACGGGAAGACACTTTGTGGTTGTGTTATCCTAGAAGTATGGTTAGAGAACCCATGCTTAAGTGTGGAATAATGAGATTAAGATCACTGAATTTGACAATGATACTATCCTATATGGATAGTGTGTGTCATGCCATTTCCGGTGGTATGTAGAACATCACATAAATCCTCACGGTTTGAGAGTTATGGCCTTACAAAGTTGGAGGACCCTCATATGTTGGCTTGAAACCCCAAAAGGTCAAATAAGTCAAAGTTCTTACAAAGAAGAAATTATTTAAAAAGTGAATTGACAAAGTCAAAGAGGATTATTTAAATAATAAAGTGAAATGACAAAATCAAAGAGGATTATTTAAATGATAAAGTGAAGTGACAAAATCAAGGAGGATTATTTAAATAATATAGTAAATGGAGAACTTTCTAATTATGGAAAGTAGTTAACCCTAAAATGAGGAAAGAGGGTTAAGTGGTCAAGTGGCTATTGGATACATGAACAAGTGGAAAATTGGGCAAAGTTGGACATAGGTGACCATGTGGATAGAATGACTATGTGGACAAAGTGGCCTAGAAGATGGTTCTAAGGAAGCTACTTGGAGAGTATAAATAAGAGGCAAAGGTATCTTGTGAAAACATCTCTTAAGAATATAGTGAAGATCTATTCTGAGAGAGATATTGATTGGAGGATCTTATGGATGCATCAAAGTTTTCGTAAGTCTGATATATTGATGGCAAAAGTTTCGGAAGTTCAGAAACCCTAGTTTCTGAATGAGTACACAAGCAGTAGTGGGCCAGACAACGTACATACACAGGTTGCAGTGAGATAGAGCGTGTACACATGTGGGATGAAGGAATATAGAGCACGTGCAGTTGATGAAGTCATGAAGATTTGAGTGTGAGTTGGTGCCAAGTTCTTGACGGATGAAGCAAGTCTCAGATCTGCATTCTATGGGCTCAGATCTGCCATAGAAACTCTGGTATGGTTACATAGTTGTATTGATGGATACTCTTGCATTTTGTATGATGAATGATTGAAGCATTCTTGGTACGTTTGTTATGATTTGGTTTGTTTGATGGAGTGAGAATCACTCTTATGTTTGAGTACTGATATGATTGTCATAGTATACTTGTTGCTTATACTTGATTAAGTAGCATTCATATTGTATGATTGAGGAGCATGAGTAAATTGTGGGAGAGCATGGATGTGTTGGGATTGGTTATGGTTCATATCGTATAGTGAATGACAGAAGTGGATGTGACTAAGAATGCAGAAGATCTGAATTTTCATGAAAAGAAAAACCTAAATACTCAGAAGTCATACGCAGGTTGTAGTACAGACAGGCCACATACATACATGATTTGTACTACTGGTAGGGCACGTACATATGTGTGTTGCACTACTAACAGGTCGCGTACCTCTTGACAAATTGGCATATTTTGAGGATTGATTCCTCTTCTTAGTTGGTGCTTAGTTTTGTAAGTTGAGTCTTGCATTATAGAGTTGGTTCTCTTGTGGAGTTGTAACTCTATTCAGTTGTTGTCGATAACCCAAGGATTGTAGTCTGTAATAAAAACAAAATTGTACATACATCTTGTGTTCTTTGTGTTCCTTGTGGTGATGACGTGTTGATGTTATCTGTTGCTAATATATGTTCACATTTGACTGGTTATAAATGACAGTAATAAGTGATGAATAAATGGTTATTGCTAACTAAGGAGTTTTGTGAAAGGGAAGTTTGAAAAAGAGCACCACACTCATTCACCCCCCTCTAAGTGTGGTCAGTGTGTCCAACAATTGGTATCAGAGAGGGCCTTCACTATAAGCCTTAACAATATTGGAGGAGATCCATGGACACACAAATGGATGATGAAGTTCCAATCCTTGATGAGGAAAATTATTCTACATGGAGAATAAAAATGAAAGTGCACTTGAAGGAAATAGGAGTGAGTACTTGGAAGGCAGCGATTGGTGTATCAGTTCCTTTGAAGAACAAGTCAAAGGTTGCATATCAAAGGAAAGAAAATAAGAATGATGCATTGGCTCTCAATATCATTCTTAGAGGACTCTCAAGTTCTATCAAAGAGACAATGGGGCAATGCACTACCTCCAAGGATCTATGGATAAAGCTAGAGGAGACATATGAAAGCAAGAAGGAAGACACTAAAGACAAATCCATCAAGAACTATGAAGGTAAAGAATCTCCAAAATCCTATATTTGCAATGATTCTAAGTGTGATGATGTTGGCAAAAAGAAATATCTTGAATACAATTCCATCAAGAACAATGAAGGTAAAGAATCTCCAAAATCCCTCAATTTCAATATTTCAAAATGTGATGATGTTGGATATTTCTCTACAAGTGAAGAAGAAAATATAGAGATAGTTCGTGTAGATTCAAATGATAGTTATCCCATGGAAGAAGTAGAAGAAGGACTATCGGAACTTAAAATGAAAGTTGAATGGGGTCTATTTGAATACAACTATGACCATTGTTACATAGAATATAGCTATCTTTATAATAACACTAAAATTTTCTTAGAAAGAATCAAAGGCATATCTTGAAGTTAAAGGAAATTCTCAAGGAACAAGAAGAAAGTAAAAAGACTCAATTAGAAGAAAAAGAAGAACAGATCAAAAGACTAAAGAATGAAATTGAAGAGAATAAGGATCTAGATGATGAGATTAGAAAAACTCTTGAAGTTAATGTCCATCTCAAGACCCAAATTGAAGAAGACAAAAGAATAGAGGAACTATTAAAGAATCAAGTAAATGAAAAGTAAGATTCATTTCATAAGTTGGAAGATGAATTTTTTTATCTTAGAAAGAAAGTAGAGAAGTCAAAAAAATTCTTAAATAGCTCAACAATATTGAATGAGATCTTGGATAGCCAAAGATCACCAAATGATAAATTAGGTATTGGATACAACAAAGTAGCTACACATGTTGAATCAAGCACCTCAAAGAAACATGAGGTAAGTCCCTCACTCTCAAAGGATGGAAATAATTTTGCAAGTCAACCATCTACACAAGGCAAAGAAAGTTCCAAAAGAACAAATAAAGGAAGACATAAAGAATCCATCCTTACATCTCAAAGAAAATTCAAGACACCTTCAAAATGGACACCAAAGCAAAGGTATGAAAAAAAAATTCATGGTCAATGTTACTCATGTAATGAATATGGTCACAAAGATTTGGAATGTAGATATTATGCAAGGAAATATAGTGAAATATTTCATAACACCCTAAGGTGTTGGATATGTAATCAAGTAGGACATATTGATTCTCATTGTCACACCATGAGATGATACAGTTGTAGTGGATTTGGTCAAAAATTCCAGTATTGTTGGAACACAAGAAGAAATTCCATGATGAGGACTTCATATAGCATGACTAGAAGAAGGCATGAAGTTAGGAAGGAAGACATTTTTGAAAATATGGAAGCTTAGAGCTCAAGTTCTGAGAAGTTGGGACAACTTCAGAAGTAGTTGAAGAAAATTGAATAGTCAGAACAGAATGGAATCCTTAAGGGAAGCTCAAGTTTGTCATCTTCAGAAAAATATGTGGGTTACAATGGTAACAGTCGTGTACATACGCGAGCTGACCTATGAATAGGTTTTGTACATATGCAATTTTTCTATGTAGCAGGTCGCGTATCTATGTTAAAGCCTTGAAAAAGGCTATGCATAAAGTTGCAGCATGGTATGATGTTATAACTCTGTGTTGCGGGACCTAACGTGGTTTGTTGCAGGGTCAGACATTGTTTGCTACAGGTTTTCATGATTACATGTTGGCATACATAATTGACGTATGTATGGTGGTGACATATGGTTGAGTGTTGAAAGACTATATTGGATGCATGGTACTAACCCTAGAGTGTGGATTGAGACATTTTTCTATTGAAGAACAATGTTGGTTGTGACAGTGAATTTATGGCACTTTGGTTATGAGATATATCATGATGATGCTAACTAGATATGTCATTGATCTATTGAGTCACACTTATAGTACATATTGGATGCTTAGTATTTTTTGTAGTGAAAGGAGGTTGAGTTTGATCTATTGGGGTACATGGCTGGTGCATATTTGAGTTTCATTGATATACCTTACGATGTATTATTGGAGGCATATTTATTAGATATCTTGGTGCATGCATTTGGCATATGGTTGAGCTACATTTTGGGACATGCAGTTGATGATTTGTTGAGGTGGTCATGTTATACATCATTGATGAGTCATAACTTGATATATAATTGATGCATGATTGGTACACTTTTGGTACATTGTTAGAAGCACCTACTAGCATTTTGATTGGCACATGTTCTATGGTGGATATGGAATACATGTATGAGGACACATCTTGATCTTATTGTGGCATTGGTGCATGGTTAATGCACTTTCTTGGTACAGGTAGTGATACATGTTTAGTGCATGTTGATACACTCATGGATGGTATATGTTTGTGGATGATAGTACTTGGCTAAAGTACACCATTGGTATTACTTGTTTAGCATATACTTTGGTACATGATATATGGGATGATATAGTTGAGGCACCTAATTGATTGAGATACATAGTTGTGGCACTTGGTTCATGGTGGAGACATATCATGAATGATATGACATTTGTTTGTGGCACGTGATTGGCACATTGTATGGTTTTCATGTAAAGAGTTGATGTACATGGGTGTTGTGCATGGTTGGCACACAATTCGGTACATGATGTACTTGGTTGATGTTTTGTTCATGATTCTCTATTTCATTTTTGACATATCCTTTGATTCATGATGTATGGTATGACACAAGTTTGATGCATGGACAGGTCCAAGGATCTTCATAAAAAGATCAATTGACCTATGTTCCGGTTGAGAAATAGAAATTGCAGCAGAAGCATATTGCAGTGATAGCATATTGTTCATATGACAGAGAATTAGAGGGAGACATACTCATAGGGGGAGTCATTCTTCTTCCCAAGGTTCTAGGGGGAGCGTTGTTCACAAGAATGCAGGCATGGTTCCAAGGGGAGCATGAGCTATATATCTTTAGCATTACATCAGAGTGATATCCCTTGTTCAAAAGGGAAGAGATTATTCAGAGGAAGATCAAAGGCATTCAAAGCGAGGGAGAAGCCCCAAGGGCAGAATGACCCTTTTCCATTGATGTCAAAGGGGGAGAGATAGTCACATTCATGTGATTGAGATGACTATTGATGTAGAGAAATGCCTTGTCTACATGTTGACATCAATGTTGGTATTGCCATCAATGCCAAAGGGGGAGATTATTGGATCATGTTGTCATTGATGCCAAAGGATTGATTGATTGATGTCAAAGGATTGATGTCAACGGATTGATTGATTTATTTCAAAGGAACAATGTCTTGTCATAGCATATTGATGTAATATGTATTATCCTTGATATGAATGGATTGATCTCAAGTGGAATCATAGTCATATGATCTCATGCATAGATGAAGATTGATCAATGAGTTGTCATTGATATATGATGCATAGATAAAGATGGATCAATGGATTGTCATTGATGGTTTGATGCATTCATGTATTGATCGTTGGATCATGTGATCATGCATGGAATCAATGACAAAAGGTCAATGTCATAGTGATATATTGTGATATATTGGTGTAAATATGACTCATTATTGTCTTGATAAGGAGTACAAATGGATGAACTCCAAAGTGGTCCCCTTCTGGTGAAATCCCTCACAGGAAGACACTTTGTGGTTGAGTTATCCTAGAAGTATGGTTAGAGAACCCATGCTTAAATGTGGAATAATCATATGAATATTAGTGAATTTGCCAATGAAACTATCCTAGATGGATAGTGCTTGTCATGTCATTTCTGGTGGTATGTATAACATCACATAACTCCTCACGGTTTGAGAGTTATGGCCTTACAAAATTGGAGAACCCTCATATGTTGGCTTGAAGCCCCAAAAGGTCAAAGAAGTCAAAGTGCTTGCAAAAAAGAAATTATTTAAAAAGTGAATTGGCAAAGTCAAAGAGGATTATTTAAATAATAAAGTGAAATGACAAAATCAAAGAGGATTATTTAAATGATAAAGTAAAGTGAAAAAATCAAGGAGGATTATTTAAATAATATAGTAAATGGAGAACTTTCTAATTATGGAAATTAGTTAACCCTAAAATGAGGAAAGAGGGTTAAGTGGTCAAGTGGCTATTGGATACATGGACAAGTGGAAAATTGGGCAATTTGGACATAGGTGACTATGTGGACAGAATGACTATGTGGACAAAGTGGCCTAGAAGATGGTTCTACGGGAGATACTTGGAGAGGATAAATAAGAGGCAAGGGTCTCTTATGAAAACATCTCTTAAGCATATAGTGAAGATCTATTCTGAGAGAGAGATTGACTGGAGAATCTCATGGACGCATCAAAGTTTCTATAAGTCTAAGATCTTGACGGTGAAAGTTTCGGAAGTTCATAAACCCTAGTTTCTGAAGGAGTACGGGAGAAGCAGTGGGCCAAAGAGCGTACATACGCAAGATTTAGTGACCTAGAGCGTGTACACACACGGGTTTAAGGAAGATAAAGCACGTATAGTTGATGAATTCATGAATATTTGAATGTGAGTTGGTGCCAAGTTCTTGACGGCTGAAGCAAGTCTTAGATCTGCATTCTATGGGCTCAGATCTACCATAGAAACTATGGTATGGTTACATAGTTGTCTTAATGGATACTCTTACATTTTGTATGGTGAGTGCTTGAATCATTCTTGGTATGGTTGTTATGAATTGGTTTTTTTGATGGAGTGAGCAGCACTCATATGTTTCAATACTGATATGATTTCCATAGTATACTTTCTTCTTATACTTGATTAAGTACCATTCATATTTTATGATTGAGGAGCATGAGTAAGCTGTGGGAGAGCATGGATTTGTTGTGATTGGTTATGGTTCATATCGGACAGTGAATGAGAGAAGTGGATGTGACTGAGGACTGCAGAAGATCTGAGTTTTCATGAAAAGAAAAACCTAAATACTTAGAAGTCATACACAGGTTGTAGTAGAGATAGGTCGTGTACATACATGAGTTGTACTACTAGTAGGGTGCGTACATATGTGTGTTGCACTACTGACAGGTTGTGTACCTATTGACAGATTGGTATCTGTTGAGGATTGATTCCTCTTCTCAGTTGGTGTTGAGTTGTGTAGGTTGAATATTTCATTATAGAGTTTGTGCTCTTGTGGAGTTGTAACTCTATTCAGTTGTTGTTGATAACCCAAGGATTGTAGTCCGTAATAAAAATAAAATTGTACATACATCTTGTGTTCTTCGTGTTCCTTGTGGTGATGACTTGTTGACGATATATGTTGATGTTATATGTTTTTGATATATGTTCGCATTTGATTGGTTATAAATGACAGTAATAAGTGATGAATAAATGGTGATTGCTAGCTAAGGAGTTTTGTGAAAGGGAAGTTTGAAAAAGAGAACCACACTCATTCACCCTCGCTCTAAGTGTGGTCGGTGTATCCAACAAAAGCTTCTTAGTTTTCCCGCAAATTTGTTCAAAATTTGACTTAATAAATTTAGATAAGAAATTCAAATAACTTAAATTGAGAATGGAATATAAATAATCATAGACAATACTTAGCAAGTTGATAATAGAGTTCACCTTTCCTGGGCTACATCTCTAGGTCCACTTCAAAAGAGGAACCGATCCATTAAAATTGATGCAAAATACACCATTGTGTCTTCTTTACATCAAATAATTCTCTCCAATCTGCAAAAGAGTCATTGGTGCTCTTGTAGGACGACAATAGCACTGGTTTCTCAACCTTCAATGGCTTCCTCCCACATTAAATAACACTAACTTGTCTATTTTCTCCATAAATAATATTTTTCTACCTCCCTTCAAATACAATTTGATCCATTTTATAGCACTTCCCAAGTGTGTGGTACATTGGTAAGGCGCTAAACGTTTTGTAGAAAAGGGTGTTCAAATCCCCTTGAATCCAACTTTTACCTTTTTTGGAGTGATATATTTGTCCCAAATTTAACATGTAATATGTCTCCATATTATATAAATATATTTCGGTTTGTGAATAAGATATATTAATATCTCGGTTGGTTCACTTAGTGGGTTGTGATGCATGTATGCATCTCAAAATATTTTTGAATAGAAACCTCCGCACATTAGATTCGAATGTGAAGTGTCACTTTGAATAAATGATTGAAATATTTTGGAGATTACCATACATGCACCAAACCTTTCCATGTGTTTCCTTCTGATTAGTCCACGTGTCATACTCAATTGGTCCATGTGTCAGTGTTCTACCTTTTTTTTATTTGTTTGTCTTCAACTTTAGCAGACCATAACTTTTGCATACCATGTATGATTGACCCCATTCAAATTGCATTGGAAAGGTATTGATAATATCTTTGACATGCATACATTTTAAATAGAATTTGAGATCAGATGATTGGATCATTTGTGGGATCCTCTTGGATCACACCTTGATAATATTTCATGTCCAATTTCACTTCCATTTTAAATTGAGATTATGAAGAAGTGAGGACACTAAAACTTTGTTACTCTTTATCTAGCTCTTTTTACCACTCATTTTATATATCTTCCTTATCTCTCAATTTCTCATTCAATCCAACTTCTGAGTTAGAGCCACCAACCTCCCAAAAAGTTCCAAACTTGTTAGCTAGAGACACCATGAGGAGGGCCATGTTGAGAGAGATATTGTCTTGTTTTTCCAGCTTCAAAAATATCTCTTTTGCCTCATCCTATGGGTTGTCACAATTGGACTCATCTACCATGGCTAGGGTTCTGAGACTTCCTTACTAAACCAATTCTTGGATCCTACAACTTCCCACAAAACCCTAAATAAAATCACTCTGATACCAATATTATTAATAAATTGTCATCGATATTCCACTGGAAAAAAATTCCACAACATATCTTACAATATTCTAAAATATTTTATTATAAAATTTATTACCTTAGATCTTAGAATTAGTATTACATTTTAATTCTCAAAATTATGGAAATAACTAAAACTGTAATGAAAGAAACAAATAAATGAACACACCATCCACACAAATGAACACAAGATGTGAGTTAGGAAACCCAATATGGGAGAAAACCTATCTATAAGGTGAGGCCTATGCTCTACTTTAATTTTCTCAGTTATAAAATGCAAGTACAAATAAGGGGCACTAATTATGGAGTTTCCATGGACACTCTGGCATGGAAAATTGCTACAAAATATCACACCTCCTCTATTATGCTTGAATATCCCACTTATAGATTCTCTACTCAACTATGGAACAATAACAATACCAAAATAATGGAACCCCTTGTCTTCTTAGTGACCCAATATTTAACATAGCCTAATAGCCATATAGGGTTAGGGTTAGGGGTTTTTTATGTCTCAACCCTCAATTAGTGTTATGGGTTTAGACCCTATAGAATATTCTTTAAATTAGACATGTGACTAGCCCCACATGTGTGAGTAACGGAAGTTGATGTGGCATCCACTCAGTACCATTGTGGTCAAAAGGGTAGGTCAACTAACGAGAGGCATAACTTCCACATACGAACTCTCATTGAGGTGATTTTTTCACTGTTGGAAAGATTTCAAAGTGTTGTATAGTTTTTATAGGATAAGAGATAATATCACAAATTATTTATCCCCAAAATTTATATTTGATGTCTCAAACTAGCTTTGTCAAGTTCCAAACCCTAAATCACCAAACTAGGACCTGCCCCAAAAATGGGCCCTTCAAGCCAATTCCTCCAATTTTTACACCCAAAAGGTACCAATATAGATCAAAAATTATATATTGATATAACCCAAATAAATATGTGTGAGAAATATGTTTTACAAAACATTCAATACACTCAATTTCACCAACAACAATATAGAAAATAGAATATTTGTCTTCAATCCTTCATACAGGGGTTTTTGTTCCTTATCAATCAAAGGTATATCATGAATATCATTAAATTTATCATCCATTGGAGAAAATGTGTCATTGATCAATCTATTTATACTATCATTCTCAATTATATCAACATCATTTTCTTCCATAGGATTAACATCATCTCCATTAGCTCATTCACAAATATTTCTGCTACAATTTGGCACATTTTTAAGCATTTCATTAATCCTAGAATGCTTTGTCTTTGTAATTACAAAGAATCAAATAAATTTAGTGTACATACATATCTACATATATAAAATATTATAACAATAGAAAATTTCACAATGATAATAAAAATATATAATGAATAACTTACCAACATGTGATATTCATCCCCTCCCTTCAAAGTGCCCAAATTCATAACAATGTTTAATATTTGATTATTTTTTAACTCTTCTCATTTTTAATCTTAATCTTGTGTATTCATTGCAAGGGAAATAACATTTACCATCACCATATGCCTCCTTTAACTTGACAATGGTCCTCAAATTTTGCTTCCAATCAACATCTAACATTGTACTTATCTATTACAACAAAATCCACTAAAGAAATATTAGTACAATATAAGAATATGTTCAAATAATTCCGCATATGTAGAAATCAAATTTTGTTTACAACTTTTTTTATCAAAAGAGAATTTGGATTGTGTATAAAATCCAAACTTTATAGATAAACAAATGGACATTGAAATTAGATAGAAAAATGTTGTTTCAAGTGTCGCAAAAATATAAATATATATATATATATATATATTATAGATGACACGAGTATTACATAATTGTCACCATATCTCTTGGGTTCTAATATTTATAATTTATAAAATTGTCAAAATAATGACAACCATTTGACATGGTCAAATTTAACTAAGACATTTTTATTGAACATTTGAACATAATTAATAGTCATTTGGTAAAATGAACAATATGTCGGAATTTTTATGCCAATACATAAAACATTATTATGTTATGGGAGACATATCAGAATTATAACATTTATTGTGGTAGAAGAAAAATAAATAAATTTTAATAGTTTCTAAGTAAATTTTGACAAGACAATCAAATTTTTCCATCAACGTCGAATTTCACAAATGTAGTAGTGAGTGGTAAGTAGGGTTAATTAGGGGTAATTGATGGTTAATTACAAGTAATTAAGGGGAATTAGGGTTAATTAAGAGGCATTGGAAGGGATTAGGGGTTAAGTAGGAGTCAATTAAAGGTAATCATGAGTTAATTAGGGATAAATAGGGTTAAATAGGAGTTAATTAAGGGTGAATTATGGTAATCGAGGGTTAATTAGAGGTAATTTGGGGTATTTAGGGTTAAATAGAGGTTGATTGGTGGTAATTTAGTTGTAATTAAGGAGTAATTTAGGGTATTTCATTGTACATTCATAAATACTATTACTTTTATTAACAAATTTGGATTTCCATATGGTACATCTAATCTTTAACAAGGGATCTCTATAGTTCTATATGTCGTTATGTTATTATGTGATTTGAAACTTTGATTATGTGATTAATAATAGATGTTAATTTTGTACTTATTAGCATTATTATTTATTTTTATATTGACAAAGAAAATTAATTGTATGTGGGATAAAAATGGTACAACCTCACGGTTACCAACAATTCAACCATCATACAATGATTGTGTATTATTCATAACACCTTGATAAGTGTCCTCTTATCAAAGTCCATAACACGTAGATGAGCAAGTGGCACAAACATGCAACTTGTTAACTTTTGTTTATAGTTACTTTAACGTGCAACTAACATGCAGCTTGTTAACTTATTTGACATCTACTTTCCCTTGACATGCAACTTGTTACCTTCTTATTTAAGGGTTGACATCATTGACAACCAATCTTTCAACAATTAATCTTTCAACAACTAATCTTTCAACAATATCCCCCTTTGGCATTGATGGCAACACTTAGACATGGAAAACACTCATGCTCATGCTAGCTCCCCCTATCTTCATGCCTCCTCTCTTCGTTTTCATGCCTCAGCTTTTCTCTACCTCTTTGACATCAATGGAAAAGGGAGAATTATCCTTGGGGTTTCTCCCCCTGTCTGTAATCCTATGATCTCTACAGATGTTTCTCTTCATGGTGCTTCCTCGTGTAAATATCTGATAAAAATCATTCAACAAGTATTCAAGTATTTCATGATTATTGTTGCTCTCCCCCTGTCTTACTGTGCCAAATTCTGTGTAGATCATTGTGGGGTTGAAACTACTCCGAGTTTCTTTCGAAGATACTCAAAAGTCTCCCTTGGAAGAGGTTTGATGAAGATATATGCAATCTGTTCTTTTTTCCCAATGAACTCTACATTGATGTTCTTCTCTATAACATGTTCCCGTAGAAATTGAGCCTTGATCAGAATTTGTTTCATATTGAAATGCATCACTGGATTCTTATAGATACTTATAGCATTGGTGTTATCAAAAAATATCGAAATAGGCTCGTTATATTCCACCTATATGTCCTGAAAGGTTTGCTTCATCCAGAGAACCTGTGTACAACATGTTGTTGTTGCAATATACTATTCTTCTGCTATGGACAACAATATTGAAGATTGTTTCTTTCTCAACTAGGATACCAGAAAATCACCCAAGTAGAAGGCTACTCCACTTGTACTTCTTCTATCATCAACACTTCCTACCCAATATGCATTTGTGTATGCAAATAGAGATAGATCATTCTCTTTTGGATACCATAATCCATAGTCTTTTTTTTATTTGAGATATATGAATACTCTCTTTATTTCCATAACATGTATTTCCTTTGGTGCTGCTTGAAATCTTGCAACTTTTCCAACTGCTTGCATCATATCTAATCTTGATGTTGTCACATAGAGTAAACTTCCAATCATTGATCTGTAGAGTCTTTGATCTGTACCCTTGGATTTATAATCTTTGCTCAATTTGCAACTAGTCTACATGGGAGTACTTACGGGCTTGCAATCTACCATTCCAAACTTCTTTAGAATTTCTTTGATATACTTGGTATGGGAGATGAAAATACCTTTATCTTTCTCACATATGTGGAGTCCCAAAAAGAAATACAACTCACTAAGTAATGACATTTTGAATTCATTATGCATGTCTTTAGCAAATATTTTACTCATCCTTTCATCATCACTTCCAAAAATAATGTCATCAACATAAACTTAAATTATCAATATACTATCTTGATTTACCTTTATGTAGATATTGTTGTCTGCATTTCCTTTCCTGAACCCTTGTTGTTGTAGATACATTTCCAATATTGAATACCATGCTCTGGTGGCTTGTTTGAGTCCATACATTACCTTCTTCAATATGAAAACATAATATTATTTTTCTGATAGTAGAAATCCTTCTAGGTGTTCGATGTAGACTTCTTCTTCTAGTTCTCCATTTAGGAAGGCTGATTTTACATCCATATGATATACTTTTATTTTCTTAGAACATGCATAATCCAATATCAGTATGACTACTTCCATTATGGCAACTGGAGAAAAAATTTCTTCAAAATCTATTCCTTCAACCTGAGCATATCCCTTGCATACTAACCTTCTTTATTCCTTTTTATTTGTCCATCCTCGTTCATCTTGTTTCTGAATACCCAATTTGTTCCAATCACATTCTTATTCTTAATCCTTGGAACACATTCTCTAACATACCCACGACGGGGCATAAAAAAAAATTATTTTCTTAAAGGACAAATTCTCCATTTATGGTTTCTAATTTGGAAATTCGGGGAACCAGTTCGACCTCCCAGTCAAGGATATCTGATTCTGAAGCCAAACAACTCTCTGAGACCCTGATGGTCTCCCTTTGTAATTAAACGCAAACCCTTTCGACTTTCGGGTGCAGGTTTAATGGTACCTACGACCTTCCCTTCGCGCTTGGGGAATCTCTGAGTTTGGGCACTAACCCCTTT
This sequence comes from Picea engelmannii, assembly GCA_009831015.1. Taxonomy (NCBI): domain Eukaryota; kingdom Viridiplantae; phylum Streptophyta; class Pinopsida; order Pinales; family Pinaceae; genus Picea; species Picea engelmannii. The sequence continues at coordinate 1,216,359 of ML776734.1, forward strand.
TCTGATAAGCCCCTCCTTGAGGTGACCTTGGGAGATAACCTCATGAAAACACATAATTGTAGGTGTGGCCAAAGGCGGTTTGAAACCAAACTACCTTTCAGTCCACAATTCTCCTCGAGCCTCCAAGTGTCCTTTCTTCAAAATTGTTTTTTGGATTCTAGCTCGCCCTCAACTTTTTAAAGTTTGTGCATCTTAGATCCCTGCAATTCTATGGGATCTTCGATCTCACGATATTGATGGTTCCACTAAACTGACGGCTCATATCTATCCCTTTCAAAGCTGTGGATCAGATCTGACCTCTTTCAAATCAACAGCTGTGATTTGTTTCGGAATTCTGGACTTCGAAATTCTCAAGTCTCAAACTTTCCTTTCTTTCGTATGTCAATATTTTGGAATTGATGATTTGTAGACACCTATCCTTCCCAATCAGTGGCTCTACTTCTTCTTCGGGGGTTTGACCTTTCAACTAGATCAACGGTCATGCAACCCTTTTCTCTATCAATGATCAAGATTTCCTTCGGGTCTCAGGACTTCTGAGATATCAAATCTCAAACTTAACTTCCCCTCGAAGTAAACGGATTCTTGTTGCATGTCCACTTGAATCGGATGGTTGAGGCTTGCTTCGAGTCTTTACCTAAAATCTACAAATTTATGCCACCCGTCCTCCTGATCTAATGGCTATGAATTACTTCAGGACTTTACCTGGAATCCATCGATCTATTCCACGTCTCCTCTATATCAGATGGTCCAAATTCACCTCGGATGATCTGACGACTAATATCTACTTTGGATGATCGGACGATTGAGATTTACTTCGGCTCTCCATCTCTCCAGACTTCGTGAGTCTCAAATATCAACTGAAAACTCTCAAACAAATTTCTCTAGAATCCACAATCCATTTCCACATGTCTACTCCATTCAATGGTCTATATCCTCTCTCCACAAACAAAAATCTCCAGAGTGAATCCCTCCGGAGTTTTAGATCTTCTGACACATGTCCTCCCCAAATAAATGGCTCTGGTCCTCTTTGGGACTTCGACACTTTTCAACCAAGACCAGATCAACGGTCCTTCAACCTCCTCCTTGATCAATGATCGTGATATCCTTCGAGACTTTGGCTCTTTCACCCTCTGCTTTCCTCCAGAGTGAGTTTTACCCAGAGTTATAGATCTGGCGTCATGCATCCACATTCAAATCAACGGTTGTCATCCGCTTTGGGACTGCGACCTTCGGCGATTTAAAATTGCAGCTTCTCCATGCTCTACTTCTCCCAGAGTGTTTTATCCAGAGTCTGCGATATAATGACATGTGTTCTCTCGTAGATCAACGGTTCCTAGCTACTTCGGCTATTCGAGGTTCGGTGATTTCCAAATTTACTCCTTTGTTTTCTCCCGTAGTACTTTCACCCAGATTTCACGATATTTCACCACGTACCCTCTGGATATGACGGTCCAGGTTCTCTTCGGTTCTTCGGCTCTTCGAGCTTCAGGAGTTTCAGAATCCTATGCACTTGTTTCTGCTAGAGTGCTTTCACCTGATATTCATGGATTTTTTCCACTTGTCCCTCTGCAACGGACAGTTGCGATCTTCTTCAGCCTTCGGGACTTTGGGATTTTGTCACACTCCTCACTTGGAAACCTCTGAAGCAGTTTTCCCTGAAGACTCTAATCTATCGACACGTATCTCATGCCAGTCGACAGATAGGATCTACTTCAGGTCTTTACCCAGAGTCCACAAACTTACGCCACCTGTCTATCTAACGACTGGGTTGGCCTCTCCTCCCATTAAATGGCTCGTATCCATCTCCACTGTCAGATTCTTAAGTCATGGGTACTTCTGGTGACTTGACTATCTTCTACCTCCTAGATATGATGGTCGGGATGGTTCCTGAGCATCCTCAGATCTAAGGCTATGAGTTAACTTCGGGACTTCAGGAATTTTACATCCCTTACGGCGAACTTGATCAGTTCTCATAACTCGTCAAGTCCAAATGACTCCAAGGGTTAACTCCCATGCTCTTTCCCATATCCAATGGTCACAACAGACCATGGCTTCTTCCGAACAGATTTCTTTTGTTTGTCTTCCAAACCATAGAACCTTCCCTTTCAATACTTCAGCCTCGCTACTCTTCCTGAGATTTGTTAGCTCTAAAAGTCTTAAGAGATTTCCACTCTTTCTCTTGAACTTAATGCTTGGAATAATCCTTCTGCGCACCCCTTAATCTTATTCCTCAACTCTAGAACTTAAGTGGTTCTCGGTCTCTGCCTGCCTCGCAGAGAGCTTATGCAAACATGCACTAACTCTTATGATCTTTAACAGACTCCCTCCTCCAAGGGACTCAGAATGAATAGGAGTGTCGACATGCATACATGAAACTATGTCGAAGGTCGACAAATTCACAGTTCGTGGATCTAGCTTAAGCCACCACATGGCGCAAGCATTTACGAATACAAAACATGTACATTCCATACTTGCTTAAATACACAATTTAAACAAGAATAAAGAGATACAGTATAACCATTAAGAAAACATACACATCCCTGGGTCATTCACAGTATATCCCATTTAATTACATAATTACAGTTTAATTTCACAAGGTATGAGAATACTTATCTATTACAAGTTGCATCCAACCAATTGACTGTGGGTGTGCGCCTTTCCACCCAACCATAGGCTCAAAGGAATTCATTCTTAACACTCCGATCACCCCTATGCCAAGCCATGATATCACCAGGGAATTTATGCCATCTCTCATAGAAACTCTCTTTGTCACAATGACCCTGCAAGGTTTATCAGATTCTTCCTCATCATCAAGCTCGCGTTCGGGTCCTTCAGGCCGTGTTCTCGGTAGTTCCTTTGGGTTTGCACATCTCCCTTACGATATTGTGCTCTCTTGTCTCCTCTCTTTTTGTATCTATATGTATATTACTGTTGGCATAGGGGAAAGCCTAGGGTTCAATGCTACAACATCACACCAACAAAACCCTAACTATCGACCCTTTCGGCAACACCTGCGAAGAAGATGAAGTCTCACCTGAGGTAGAGGCAGGGAGGGTTGCAGGACTCAAGTGTCTGCAACATAGCTAGGACACGGATTTGTGATCATGGTACTTAACAGAGCGCTTAGCAGTTAACATTCATTAGCATTTAACCCTTATTCACATCACAAGTAAAGCCCTAATTACAGAGCAGTGCAATATTCAACAAGATCTGACACACCCAAGCACTTAGCACATAGAAATAGAGAAAATATAGCATTCATTGGCATTACTTAAACACTAAGATACTATATCAGATGCATCTAACATACATTAAAATGACAGCATTAAGCATAAATCACATCAATCACACAAAGAAACCATAACACAGGATATACGTGGTTCACCCCTAGTGTGGGGTTGTGTCCACCAACTCTTCGTCTTCTTTATTATCTTCTGTCAATCTCCTTACATGCCTAGAGCATCAAAACCAACTCTGTATAGGACAGGAGATCTGCGCGCACCTCGCCAGGTCCTCCTTCCCAGATCTTTGCACAGCAAAGAGCCTTTCTTACAATCACTTGCACTTAGTCCTGCAAGTTCTCAATACATAATATGCACAGAGCTAAATCAATCACATAGATCCAACTGCTTACATCACTTGCACTTAGCACAATGTAGCACTTAGCACCGCATACTTCTTAGATCTAGTCACTACTTCTCACAGTACCTAGCTACTTATTTATACATTACAAAAGGGGAATAATCATGGGTAAACCCATGGGCTGACATCCCATACCTGTTACATAAACCCTAAACCCAAAAATCCCACAAAGGGGAGCGAGATCCCGTGATCTTCGCTTCGTCTGGCGCTTCTTCTTCAACCAGCATGTCGAAGTCCCCAAAATTGGTCAAACATGACCAGTGTTTCCACAAAACCTAGTCAAGGGCCAACAGGCCCCCAACACTCACTTTTTATTCATCCCGAGTCACTCTGATATGGGTAACTCTACTTCAAAGGCCTCGATCTTGGCTCGAGCTGCTTCGACCTACTGCTTCACCAGAGCCTCTTACTCAGCAAACTCTTGAATACTTTCTCAGTCACCAGTCCTTCCAAGCGTTGTTCTACCATGGTGACTACTTGTTCTAACTGTGCACCTTGTCCTTCAATCTCCTCAAAAAGTGTGCAAGATTCATCCTGTACTATTTGGATCCTCTGGGTCACTTCCATGACTTTACTCTAGATGGCATGGACCTGTTTTTGAACCGTATGTTGTTCTTGTGACCTTTTGATCCTCTCGTCCAGTGACAGTAGCTTCAACTGTGCTTGCACTTTTGTTGCATGTTGCTTTTCCACCTAGAATTGTAACTCTAACTTCCTTAGTTCAGGATCCTCTGCAAGGCACTCATAGGTTTGTGCACTTCGATTTCTAAGTTTCTTGCATTCCAAGGCCAATGCCTTGATTCTTTCGACTACTCTCCTGGCAGTTTCCTCTCTTTGATCTCGCACTTCCTGCAGAGTGCTTGGCACTGCTTGTAGTTCAAGTTCTTTTATTCATGCTTGGAGATACTGAATGGCTTCAGCTATCTTCCCCACCTGGATCTCAGTGGTTTCTTCTTCTATATGTGCTAGGCCCATCATAGAGAGAAGTTCTCTGGTGACTGCTTCTTTAACTCCCATTGGCTCCACAAGAAGTTGTTATTTCTCCTTCTGGATTTTCAATCTATCCTCTGTAAACTTCGCCTGGAGGTTGTCTTTTTCTTGTTGCGCAACCCGATGTTTCTCTATGGATTATTCCTTTGCTTGCTTCAAGGCCTCTATGGCCTATTTTTTTTCCTCCTGAACATGACGAAGGCGAGCCTCTATCGATTCTTCTAGTCTGCGTAGCTGGGCAGGCTCATCTCCTACTTCTATGTCCCCTGCTGACAATGGCACAGTAGGCACTGCATGGCTCAAATAAAGAGCTTGTTGTACCCCTTTGAGCCTCGCCTCGATCCTATCAAACATTTTCTCTTGTTTGTATTTGCTTCATTGCAAGATTTCCTCTAAGGTATCTGATACAATGGAAATGATAAGGTCAATTTCATCCACTATGAGCACAGTGTGGAATGGAGGTTTATTAGCTTTTGACTTATTTTGCAATGAAACTTTCTTTGAGGAACCCTTTCTTTTATTGGATGTTTCTATCTCTATCAGGGGATCTTTAGGCGGTGTTAATTTTCCCTGCTTCTTCTTGTCTTCTTCCCCTTCATCCTCTTCTTTGTATACTTCGTCACCTCCCCCCCCCTTCAGGTGAACCTGGTGTAGTTTCCTTTGATGCGCTGCTCAATTCTTATACCTCTTCCTTATTTTTCTTCCCGTTGCTATTGGGTACATCATATTCTTCGCGAGTGACCATAGGGATTTCGATGAGGTCGGGGTCAGAGAGTTCTTCCTGGTCAACTGGTACAAGGAACTCTGCAGGCCATTCCTTGGTTATTTCTTCCATGTCCTCCTCTGTGCTTTTGTAATAGGACTGGAGCTCTTCTTTGTGTTCGTCTCTGCATGCAGTGATATAGATGAAGTGCATGTCTACGCAGAACTTCATGATTGGCCTAAACCTATGAAGTGTGTTCGGTGTGATGCAAGGGAAGGATTTAATGTCCCTATTTAGTTGTAGGTAATAGGTGTGGAACACTGCGTTTGAATTCCATTTATTTTCCATGTCGCTCTAATACCAGAGCGTAGTTAACTTCACAGCTAGTGGTTCGGATGGCTCAATTTCAGGGAAGGTCGCTCCTTCTGCCATATCCCAAGCAATGAAGGCAATGAGGATTAGCAGCCAACTGAAATGGAACTCATATCCCTGATCCTGAGCTTTGCGGCAGTCTTTCTCTAATTGGTTGATGAGGTATCTCACCCAATTCATTTGCATCCCTTCAACACATTTTCCTGTGATGTCCACGACAAACCACGTCACCTGTGTTGGCCTATTTTTCCTAATGAGCTTGCCAGTGATCAACTGGAAAGCTAGGCACACTGCGCCATTCTAGATGGAGGCTACCTTATAGCCCCTCTTCCCCTTCTCCAAATCGCCATAGGTGTCTTTTATTGTCTGTGCCAAGGCATGATCTACAGCCTTCCTTGGGTAAAAGTCTTGTGGGTTTGGTCCTTGCATGCTCAATCTAGTGATCCGGTGGATCAACGTCAGATCTACTATGATGCGCTTGTCCAACTATAAGTAACTGCCATGGAAGCAAGACAGCAGAAGTTTAACGCACGCGTTAACCTCCTGATTTCTACCGAAGTGTGGTAACTTCATTACATTGAGGATGGTCGATCTTACGATGTCCATGGTCCACAGCTGGGGGATTATCTTTGACTTCTTCCCCATTGTCTTGGTCAAATACTTGTGTGGTGCGAGCATTCCATAGTTTTTGTGATCTCCCAAGTTGAATTCATTGATATTAAGTGTTAGAATCCTCTCCAACTATAGTCCTACTGCAAGTATCCCCTTCAGGAGGTACGCGGTGATCACTATGTATTCAAAGTCCCTCGAGACACTGTCACAACTCACCGTACCAGCTAGAGGTGGGATGTATTTGGGCACGATTGATGGGATGAGATTTTCATTCTCTAAGTCATCATGATGCTTGGTTCGTTTCTCTGTCGCAGCTCGAGAGGGCCCAGATCGACATGCATTCGATGGGGATGCATGCACTCCTCTTGTCAACGAAGATTGTGCTCCTGCGGACCTGACCTTCTCAGCCATGAGGTCTATGAAAATATCTTTGATGGATTTCTCTATTGCGCTAAAGTCACCTGACATACACGCTCGAGATCCGATATCTCAGGTCAATGAACAAATAATCAAGGTAGCATAATGGAAGGTGAGGTCTCAATAAGCACTTTGCGGTAATACTTATCTCTCTATGGGTTTGAATAATCACAATTGGAAAAAGTGTCCAGGGTAAGAAATTTGACGGGTTAAATAGATAACATCATAATGGGTTCTTTCAATGGGTAGGAATGCCTCAATCAATGCAATTCAATCTGTTATGGTGCAGTCCCAACGGTCCAATGGAGAACGTTCCGGCAATAATTGTGTTTCTAGCCGTTCTGGAGCATCGTTCTAATGATTGGGATGCCTCCAACGATCATATCGCTCCACCATGGTGAAGTGCCAATCTGCGCTGCTCTACTATTCTAGCGAGGCTCAAGTTCTGCAATCCTTCCTTTTGCGAAGCCCTCTCTAGAACCTCTTGCATTTTTTCTATCTTTGCTTTCTTCTTACTAAGTTTTCTAGCTTTCTTTCCTATGATCTACGTCTCTGGATTCCTCTTTCCGTTCTTGTTTTTATCTCCTCTTGGCATAGTAACTTCGCACTGTTGAGGGTCTTTCATAGGGTTCGAGAGTAATACTTCTTCTCTTACTCTTTCTAGAGTAGATGCTCTACTCTCCTATATGGATAATTTCTCTAAGTCTTCTTGCATTCTTTCAACTTCGGCAGCTAAGTCACTGGTCCTCAGTTGCTTCGACTTGTCCTCCTATTCTTCTATTAAGCGCGCTGATCTCCTAGCCATGAAATCCCTTAATTCTTGTTTTTTATATTCTAGAACTTCCTCTTCTTCTCTCCTTCGGATCTGATCTCTCTCGATCCAAGTCTTTCCTAACAAAAGTGCAAAGGGAGTGTTTTTCTCAACAAACTTAATGACCTTGAATTAATCTTTTTTCGATGCTCTGTGAGAAATCATAGGTACATGGGAAAGTCTTCCATATAGGGTTATTATCTTTCCTTTAAACAATCCTATTCCTCCCAGTGAAGGAACCATAGCAGGATTTCCTAAGATTTTCCAAGTACTTTTTGTCATAATGTTCACCTGTGTTTCTGCATCCAATACATAGTCTATGTCGAAGTCTCATATTCTTGTTTCTATGCACTCTTTCTTTTTTACAATCTCCGATAAAATGATGTCTTTGTGATCATTCAGTGTTTCTTCCATCTGTAATAATATAGCCTCATACTCTTTCTGGTTCTTTAGCATACTCTTAGTCTCTTGACCTTCCTCGGGGTTTTCTTGTCTCGTGTTCATCTTTTCAACTTTAGCAATCATTCTAGGGAAATCTAAAACTTCATGTCCAGTAGATTTACAATAAAGGAAAATAGGACCTCTAATAGGGCATTCCTTAGCAATATGTCTCGGTCTTCTACAACTATAACAAAGAGTCAATCATCTCTTTCTCTTAAACAATCCCCGGTATTTCTTGTACTGCACACTAGGATCACAGTGATGGACCTGCAAAAAATTCTTTCTAGGATCTTGCATCCACTTGTTAGTCCAACAATTCTTTCTATGCATAGGAATAACATATATTTCACTATTTCTATCAGATCTATTCATATCATATCTTCTTTCTTCAAGCTGTGACCTAGTCTTCAGACTAGGACCAAATCTATTAAACATACCTAGATCCATTCTTTCGAAGAAAAAAATTTCACTTATCTTACCTTTATCAGAGAACACATCTTTAAGATCTTACCTCTTTTCTTCATATCAAACTTCTCTTCTTAGCACGGAGCTTCATAATTCAAGTAGAGTACTGCGCACTACAGCAACAAATCTACGCACAGAGCTTTCTTTTTTCTTCAGTTCTCAGCAATCATAGTTTCAAGTCTCGACAACGGAACCATTTTTTGGCACAGGGGCAGACCCAAGGTTCAACACTACAACAATGCACCAACAAAACCCTAACTTTCGGCCCTTTTAGAAACACCTGCAAAGCAAATGAAGTCTCACCCGAGGTAGAGACAGGGGGGTTGCAAGACTCAAGTGTCTGCAACCTAGCTGGGACACAGATCTATGATCACAGTACTTAACAGAGAACTTAGCAGTTAACATTCATTATCATTTAACCCTTATTCACATCACAGGTAAAGCCCTAATTACATAGCAGTGCAATATTCAGCAAGATCTAACACACCCAAGAACTTAGCACATAGAAATAGAGCATATCTAGCATTTATTCACATTACTTAAACACTAATTTACTATATCAGATGCATCTAACATACATAAATATGACAACACTAAGCATAAATCACATCAATCACACGAAGCAACCATAACCCACGATATACATGGTTCACCCCCAGCATGGGGCTACGTCCATCAACTCTTCATCTTCTTTATTATCTTTTGTCAATCTCCTTACATGCACAGAGCATCAAAACCAACTCTGCATAGGACAGTAGATCTTCACGCACCTCACCAGATCCTCCTTCCACGAGATTAGCACAGCACAGAGTCTTTCTTACAATCACTTTCACTTAGCCCTACAAGTTCTCAATACACAATATGCACAGAGCTAACTCAATCACATAGATCCAACCACTTACATCACTTGCACTTAGCACCGCATACCTCTTAGATCTAGTCACTACTTCTCACAGCACCTAGCTACTTATTTATACATTACAAAAGGGGCCTAAACATGGGTAAACCCATGGGCCAACATCCCATACCAGTTACATAAACCCTAAACCCAAAAATCCCACAAAGGGGGGTGAGATCCCGCGATATCCACTTTTCTTAGCGCTCCATCTTCGACCAACCTGTCGAAGTCCACAAAATTGGTCAAACATGACCAGCGTTTCCACAAAACCTAGTCAAGGGCCAACACTTACCTTCCCTCTTCGTGAAGTTTTATGACATGTCTTTTTCCTTCTGTCAGAAGGAAGCTCGGGTCTGCAGGTCTCTATGGTACTTCGAGCTGACATCCTGCAGTTAGACCATGCTTCCATTCATGGGGGTGGTTGATTATTCAACCACTGGTCCTTTCTTTATTAACGTATTTCTTTCCTCTAGAGATATCATGGCTTGTACTTCAAGGCTTCACCCCCCAATAGTCAGTTATGGGCAGTTTAACAATAATACATTTACATTGTCCACATGACTTAGCATGGTAATCCTATTTTATGATTAATTACAAGCTAGGGGAAACAGGGGTGTTACACATTCCCATGTTTCATTATTCTCTATCTGATCCAATTCTTCTTCCACAGCTTTGATCCAATATTCATAAGTGTTGGCTTCTTCAAAACTGTTAGGTTCAACTGTGGACAACAGTGATAGATGTCTTTGTTCTGGTGAGCATATTTTTCTTCAGGTTTAAAATCCTACTTATTTATTCCCAATAATGTGTTCTGGTGGATGATTTTTCTGCACTCATCGGTCTAGGAGTTTTTGGAGATATCTGAAGATTTTGTTGGTCATATTCCTCTTGCTCTGCTTTTGGTTGTTCTTCTTAGTGTTCTGCTTTTGCTTCTTCTAATTCTTCTTTCAACACCTCTTCTCCTTCCTTCTCTATTAAGTCTTTAGTTTCTTCTTTGGGATTTTGTCCACTTGTATCATCAATATGTACATTGATGATTTCCACTGTTATGTTGAGTCTCAGATTGAAACATTTGTAATCCTTGATTTTGCTTGAGTACCCAACAAATATGACTTTGTCAAATCGGGAGTCAAATTTTCTAATCCTAACATCTTCTCTTTGATATTGCAGTTGCTTCCAAATACTCTAAAATGCTTCACATTTTCCAGTCTTCCTTTCCATAGCTCGTAGGGAATCTTATCATTGTTACTCCTTAGAATTCCTTTGTTCAAGATATGAACTGATGTATGTATTTCCTGTGCCCAAAAGATGTCACCCATCTTGGAATATTTAAACATGGTTTTTGCCATTTCATGTATTGTTCTATTCTTTCTTTAAGGGACTTTGTTTTGTTGAGGTGTCCTGGTTGCTAAGAATTATCTTTTTATTTCATGTTTGCCACAAAAATACATGAATTATTTCGATGTAAAATCCCCACCATTGTCTGATATCAAACATTTTATTTTCATGTATATCTTTGTTTCAACCATCTCTTTGTATATATTGAAGTGTTCAAATGCCTCTAACTTTTTCTTGAGAAAGAAAACTGCAGTCATTCTTGTGTATTCATCAATCAGTAGCATGAAGTATTGTTCACCATTTAATCCCTTTGTTCTTGTTGTTCCACATAGATCGATATGTACAATATCCAATGGTTTTGTCGTAGAGTACTCCTTTGATTTGAACTTGGTCCTGGTCTATTTTTTCGGTAGACAATGCTTACATAGAGTATTCGTTGGCTTTGAAATTTCAAGCATTTCTTTTATTTCTTCCTTTCTTTTGATTTTGACAAGATTGTCAAAGTTCATGTGACCCATTCTTTTGCGCCATAGCCAAATTTCATTTTCCTTTCCTAAGAAACAACTTTCTTTTCCAATTTCATTCAAAACGTATATTTTATTCGGAGTCCTTATCATTGTTTCCAATAACTTGCATGATCCTTCTTTCCTAATTTTGCATTTATCCGAGTCGAACTAAAGTGTGTGTCATTGATCACACATTCAACTTAAACTCAGCAGATTTTGTTTCATATCTTCGACCAGTAGAACATTTGTTTCCATAGCATTTTTGTTTCCAAGTTGAATTGTGCCTCTACCTAGAATTTTATTTGAATGATTATTTCCAAATGAAATCGATCCATCTCTTTATTTCTTCAGAGTTAGAAACTTGTTCCTCTCACCTGTCATATGATTTTAACAACCATTGTCAACATACCAATCACTTTTTCTGTGTCAGGCTTGTAGAGAAAGCAAGCATTGATTTTTCTTTCTTTTCCATATCTCTTGTGGTTTTGATATATCATTGTTAATGTTCTACTTTAGTTCTCTGGGTGGAATAGTCAATCTACAATTCTTCGCTATGTGTCCAAAATTGTTGCATTTGTAGAATTCTACTTCATTGCTTAATGAACCAAAATTGTTTTAGTTTATGTTGTATGCTTCATAAGATCTTCTAAGATAACTAAGTACCATGCATAGTTACTTTTTTTCTTGGCATAGGATCTGCAATTTATAGCTTTATGTCCAAAATTAGCACAATTAAAAAATGACCATAAAAGAACCTTTGATACGTGGGAGTAGATGATCTTCTTTGTGATGCACTCCTTCTAAATTCGTCTTCTTGAGTATTCTTTATTTCTAGAATGTTCTTCTTTTGGGGCTTGCATTCTTCCTTCTTGACAGAATCTCTACCAATCTCTGCATAGCTTATTTTTTCTGCTTCATGTTTTGTTGTCTTGGAGCTCGATCCTTTATCATTTTGTAATTTATTGTATCCTAGTCAGGATTTGTCAATGGATGGTATTTGACTACTGATGATTTGATCCAATATTTTGGTGCTCTTCTACTACAAATCTTTCTTCTGAAGTTATTTCCTTAAAGAGAATAGTTCTACTTCCAAGCTTCAAATCATTTTCTCCTTTTCTTGTAACTGACTTCTAATTTTTTCCTCAATTCTTGTGTCTTCTTCTATTTAAATTTTAGACTCGTGATCATCTACTCAATTTATTAAGAATTGGAATTCTGAGATCCCTCTTTCATTTTTAACTCTTCCTTGAGTGACTTGTTTTTATTTATCTCTTTCGTAAGTTCTTATAATGCATTAATTAGCTCTGCTATGAGATTGACTTCACCTTCATCTTCAAAATCATATTCTACTTCCATGAAGAGTACTCTTTCTGAATCATTGTCACTGTCATTATCCTCCTCGTCTGATGAGGAACTATCCTCCTTTGAGTATCAACTTTTCTTGAAAAATTTCCTTTGGTTTATTCTCTTGTTTCCCTTTTGATATTTATTTTCCCTTTTAGAAGCTTCTTCTTCATCACTATCTTTATTCTTATGAGGACATTTAGAAGCAAAATGATCAATACTTCCATAATTAAAACATTTCAATGGAAGCATACATTTATACTTGTTGGTTCTTTTCTTTAATTTCCTTATGAAGTTAGCCATCTCTTCATCTTCATATGAATAATCACTACAACTGCAACCTAGTTTTGACTTTTTCTTGTTCTTCTTTGTTGTCTTCTTAGATTCCCTGAAAGTTGTTTCCTTCATGACTAGGTTCTCCTGTTCTATTCTTATTTCATAGGATGTAAATATTACATGTAGATCCTCCATGCTCAATGTACCAAGATATTCTCTTTCTTCTAGGGATGATATTTTAGGATCAAATCTCATAGGAAAATACCTCAATACCTTTTGAACAACCATTGATTCATCAAATTCTACTCTCAATCCCTTAATAGTGTTAACTATTTCGTCAACTCATAGAAGGTAGGTTGCAATGTCTTCATATTCCTTCATCTTCAATTATTCAAACTTAGCTCTGAGTATTTGAAGCTTAGCTCTTAACTTTGGCATCTCCTTCATAAATATTTTTCATTTTATCCCAAATATCCTTTACACTATCACAATGCATAACCTTAACAAATAATGAATCAACTAGACTGCTCAGAATGGTACCTTTAGCCTTTGAGTTTTTTTCGATGAGTTTATTTCCATTTTTGTCAGTTGGGGGAGTGGTTGGTGTTGTATTCTCATCTACTACTAATTACCAAACATCAAATCCATGTGTCTGTAAAAAGGTTTTCATCCTTTTATTCCAGAAGGTATAGTTCTAACCGTCAAATATTGGTGCTCCAATCTTAGTGTATTCCATGATCTCCTTCCAGTGGTTAGACTTCTTTCTGAAGGACCTTCTTTGATACCAATTATTGGAATACTGAGAGGGGGGGTGGATTAGTATGAGCATAATCAGTAATTTTAATCACAACATAAAACCTCCAAATGTTCAATAGCATTCAACATATCATCAATACCATAATTTAATGCATAAACATCACATAAACACAGTACAACAAAATTTTACATGGAAACCCAATGCGGGAAAAAAACACAAAATGTTTTTCTTATTTATAAAAGAGTACATTCATTGGAAGCACCAACTTCTTATTTCTCCAGCCAAAACTGGAAATAGGATCCAATCCCCTATTTACAGGCTGCAACCTAAAGGAAGCTCCAACTTCCTGATTTACCAACTCCAACCGAAAGGAGGATACAACCCCCTTCCCTTGTTCTATCCAACTTCCCTAAAATATAAATCTAGATCAATCTGTCACTACCTCTGTCATTGTAACTGATAACCTATTGTTATTTTTGTTTCTGATATTTCTATTTTTTCCATTGATTTCGATATCTCATCAAGACTGCAACAACACATACCTCATACCAAGATCCACGATAGAGTTCTCCAAATCAAATGCTTATGAATCACTAAGACATATATTTTCTTGATTTCTTCATAATACACACCCTAACACATAGGAAGACATACCTTCAACATGTAGCTGACCTAGGTTTTAGATCTCTAATCTTCAACCATTTTTCATCACAGGTTCGCGACCCATACACTGCTTTCTCACAGATGTCCTCTCTTTTCGCTACTAAATCTCGCAGATGTGTGTGTTTTTCCTCCTAAAACTTGTGTATTTACCCAAAGAAAATCGATCTGTAACATTTTCTTTGTACACTCGGCTCCTGCAAACTTCTACAATTACTGGACTTCGTTGACTTCGACTTATTAGCTTCATATATGCTAACTAGTATTCACATAAGTGATCTTCCAATTGAATCTTCTTTGTATTTTAATGAGGATCTCATGATGACATGCAACTCACATTCAACTTAACTTTTGTTTACAATTAATTTAACATGCAAGTGACATGCAACCTGTTAACTTATGTTTACATCAACTTTACCTTGACATGCAACTTGTTAACTTCATGTTCAAGGATTGACATCAATGACAACCAATATTTCAGCAATTAATATTTCAACATCTATCACCGGCATGCAATCCACATAGCCTCTTTTCATTCGTGCAAGTCTTAACTACCTTGCTAGATCATCTCCTCACTGCTCCATTATCTCGTGTGCTTCCTGAAGTAATTATTCGGGAATATTTCTCAAATATTATTTTCTTGATTCCAGTGTGCATGCAATGTCTTCTTAATTTCTAGCATGCATCACACAAATTGGACTAGCTTGCATTAGCAAAACGCAAACTGGCGTGCATTGGAAAAACTTGAACTAGCGTGCATTGGCAAAACTTGAATTGGCATGTATTGGAAAAACTTGAACTATAACGCATTGAAAAAACTTGAACTGGAACATGCACCTCATGTCACCCACTACGTACTTGTTGGAGTGTGCACTAAAATTGAAATGTGTGCTCAAATTTTATTTTTGTGGGTGTGCGATCGTTACCCAAAACTTTGGGTGCTAACCAGCGCCCACCACTATTATTTTTCTCGTCCTCGAGCCAATTTCCTCATGGAGTGACTAATGAAATGGAAAAAAAACATCTTCATGAGCTCCTAAAGGAACTCATTGAATTGGTTGTCAGACTCATTGAGGGTATTATGAAGTTCCAGGGTGAGTTGAACAACCTCATCTGCATCATTTGTGGTTACCAAAGGACCTATCAACTCCATTATCTCCATCTTCTAAATCAAAGGGGTGGAAGCGACCTACGCATCTGTCAACAAAGTATCAAAGAATAAGGCCGTATTGGTTGCATTAGTTTATAGGTTTGAAATTATTTGTTTCTCATCCCAGGTGGCAACAATTTCCTTAGCTTTGGACGCGATGGTTGTCATCACTGCTTGGCACTTGTTGGGAGGTAGAGAGGCCAAGCTACTCTTTTGTTGAGTGACCTTAGCCTCTACTTTTTCCATTTGTTGGATTTTTCCATGCTTGTGTTCATCCTTATTAATGTTGGGGGGTTGAATACCTAGGGTTCGTCTAGATTTGACCAACAAAAACCCCAAGGCATCGACATATCAATCCTCAGCCAAAGATTGAAGAAGGTCTCATGTGGGACACCATGAGAATCGCAGAGACCATATGGTCTTGTGTCAGTGATGAAGGATTAATTACACAAGAATCCATTCGTGTTGGCATTCATACATTCCATTGCACCAATATTAAAAACTAATAGCATGTAACAACCATACATACATTCATTTGACACAAGATCAACAAATCATAGAACATGAACAGTTGTAGCTTTTATTATAGTCATTCAACTAGTCATAAAAATACATTAAAAAACTCATCAATTGACAGCAATATCACTCTACTCTCTTATACATTTTCTCAAAATTACATTACATAGTGCCATGTTATTTCTTTCAGAGTCTGTAAATATTACATACCCAGACTCACAACCAGATACATTACAAAACATAGCCAACACCTAAGAAACCAACTAGATGATTGACTAGCCAACTAAGTAGCTCTTTTCTTGTCATCATTTCTCCCTTTTATCTTCTTCTCTAATCTGGCACTTTGTCACTTTCAGTTCTACCCCACTCGCTCCTCTAACTACCGGTCTCACATGCTTCTGTCACTCGCCAGCAATCCATGTAGCCTCTTTGGATTTGTGGAAGTTGTAACTACTTTACCATCCTCACTTCTCCATGAACTATCGCGCTACATAAAGTAATAATTCAGGAAGATTTCCTTAATATTCTTTTCTTGATTCCATCATGCATGCAGTGTCTTCTTAATTTCTGGCATGCATCACAAAAATTGGATTGGTGTGCATTGGCAAAAATCAAACTTGCATGCATTGGAAAAAATTGAACTGGAACGCATTGGAAAAACATCAATTGACACGCGTACCTCATGTCAGCCACTATGCAGTTGTTGGAGTGTGCACGAAAAATGAAATGCACGCACAAATTTTGTTTGTGCACACACAATCTTTACCCAAAATTTTGGGTTCCAACAAGCCCCCACCACAAATTATTTGGCTTGTCCTCAAGCCAATTTCCTCATGGAGTGACTGATGCAATGGAAAAAATCATCTTCGTGAGTTCTTGAAGGAACTCCTTGAATTGGTTATCAGACTCATTGAGGGTATCATGAAGTTCTTGGGTGAGCTAAACAACCTCATCTACATCGGCTATGGTTACCTGAAGCGTTGTTGAGCCCATTGTCTCCATCTTCTAGATCAAAGAGGTGGAACCGACCTACGTGTCTATCAACTGAGTATAAAAGAGTAAGGAATTATAATTTACATTAGTGGATATATTTGAAATTCTTTGTTGCTTAGCCCGAGTGGTAGCAATCTCCTTATTTTTGGACATGATGGTTGTCATTGTTGCTTGGTACTCATCAGGAGGTAGAGAAACCAAGATATTTTTTTGTTGATCAACCTCGGCCTCGGCTACACGCACTTTGTCATTAATAGAACTCAACTTGAAAGGATTTTGTAGATAGTTCCATAAGGTTAAACTCTACTCAACTATGATAGAGAAATCCTTCAATCAGTTATGGCCTTCCCAGATGGCTTCTTTATCCATTGCAATTTTATTTTGTAGCTCGGTCTCTTCCGGTGTGACCTGTTGAAGCCACACATGGAATGTTGTATTCTAGGATTCCAATGTTTTAATACATTCGGAAACCTCTTTGAGTTTCTATGGTGCTAGGATCTCTGGTTTTGCATGTACAGGAGGAAAAACCCATGAGTATGCTTCATCTATTGTAGTGTATTGGTTGACGCTACTAGCTAGAGTAGCTTCATGTTAGGATTTTCTATCCTTGTGTGTAGCGAACTCAACAAGATGCAATGTCTAGAGATCCTTTCAAGTATCTTCAATGTCTTGTCATGCGCGTGATTCCTACTATAACTTGAACTTGGTTTCTGCATGATTTAATATTTCCTAGTCAAGGTGAAGGCACAGTTGGGAATGCTCTCGAGTGAGAGTTTGGATTCTCTCCCTGATCTCTTAGAGTATGGTAGTCACAAAACCTTGTATCTCGATAGTTGGGACTTGTGCATGGTCAATATTTGTCTTATCTTATTTAGATGGGACCATGGTTAGCAGGTTGATACTTAGAACTCTTCTTTGGATTGTTCCCAGAGCCTCAACAAATTGTGGGTCCTATGGAGGATATTCTGGTGGTGAGGGAAAATCCAGTTGTTGAAATAGGGAGTCAAACTTCCCCACCATATTGTTTTGGAACAATTTTTTTTTGGACAATTGGGCACAAAGATCCTTCATTAATTTGTCTACCTATCAACGAGCATGTGAAGTTAGAAATATATCCTTTGATTTCTTCATGGTATTCATGCATCGGTATTTTCTCGAACCCTAACCAGGGTGGACCTTCGACTGAGAAGAAGGTGTTATGACTTCTTATTCTATCAAAGTGGTAAGTGGTGAAGACGGATGGTCTTCCTCTATGCTAGGATCCAAGTCAATACGGGGTGGGCCCTGACCTTTAGAAGACCATTTTTTATTCCTAATCGCATCGTTCTCTACTTCAGACTCATCCATACTCTGCAAGTGCTCCTCTAAATTGGCTGACTTATGGTCCTTAGAACTATATTTTTGTATATTAGAACTAGTAGATTTATCACGATGCCGAGAAATAGTCGTGCCCCGTGTATGTTCCTATGACTCTTTAGTTCACACCTTGAATTGAGTTTGTACTTTAGAAAATGGAGGTTGGTAGTTGACTAGCCATACCATGACACCATCTAGGATGTCCCTTTTTGCAATGTAGAAGGGGAGCTTTCTCTCGGTCTAGTCATTGGTTGTGTGAGGATAAATGAAAATTTTATGAAAATCACATTTAAAATCCAGATAATCTGCATACCTTGTTAGAAGTTGCTATAGAATGTGGACCCTCTCATCAGAGGAAATAATAAACTCGGTGAACCACAGTCAGAAATCCTTCGTGATGTCTGCTTGGAATTCAGGGTCCTTGGAGTGGTAGAGATTTAGGAACCGAGGGGCAGTGAATATGGGTCACACATCATATATTTTTCATGTCATAGTGGGGGTTTCCACAAAACCATACCCATTAAAAGGACAAACCAATTGTAATGAAATTTTTTCCTTAATCATGAGCATCTAGGTAGTCATCAATAAACTCATCTAGAAAGTATTGATCCCATGTCGTCTGAAATCCTCCAACACATTGCTCCGCGGTGACGACCACCCCGAGGGTGCATTCATCTTTTCATAATTTTTGTATGAGCTTCCAGACTAGTAGTTGTGTTGTAAACCGATCTGTTAGATTATTGATATAGGGGATTATAACCCTGTGCTTCCCACGACATGTTCCAAACTGAGAGTAGACATCCTCATGGACTGTGCCTTTCACGTTGATGGTAACACTTGGATCTTCACCATAAGTGGGAAGACTTGAAACCATGTGAATCATATTATAATGGATGAGGTAAGGTTGGTCCAACCATAGCAAACCACCATGAAATCTAGTGAGGAGGAAGCAGACACATGCACGAACTATTAGGGCATGACCAAAATTTGGGTAGTTGAGTAATGTGAGGATTCCCAATTTCCATAGGGGATTTGCCCATTTCTGTGTAACCACCTTTTTGGTACCATATTCTTTCTGGATGAAGGAGGTGTATTTATCAAACTATAGTTTTGAGAACTAATAGGGGTCCTGCACATTATAGTCGGCTCACTTGAACAATGGGACTTTCCCAAATGTTGGCCCCTAGAATTGTAGTCCATATGGAATCACTGGATCTAGAACCGATTATTCCTTCATCACTTTGGAATTTTTTCTAGCTTAGGGTTTGCTTGAGGATGCCATATCGGATATGGCATCTATAGTGTCTGAAATTTTGGAAGCATGGAACCAATATGAAACTCAATGTAGAGGTGAATGTTGTCGCTGGATAGCTAAGGATATTGTGCACTTATGTTTTGCAACAACTACTAAGATATGAATGGAAGAATACTTTCAGGAAAAAGGGAGAAGTAATGAATCAGAACACTCTACTTGTCCAAAATATATTATAATAATAATGGCGCATGTCATTCATCTAGTGTGGAGTTATTACCCAGTCCCTTCTATGAGCAGGCTGATACTGCCTTTCATCCTTTCCATCGAAGTCGCCTTGTTGGATGTAGATCAGTTGTTGTCTCCTTAATGTAGTGATTTGCATCATCCACCATAATTAACTCCTCCTTCATTCTAAACGAGGAAAATCATCCTCCTTTCAGTTGCATTAATGACTCCATCTTTCTGAAATTGGAGGAGATCAACGCAGTGTAACTCCCTATCACCTTGATCATTATTACCACAAATTCTTTCTTCCACCAAATATTTTAGGATGTTGTGGATGGCTTAAGACATGCATGAGTCATATTCTTCGGGGGCACCGCGCATGACTCCTACGCACCCCTGCATTGGTCTACCCTTGGTTAATTAATCGTACTGAACCCTGGTAGGTCGCAATGCTTCTTCACATGTGCTCAACCTCTCAATTTCCACCATGGAGGTAATACACTCAACCTAGCTAGATCTGGTGGAATTTGATGACTACCCACTACTTCCTTACTCATGTGCATCTCATCTATTTTCTCAATGGGGTTGAGGGGGACTGAATGGGTGGATGTTCTTTCTAGTACAGCATACTGAGTGATCATCTCCACCTTGTGCTCACATGGCTCGTCTGTTAGGGAATTGAGGAACTGGAGGGATAGAGTGATTTCTCGTCAATGCATTCTAGGATTTCAGATATCGAATTTGGGCCCCGTTCCGGTGCTTGGCTACCCAATTCCTTTCACAAGAACACATGAATTGACAAATATCCACACATGGCTTGAACCTTTCTCTCAGTGGATCCTCCACAGCTTCCCATTCTCGAATATGTTCTCAATGCACATCCCACAATTGTGCAGGTGTTCCTATTAACACTATATCGAGGGAATGTACCCAATGGTGTTCAGGAATATGTTGCATCTAGGCAATAAATGTGTCCACTGGATCTGATCTATCAAGCTAGTACGACCCAAATTCCTCTTCGCCCACTTTAGTGGTAATGCGGGTGCATATTCTTGCAAAGATATCATAAATCTTGTTCTGCCACCTCTCCTTCACATCCTTTGAATTAGTATAATATGACTTCATGCTCCTCCAACTCAATTCCCCATCCATTGTGGGATTAATGCAATCTTCTTTGTGCCCTGTGATCTTGTAGATATTTTCAATAATAGAGCTTCACACATCCTCATCAATCGTGTCATTGTATCTATCCCCTTCATTTGGATATAATGGTGCGATCATGCACAGGGTATCTGTTTCAAACAACATATGTTGCATTTTCATATTCAACATAACATTGCTTTCGAAGGCCCAATCAATGCCAAGTAGGGAAAGATATGAATTAGAATCATCCTTGATCTATATCACTTCAAAATCATCCTTCATATTCACCCCTTCTATGTTCACCTAGACTTGCTCCAATCTACCTATAAGGCAGATTCTATATTGAATGGCCAACTGAAGTTGGATGGGCATCCAAATGAAATTTGATTTACCCATAAATTCTCATGACTTTTTCGGTAGGATTATCACATCGGAAACCAAATACAACATGACCCCATCCATCTCATAATTTTTGAGTTTAGTTGTTATCTTGAACTCTCTTCTTGTGCGCTTTTGATTGTTGACCTATCACACATCCCTTTCAGGTAGGGGGGTTGATATATCGCTCTCTTCCCCTTATTCCCCCATACAGGTTGCTAACATATGCATCAACTTCCGCACAACATCAAGATCACTTAATAATCTTTAATAACAATGAAACAAGTTACTTACTTGGTCCTTAGTTTTTGTTTCACGACCCAGGTTACGCAGTTCTTCTTCTCACATTGTGCGCTTCAATGCTTCATGTACATGTTCCTCTATTTTCCTTTTTTCGGCACACCAAAAATCCTCTTGTCAATGAGCTTCTTTCAACTACCTTTGCGTCACATTTTGTATTTCCTCACGCACATGAGCTTTCTCCAAATACCTTTGTGTGGCACGCTACAATTCTTCACGAGCTTGGGCCTCTTCCAATGAGCTCTATGTCACTCGCTGCACTTCCTCACGGATCCAGGCCTCTTCAAGCGAACTTTGCATCGCAGTATGTAGCTCTTCTCGCGCTCTTTCTTCCTCTAAGGCCCTCTATGCATTTCATAGGAACTTCTTTTTTTGGACAACATCAAACTTAGGAGGGGGATGCACCACCTTCCTTATCTTCCCCTCTGGAATTTGACCTGAGATTTCATCATGCTCAAAGTCCATTCCCATCTTTGCTCCACCTCAGTTTATCACCTGTACATCAACTTCATCATCATTTTTTTTATTCTCATGTGGCTTTGTAGTCGCCATGTTGCAATGTGCCTTCTTCTCTTCCCACTTCTTTAGTAATTCAGAACAATCCTCTATGACATGCTTAAGGCTATAGTAGTACCTACAGAGAGCATGTGATTTGGTACAAAATCTCGACACATGGCCTATCTCGCTACAATTAAAACAAGTGGGGGTCTACCTCCACCTCCTCCATATCATCGGCCTTATCTTCGTCCATATTTGCCTCTAGGACCTCCTTGGTATCCACCTCTCTCATCACGGCCGCGGTCACCACCCTTTTGTTCCTCCTGAACCAGGAATACATCATGGGTATGGTATTGCATCAGTTGGAGTGACTAGAAGATAATTCCCCATAGATTTGCAGAATTCACGGAATGGAGTATGATGCGTCTTCTAATATTTCTCCAATATTGGGCAATGGGGCGGTATATGTCTCCACTATGTGTAGATCTTGCACCATTTTTTCTGGGGTCTAGATGGAAATGGATTCAAGGCACCCGTCGCCATATATTTTCCCAATGTAGGACACTCATCTCTATGGTTCCCCTCTAACTAGAAAGTTGTACACCATACGTCCTCATGCACCACTTTTTCCTTTCCCATATCTTGTAATTGCATCATCAAGTTGGAAAGTTGAGACTGTACCTATGCCAACCATGATGATGTCTCTACTCCTCTTGGTGTGGCCTCTAGGCGCATCACAATCTCCACCACTTCTTCATGTGTAGTCACCTTATGTTGGGTAAGCAGAACTTGGATATGGGGGAGAAACCCCGCAGTTAATCATTCTCTATGTTTCACGTCCTGGATCTGGAACATCATCCTATCCAATAAGATCTTGAATCATTGGTCATAATCTCACACAATTTCTCTCAGTTTCTGCTTAATCTCCTTAATATTTGTAATGCATTGAGATTCTGACTTAGGCTTCTAGAATTCCTTAATCATATCTCTCTTCATCTCTATGAGGGACCTCATCTACCCTAGTGGAACATTGGTTGTGTACTTATGTACCACGCCAAGGCTCTGTCCCTGAACGTGGTTTCCAACTTTGCAATCTTCGATGCCTCATCTGTGATCCTGTTCACAAACCATATTTCTTCACACATGAACCAATGTTGTTTTGCATCATCCTTACCCATCCCATGGAACACGGGTAATATCAGGGTGCTATCCTGATTCTCTATTCTCAATCTCTAAATATGTCCTCCTAACTAATTGTTGGGTGTCATGGATCTTGGTACCAATACTCTTCCCGAAGAAGTAGCATTGACTTCATCTTCTTCTTCATTTGCCTCTTCTCTTCTTTCTTCTCCTACTCTTGCTTCTACTCCAATCTCCATGTTTTTTGTTGTTCTTTCTTCTTGGATACAAATGTGCAAGAGGGGTGGTTCAAAGGGGGGGGGTAACTCCATCTTCTTCTAAAATTTCTTGTGAGGGAACCTAGATAGTCTCCTACCTACAGTCGCGCAAGACCATCCATTATTTATAACTCCTCTCCCCCTCCTTTCGGGGGTCCTTCATCTTCCTCTCCTTCCTTTTCACCTCTATTATGTGCCTCATCTTCCTCTGAGGTTGTGGAACTTCACAATATCCAAGGGGTTTGGACTTTGTCTTATTGGCCACTACTACCACTACTACTGGTATCTCCACTAGATACCCTACTCTCAATGTCACACCTCTTTGTTGGCCTATCCTCACCTATGCTCCTCTCTAGCACAACACACTCTCCCGCACTTTCTCCTGGTGTAGTCCTCTTCCTCTTCATTCTAGGTTGACCCCTCATTGCACACCCCTATCTATCTTCCTTTCGCTTCTTTGTTCCACTCTTCTCCTTCACTCAACTCTTCTTGCATATATTTTATATCTCTCTCTCCTCTACTCTTTTGGGCCCATCATATTCCTCACCTCGTTTCAACAACTTTTGGATCCTTCTCAACAGATCCATCTCCTCTCTCACTTTTCCCCCATCTTTTCATCCCCCCATAGCGCTAGGGGAGTCTACTCATCCATCATGTTGGGATCCATGTGCATCATCCCTTTCTCCACAAAAAACATCTTTATCCAAAGTGATATCTCTTCTAGCAACCTTTTCTAAGGACCTTCAACAAACTTCCTTTCATCCTCGCTGAAAGAATTATTGTATTGGACAAGAAACTCAATTATATAACCTTCACCCGAGAAAACCATAAATCAATGGCTCAAGTCCACTTATTATCCAATGTCTTTAGCCTATAAATCGTGATTGAATCCCATACCAATGGTTCTATTCTTCCATCACTCCACATTGGAATTCATACCTTAAGTTTCCCATCGAAAAAACTCATCTTCCTTCATAGTCAACCAATATTGAATTTCCTCCCAATATGGATACCATCTCATTCTCTTCCTTCATCATTCAATACGAAACCTTCTTAATGTTGGGGGGTTGAATACCTAGGGTTCATCCAATGTTGACCAACAAAAACCCCAAGGCATCGATATATCAATCCTCAACCAAAGACTGAATAAGATATCACCCAAGACGCCATGAGAATCACAAAGACCATATGGTCTTGTGTCAGTGGTGAAGGATGACTTACACAAGCATCCATTTAGGTTGGCATTCATACATTCCATTGCACCAAGCTTACAAACTAATAGCATGTAAAAATTATACATACATTCCTTTGACACGTGATCAACCCATCATAGAACAAGAATAACTGCAGCTTTTATTATAGTCATTCAACCAGTCACAAACAAACATTAAGAAACTCATCAATTGACAAAAACAACATTCTATGCTCTTATACATTCTCCCAACATTGCATTACATAGATTCATGCACTTTCTTTCAGACTCTATAAATATTACAGACCTAGACTCACAACTAGATACATTACAAAAAATAGCCAACACCTGAGCAACCAACTAGTTGACCGAATCACCAACTGAGTAACTCATTTTCTATTGTCTTTGCTCTCTTTTATATTCTTCTTTGCTCTAGTGTTGTATCACTTTCAGTTCTTCCCCACTCGCTCCTTCGACTACCAATCCCACACACTTATGTCACCCTCATGCAATCCGTGTAGCCTCTTTGGAGTTATGGCATTCTTAACTACCTTGCCAACTCATCTTCTCACTGCTCCATGATCTCTCGTGCTACCTGAAGTAATCATTCAGGAATATTTCTTGAAGATTATTTTCTTGATTCTGACTTGCATGAGGTGTCTTCCTAATTTATGGTGCGCATCACAAAATGCAAACTGGCGTGCATTGGAAAAACTCGAACTAGCGCACATTGACAAAACTTGAACTAGTGCGCATTGGCAAAACTTGAATTAGTGAGTGCACCTCATGTCACCCACTGCGCAGCTACTAGAGTGTGTGTGAACACTAAAATGTGTGCAAAAAATTAGTTTGTGTGTGCGCGCAATCTTTACCTAAAATTTTGGGTGCCAACAAAGACAAAGTTGACAAAAGGTAAAAATAGTTAGACAAATACAAATACACATAACATTCTTGGAATTTATTCTAGTGAAGAAAAGAAGACCATTGAAATCTATGACACACCAAATAATCCATTTAACAACCAAAATAATAGAAGACTAATTCCACATTCCCAAAGGATGCATAGAGTTCCACACTAAGAAGAAGAATGAATGTTCGTTTACGCAATTATTGAAAGTGTAGAGGTCATTTAAAGAAATATTCTTGGTAACTACATCTAGATAAGTGTTCAAGTCTACTCCAATAAGACAAGGAGAAAAATAAAGATCAATACCTAGCTTTGTGACATAAGAAATTTCCCTAATGTCAATTATCAATGTATTGAGTCGCATAAAGCATGAGAAGCTATTCAGCATTAAGATTTGAATCAAGAAGGAACTTATGACCATAAATTTTATAATTTTATTTTGAGTTATTTTAGGGAAATCGTAGAATTCCTCCAAGTTGCATAATTGAACATATCATGATTAACTTACATTGATTTTTTCTTACGAATGAGATGTTTCACAAGACTTCATTGTCAGAGAATTAATAATAAATTGTCAAATTCAAGAGTTGTTGTGTACGTGACTTCAATATACTTCATGATTTTTTGACAATAATTGTTCAAAGCAATAAGTCCAATACCCCTACTTCCAAACGAGGTATGCAGAGAAAATCATCATATCATAAGAAAATTAAAATGGAATCATACCCTTTTGAGATCCAAAATAATAAAAGTACTGACTTTAAACTAACTCACCTTATTAAATAAAATTTATTCCATGTCCATCTTAGATCGATCTTGAACTTCTTCCAATTAAATATCTTACTCATTAAGATTAGAATTTGTATCCAACCTTTAAGAAACATTGTCAAAAGGGTTGTACATAACCACATTTGGGATGTCTAGCACTAAGTTATCGTCATCATCAACATGATGCATAGGATGTGATCCAATGATTCTATGGTCAACTTCATGGACCTCTTTGTCTCACATATCTTCATGTTCTCTTGCATATTCTTCATTTTATGTAATCATCATTTTCGAGCACATACTTTATAAGCTTCCTCTTAAATCAAATCTAATGACAAATGACCAACCTGCTCTACCTAGAACCTATGAATCAAAAATCTTCTCACATTGATTTGGAAGGACATAGGACTATGTATTAGTCATAAGTAAATAAATTGTTATGATCAATAACAGTGCTTTCATCACCTTGTAGCAACAATATGTACCACCTAACTTTTAATAAAACCACTTTGAAATATTTAATTATATATTGTGTTTATCTTCCAAATAGCCTTAGTTTCTCAAATCATATGTGATTGCATGTATGTCACCACTGTGGGAAATATTAGTATCCTAAGAAATCATAGTTATCATTTTGTCATATGTTTTCTTCTTATCATCAACTCTATCAAAAACATCAAAATTATAAAATACTTGTCAAAAAAATTATTACCTTAAACATTGTTAATCGGAGTTTCTCCCCAATATTGTATTTTGACTTTGTCAAAATACAATATGTATATTTCACATTGGTTATTCAACGCCTGCAACATCTATTAGTCGATGAAAAAGAACATTGATTAAGAAACATTTATTGTGGGAAAAAAAGATAAAAAGAATGACCAATTTCTTAAATTTTCATTGATTTTCGATGTTCAAATTGATTTTTTCATCAAACATAGGATTTTGACTCTAAATATAGTAGTGTGTTTAATTCATGAATAATTGTATTTATAATTTTAATAATTAAAAATTATATTATTTTTCTATTGCAAAAAAGTTTAATGAATAAAATTAGAAAGTTTCTAAATAACATTACAAGAGAGAATGAGAATGTTTGTAAGGGAGATTTAATTATTGACTAAATCAACTTCAACAAACCTCATTCAAAGTTGTTATATACATGTTAGAGGTATAATTCATTTTATATTTTCTATTGAATTTTAATTATTTACTATAATATTAATTGAATTCAATATACATTTTTCATGGTATGATTGTATAATATGCATATTAATGTTTGAGCACAAAGTGTAGAAGTAGTGGTAAACCAAGAAGAAGATATATCCACAAACCATACAATTCAATAATTGAAAATATATAATATATTATAAGAGGAGAGGCTCTAAAATATGGAAATGACATTTTTTTCTTCATGAAATATTTGGTGCTATCCATAGGAAGTGGTGAAAATTATACCACAAACATTGGAATGAGATAAATAATGAAAGTAAGCAAATTGCATTGTCTTATCTTCGTGAAAGGTTCTCAAACACATAATTTAGTGAAAAACGGAATTTTAAGAGAATGGTGGGCATTGTGAGGAGAAGGAGATGGCGTGTCATATAAAATGCATTTGAATTACTTTTTTTTATTCACTCCCATTTTTAGTCTCTTGTATTTTTTATTTCATTATGTTTCTTCATTGTATTTTTATTTCATTTTGTTTCTTCATTGAATTTATTTTTTATTTCATTATGTTTCTTCATTGTATTTTTATTTCATTTTGTTTCTTCATTGAATTTTTTTTATAATTGTTCCTATTTTATATGGTCCTAGGAAACTAATTCATAAACTTCCTAAACCAAAAAAATAATAAATATTAATAAAAATGTTTTGAAAAACATGTTCAGTGAATTCAAAATGAAAGACAATATCTTCATTGAAAAGTTAGCATGAGGACTTGACCCTTAAACATTATAAAAAAACAAAACGGCATAAAAGTAATAAATAATTAATAATTAATTTAATTTATATTAAAATATTTTTATAACTCGTTTATTATTGTTTTTTTACTTCTAGATATTCAATATATAGAATAATACAATATTTTTTTAATTAGTTAGTTAAACTTTTAGCGTTTAGTTAAGAGTTTTTATATGCCACCTTTAGGAGTTGGCTTCAAACTCCCACATTGTATTATTTCATTATTTCTCTAATGTACCTTTTTAATTAATACCATTGACTTACTTTTGTTTTCATTTGTAAACTTATCTTATCATATCTACAAGCATGAATTGACACCAAAAGAAAGGTATGCATTATATTGAACAATTAAGGGAGTCTCCGATTATAGGCCACTTTGTAAGTGTGTCAATATAATCTCATTTATAATAAGTATTTCTAGACGGTAATTGACATCAAAAGAAAGGTATGCATTATATTGAACAATTAAGGGAGTCTCCTATTATAGGCCACTTTGTAAGTGTGTCAATATAATCTCATTTATAATAAGTATCTTTAGACGGTAGTAGTTAGCTAGGGGATTTTATACTAGCTTAATATGTGTTATTATTAATTATGATTTCTCTTATCGCATATAGTTAAATGAGTTTAGTCATGAACCTAATAATAACGAAATGAAGTATTTCATTAAGAATGGTTTTTAAAAATGGTGGAAGATTATGAGCCCATGTCCCCGGTAATTATTAATTGTTAATTATATATTAATTTTAAATGTTTAAATTTTAATGAATTGAATTATTATGTTATTTCATACTCATGATGATGAGATCATTGCTAATGAAGAAAAAGGTGTTGATATTTTATAACTTATATACATTTTATTGCATCTTTTCTTTTCCATGGGAAAAAACATTGAATTTTTATTAATATAAAAAAAAATACATAGTTAGATGTTGATGCCATTCATAAGTGTTGTTGACATTCCTATGATTGATCCATCATAAAAAAATAAAATGAAGTTTGTTTCCATTTAGTTACATATGTAGCCTCAAAAAAACAAAAATGATACAAAGTAGAATGATTAATCATTCATCCAGTAAATTGTGAAGATCCATCATTATACAAAATCTAAGATAAAAAGTTGTAAACATTGAAGTTTATGTCCATGGTGCATGATTATATTTGGTAGTGTGTCCATTTCGGATTATTTAAATAGTCCAAGTTCCTCAATCCATCCCAACTCCAACTTTTGAGAGCTCGTCTACAACACTTTTCATATCCATGTAAATATGGGATAGAGACATATATGAGAAAGATGTAAGTAGATTATGAACTTCATCATACAAGGGTTGTAATGAAAAATACCTGAGGCCAATTTCTTTGTGCATCCATTTGATAACCAACATTGAGTCTCCAAAGATTTGTAATTTGGTTACACCAAGCTCTTGTGCTAGTTTCAAAACTAGCTTTAAGGTCATCATTTCATAAAAATTATTTCTTAACCAATTCCACCTTTAAAATAAATATTGTGATTTGAAGATAGGCATAATATTTATAGGGATAGTTTTTTCCTAAACCTATGGATAGGCATTTAAAATATTTATGGCATGTACAATACATTTCAGAGGAAGTGTCTATTTTTCTTCAAATAAATTTATATTTCTAGAAATCCATACTTCCTAGCATGTGTTGAAAGGTAGTGCTCTGATCTTTGAAGTCTCCTTTCTACTACTACATGTTTTGAAGGCCTCTTTGGGACTTCTTCCTTACCAGAATTTCCCAATCTCTATTAAACTTCCCACCTATTTCCATGCATCCTTGGGGTATGGAAATTCTAGCATGAAGTGAACAATAGTTTCTTCTACTTGATGACATTGAAAACACCATCTTGAACCTATAAAAATTTTCTTCTAGAGAACATTCCATGTGGACATCTTGTTGAATAAACTCAAACACATAAAGATCTTGTTTTTTGTTGGGCATTTTAATTTCCATATAATTTTCCACCACCGGATCTGCTATTTTTCTCTTCCTTCTTCCACTAGTGCGTTGTAGCCTAATCTAGGAACATATTCTCCATTAGGATTCAAGGACATGATCAATTGGTCCTCTTCTTCCTTGAGTATAAGATTTTTATCTACTAGGAGGTATATGTATCTTTTCCATTCCTCTACATACTCTTCCCCCAATCCACTTGCTTCCCAATTTAACCATTGTTGGTGCCAAATAGTGGACCTTTCCCAATTTGCAACATATCGAAGATTGAAGTAATCGTTGTTCCTTAATTCCTAAATCATTTGGAGTGGAATTTTGTGCTTACCTTTGATCCCTACTGGGGATCAAGACCGATTCATAATTTATCCCCTTTTCCAATTTTCCAAATCAACTAGTGGACAACTAGATGGAAAGCATAGATAATAACTTTTCATATCACTGAGGCAGTATTTTATCGTTTATTAGGATTTCTAATCCAGTCCTTTGTTGTATTAGTAGTTATATACTTATCTCTTACTAATTGGGCCCACAAAATTTTCCATTGCATTAACCTCCACAAGTTTTTTGTAGCAAGAGCCTTTGAAAAGAGAAACGGATTTTTGAGGACCTATCCTCCAAAGGCTTTTGGTAATGTCATATTTTTCCATGAGGCTAGCACCAAACTTTTTTTTTTTTTTTCTAGACCATATAAAATTGTAGAAAAGTTTTATAATTGTTTCCATAACACCTTTTGGGACCCAAGCAAACGATATCCAATAAATTGGACTTGCTTCCAAAATTGTTTTTACCAAAACCAGATGACCTCCCCTAGACCACCATCTATCTCCACTTTTTCTATCATCCACTACCAATAACATTTTTCATATTGGTTTGGCTTCAAATAGAAGCCCAAATGTTTCAGACCATGTTAAAGATCAGTCACCTTAAATGGAAATAGTTGAGTAGTAAAGTTATTTTCCTACTCATATATTCCCCCATAAGGTCATCAGACATTTTTCCATAATAATAACCATTTTAATTTCTTTACAAAATAAATCCATGATTCCCTTGAATTTCTCAATGACCCTTCTGGTACCGTCACAAAAAATCAATATATCGTCTACAAACAGTGGATGTATTACAGTGCATGAAACTCCAATGGGAACCCTCTTTATGCTACCATTTATTTTTGCTTCTTTAAGTAGCCTACATAAGCCTTTAGCTATTAAAAGAATGAGGACGAGGCATAGGGGACGTCCATATCTAAGGCCCCTCCTTGATCTAAATAAAGGGGTTGCTGCTCCATTTAATAAAATAGCAAATATATTGAGGAAATGCAACTCATTATCCAAATAATGAACTTGTGACAAAAGCCTAAATATATGAGAATAAATATAATGTAAACTTCAACTTACCCTTTCATAAGCTTTGGATAGATCCACTTTCATCACCATGGATCTCTGATTTCTGACATTTATTGTATAAATGCATTTTTTTTCTATCCCAACTGCGTCATGAATTTGTCTTCCATCTAAGAATCCAAATTGTTCTCTTGAGATTTAATTTGAGAGAACACTTTTCAATCTTCTGGTAATGACCTTTGAGATAATTTTATATATGCAATTTCATAAAGAGATGGGTCTAAATTTCTCAAAGGTTGTGGGGTTATCTTCTTTAGGAATCAGTGTTAGGAAGGTTGTATTGAAAGCTCCCAAAATTTTTCCTTGAGTTCTTGTGGTCTCCACCACTCTTCGTAAATATTCCTGATCCAGGTGGATATTGGTGGCCACCCACCTATTTCAGCTAGCTCCTCTTGACAGTTTTAGTTCAGCACGTTCTTTTGTACTTCCTTGTAATTGTGGGTTCTACACTTCTGGGGTTGTCTGAAGCCCTACACATCTTCCAGGTGGATACTCTTGGCCTCCCACCTAATCCCACTGGCTTATTTTGTATGCTTTCATGTCAACACATCTTGTTGTACTTCCAGGACTGTTTTCGGGCCCTTAACAGTGTTTTTTTGGCTCGCCACAGTCAAACTATAAACAGAGTCAGAGTTTGACGGCTTAATGTGTATTTTTTTAAAAGACCTTTCCAATGGTCTATCACGCGCCTAAAACGGAGGTCGTATGTAAAAGTTACAACCCTGGGAAGTTGAGGTACCAACTTACCCATAGGGGGCCACATAACTTTTGGTGTTTCACCTCCTAGGATTGGGTTTTTGGATGTCTAGGGTTTTGGTATTCATAAGTAATATCAAAAAGGCCTTTGGAGCTTCATTGTAATCATTCTGCTCAGACAGATGCACGTAGCAGCCACATCTCTTCTCAGAGATAGTGACCACCATTCGAGCAAGTGTTTCAATTCTGCAGTTTTACAATTTCATCCTATTTCATTTATTCAATGGAAGATATTGTTCATTGA
This sequence comes from Picea engelmannii, assembly GCA_009831015.1. Lineage (NCBI taxonomy): Eukaryota > Viridiplantae > Streptophyta > Pinopsida > Pinales > Pinaceae > Picea > Picea engelmannii. The sequence goes on from ML776734.1 coordinate 1,249,008, forward strand.
ATATCTGTGTTTTTCTTCATATATTTGTGTTTATTGTATTCAGTTTGTTCTTCTCCTCAATCTGGATCAGTGGTATTAGAGCGGTCTGGTCTTCATTTATTTTTCTTCGTGCATGTCCCTGACAAGATCTGGGTACAAGAAGTTGGGACTCGAACCAATTGAGTCATTACAAGATCGGTCACGCTGAGACCGAAAACAACCCATGGGAGACGAAAAGAAATATGATGGAGCAGTAGATCATTTTAAAATGTTGCTCAAGGAAGCCCTTGCGCGATAAGAAAACAAAATGATGGACAACTTTGTGCAGATCCTTCGACGGTTGCCCACAGGAGAAGCATCTTCATCAAGTGGTCATGCAACTCCCTTCAAGGTATAGGGAAATTTTGATATTCCATTATCTGAAGGACTGATAGATGTGGATGTTGTAGATAAATGGTTGAATCTGCTCGAAGGGTATTTTTCGGTCCACAATTTTTCCGATAGAGAAAGGATTACTTTTTCACTCCTCAAGGCCATCCCCCATGTTAAGGACTAGTGGGACACTTACTCTGAGAAAAGGGCCATAGAGGAATCTGAAATATTTGTGGTTGCCCCTACATGGAATTCCTTACGGGATGCCATTAAAGAATGATACTACCCTTTTGGAAGCTACAAGGACCAGTATACCAAATGGACCACCTTGCCTCAAGAAAGGGACCAGATAGTACCATATTTCACCAATGTTTTTCATACCCTGCACACCAAATTGGGTATCAAAGACTCTGAGTGACATCTAGTGCTCAAATACTGCGGTTGCTTACATAGATACATTCAAACAGAAATGGAGTTTCTGGACATCACCTCATTGGGTACGGCTTATAGATATGTTGTCAAGATCGAGCAGAAATTTAAGCAGAAGAGGCGAGAGTTTGGATCTGCAAGCTCCTCACAGCCGAAGCAGGGCAAAGGCGGCCCCAACCCACACAACAAGGGATAGAGAAAAGATGGCCACTTTTAGGACAATGAGTCCAAGCCACAACACAAGAAGGGAAATGAGAAGATGAAGAAGGACACAGGAAAATGGTGTGAGTACCATAAAATCCCTTAGCACAACACTGAAGAATGTCGCTCCAAGCAGTCACTCGTGGCTGAGCTGAAGGCTTCCAAGTCAGAGGTTGATTCTGATTATGAATCAAATCCTGAAGGATGAAAGCGAATTATCGATGTTGAACCCAGTGCCACTGTCGCTACCACTAAAGTCTGGCCAAGCGAACTATAAGAACCAAAGGAAGGGAAACACCTCTTTCACTCACAGATGTGGATAAAGGGGGCTCTACTTCATTTCATTGCCAATAGAGGTATTCAAAAGAACCTGATTTCAGCATATGTCGTCAAGCGGCTGGACTTGCCGACAACACCGCACTCGTAGCCCTACACCATCGACTGGCTTTGCCAAGGAAGAGATCTTTGTGTTAGCCAATAGTGTTGCATGTCCTACGGCATCAAGCCTTTCAAAGATAAGGTATTGTGTGATATTTCTCCCCTTGAAGTTTGTGATGTTCTTTTAGGACAACCATATTTGTGGAAGCGTCATGTTGTGTATGAGTCTAGACCCTGCAGTGTTATTATTAATTTGGGTAGACAATTGTATAGGATACCAGAGGTAGCGTTGCCTATCGTTATTTCTTTAATATCTGCTAAGTAATGCAGTAAGATCATTTCACAGACCGGGAAGTTCGTCTTCTTTTTGATCCGTGCTCACAGTAAGCAAAAGGTCATCACCACATCTGTGGCCTCTACACAGAGCCTCTCTTTGCATCAAAAGCAAGTGGACGGGATCGTGGAAGAATACAGATACATCTTCTCCTCACCCACTGGAGTATTGACGCACTGTCAGTTCAAGCATCCAATTGATCTGACCCTCGGTGCATTGCTGCCTAATGGACCAGTCTATTGTCGCTCGCTGATGGAAAATGACGAAATCGGCCGTCAGATCCCAGAGCTTCTTCAAAAGGGGCACATCAAACCTAGCTCCTCTCCTTGCGGAAGCCCGATTGTACTGGTGCAGAAGAAGGATGAGACTTGGTGAATCTACATTGATTACAAAGCCTTAAACAAAATCACAATCAGGAACCGGTACCCAATTCTCAGGATTGATGACCTTCTTGACCAACTCAAGGGGGAAAAGTTCTTCAGCAATATTGACCTAAATTCTAGCTACCACCAAGTTCCCATTGAACCAACTGATGTATGGAAGACAACATTCAAATCTAAAGGTCTCTTCGAATGGTTGGTCATGCCCTTTGGCTTAACAAATGAACCAGCCACTTTCATGAGGTTGATGGATGATGTATTGAGACCCTTCACCAACTCTTTTGTGGTGGTATATTTGGATGACATCCTCATCTTCAACAAAACTTGGGAGGAGCACATGCAGCATCTTCAGCAAAACTTGGGAGGAGCACATGCAGCATATTCAGCAGGTTTTGAACACTCTATGGCAGCACAAGCTATAAGCCAACTTGGAAATGCTCATTTGGAATGAACAGGGTCCAATACTTGGGCTACATTGTTGATGAGAATGGGGTACATGTTGATCCAGCTAAGATCTAAGTCATCCGTGACTGGTCAGCCCGACCACACTAATCGAGCTTCGGAGCTTCTTAGGACGGGCCAACTTCTACCGACGATTCGTGTTGGGATTCTCCCATATTGCATGGGCCCTCAGCCAGGTGATCGAAGGCGGTGGCAAGGAAAAAATTTTGTGGGGGAAGGAACAACAACGAGCATTTGATAATATGAAGCATCGCTTGTGCTCAGCTCCAGTACTCTCCTTGCCCAATCTGCAACAATCGTTCGAGATTGAAATTGATGCATATGACTATGTTGTAGAGGCAGTTCTCACTCAGCACGGTCATCCAGTGGCATACCATAGTGAGACACTCTCAAATACTGTCTGAAAATACCCCACCTATGACAAGGAAATGTATTCCATTGTACAATCATGTTGTCAATGGAAACATTACATTCTAGGAAAGGAGACGATCATCCACATTGATCACAAGCCTCTGTAGTTCATACAGACATAGGGGAAATTGCAGAACAACCGCCATCAAAAGTGGTCCACCTACATGCAGCAGTTCCATCTCAACATCAAGTATAAGATAGGGATCTAGAATCGTGTCGTTGACTGCCTCGGTCGACCTCTCGTGGCTGCACTCACCACTATGCTCCATTCCTGTGGACATGAGGCATCTGAGTGGCCCCAACTTTATCACCAAGATCCGAACTTCGCTACCACCTATCATCTCTTGGGTACAGGCGTGACTGTCACCGATTTTCACATTCAAGATAGAATATTATGCCATCTGGTCCATCTCTGTGTTCCTACAAGTGAGCGTGCAAAGCTGATTTGGGAATCCCACTACAGTTGGATGGCATGACATTTTGGCATGGAGAGAACTTTGGTCGTTCTTCAGAAACATTTTTATTGGCCAAAAATTTGATAGGACGTCAGCAAGTACATCAGATCTTGCACTGCATGTGCCATTGCCAAGCTATCCATCAAGAACCAAGGCTTATATACCCCTATTCCTACTCCCGAGAAGCCTTGGGAATCCATCTCAATGGATTACATGTCTGGTCTTCCGTCCACCAAGAAAGGAAATGATTGTGTATTTGTGTTTGTTGATCGGTTTTTGAAGATGGACATCCTCACAGCCTGAAAGAAAATTATCACAGCAGCATATACTGCCAAGCTCTTCTTCGAACGAGTGTGGATCCATTTTGGGATACCACATACCATCACCTCTGACCGGGACAGCAGGTTCCTCAACACATTTTGGTCGAGTCTTTGGTCATTGTTGGACACCAAGCTCACTAAATCTACTGCTTTCCACCCCTAAACAGACGGCCAAACAGAGGTCGTCAATCAGATGATTGTGCACATCCTTCGCATGTACAACTCTAAGCATCCATGTACATGGGATGAGAGTCTCCCATATGTTCAACACAATTACAACAAGGCTCTCCATAGCTCCACCAGTCATAGCCCATTTCAGGTGGGGCTGGGATTCCAACCCTTGGGTCCCATTGATGTTTCACTACCTCTTGCCCTCACACATATAGACTCTTCCCATGTTCAGTCTGAGACTGAAAAAAGCCACTAAATTCATTGAGCGGATTAAGCACATCTGCCAATAGGTCCATGAGATTTTGCAGAAGTCCAATGCTAAGTACAAGCAATGCCATGATCAACACAGGGTACCGCACTAGTTTCAGGTTGGAGTCAAAGTCTAGTTACATTTGTAGAAGGATCATCTTACAGGGCCCCATCGGAAGCTCCACCCACTTCGCTATGGGCCTTACACTATCACCAAGGTTGTGGGTAGCAATGCTTTTGAGCTCAACACTCCACCCTTCCTTGGCTTTCACCCACTATTCAATGTGGACCTCCTTCGACCATATTTTCCACCATTATTAGACACCTCAGAGATCGCAGAATAGCTAACACCAACAGATCTCAACCCTAACTACATGGAACAAGCATCCACTGATAAGATAGTGGACACACAGGTCAAGGGAACTCGCCAGCAGAGGATCCATCTTTATCGGGTTGTCAAGGCAGAGCAACTCCTACACCAGGGAAAGTGGCTCACCCAGGGCCAAATTCAACAGAATTTTCCTCACCTGATGGGGGAACTCAATGCAATGGAGACCATTGCTTCCTAAGGGGGGAGGACTAATCCAGGTGGATATTGGTGGCCACCCACCTATTCCAACTGGATCCTCTTGAAATCTTAGTTCAGCACATTCTTATGTACTTCCTTGTAATGGTGGGTTCTACACTTGTGGGGCTATATGAAGCCCTACACATATTCCACGTGCATATTGTTGGCCTCCCATGTTACCGGTCAAATCTGCAAGTGCTGACACAAATTGATCTCCCTAGTTTCACCCTGAAACTAGAACAAAACAAGACAGAATATAAAATTTTCCCTAAGTTTTAACTATCAAGCATACTAACTAACAACAGATAAATGACATACCTTTTAAATTTATTTTTTCCTCACTAGTGTTATCCTCTCTCCATTCTAAGGCTTATGGGATGTTGAACTTGTAAAAAGACATAAGCCAACGAAGTGAAAGAAATGATGTATACTCAACAAAACCTATGTATGTGATCAAGGAGTCATACAATAAAATAAGACCAATTTTATGGGAAAAAAATATATCATTGTATTAAAGATATGAAAAGGGGAATACAACCGATGCCTTGAGGTTGTAAGGTCCCTTCCAACAGTTCCTTGCTTCCCACACACTTCTTCTCCATGGATTTTGAGACTATAGATTTGAAATTCACTTACAATCTCAACTTGGAAAAGTGAAACTCAAAGCCAACATGCATGCTCCGAAAACTCTAAGCTACAAAACTCAAGAACTAGCCGTTCCAAAAACTCTTGCCAGCCAAGCCCTAGCCAACTAGCTTTCCCAATGAGAACTATTCTTCTTTTATAAGATGAAAAGGATAGGGTGAGGAGGTTAGGATGATCCCACTAAAACAAGGATGTGACTCAGATCCAAACCGATCGGAAGCCACCTCACCCTCGAAGCTTCCATTCTAGAAACATTTTCTTCGTAAACAAGATCGTCGCACCCTTAATACTGAGAAAAGTGCGACGACGCTACAGGCCATTGTGGTGCAACCTGCAATGATCCTAAATCATCGCACCCTTAACATTGAGCAAGGTGTGACGATCCCTTTTTATAAGGTTTTGACAAAGGAAAAGATAATTTTCATCTTTCTGGAAAAATGTGTCTTCATTCTTATTCAGGGATTTAGGCCATTGATCCTTCTAAAGACAAAGGATATGTGTACATCATTAACAATCATAGGGGTGACAAAAATAATGTGTAACAGTAAGCCCCCAAAAGTATGAAGTTAAAACATAGTGATCGCTGAAATACTACTTTGTCCAGCGTGTGTAGGAAACAAGGAACACGTCGGTCGAAAACCTGCCAACAAACAAAGAAATATAGTACAATAATATATCATCACTGAGGTAGGAATTCCCATACTCAGAAATACAAATGACTCAAAGAATAAATGTCGACATGCAAAGATCCATTTCAAGTAAGACAGGTCATGGACACCAAACATACACTATGGATCCATGCCATTGTGACTCAAATCTTAACATAGCCACAAAAAATACACTATGGAGTTGTGTTAAAGACTCAAATTTGATCATAGCCATGAGACATACATTGTGGATCTATGCAACAGTACAATCTGAATATACTCCAACTCAACATGAATCTGTCAAAAAAGATCCATGGTCTTCATCTCCATCACTCTATAGTACGAATATAATCATGCGAATACATGTGTTGAAGTTGAACATGGTAGAAACCACTTGATTACCGGTCATTAATGAATATCATTAACAAGTGTGAGGGAAATCACCATTAATGTCAATGACTCCCAAGGTACATTAGTACAATCCAATGGGTGCAAATTTGTGAGTCGAAGTCGAACACTTGACGGAATCTCCCGATCAGGGGTCGATAATTAAATCCCATTGTTGAAAGTGAGGAAACCTTCCATTGAGGCATGCAAGTTCCAAGGTACCAATTAGTTTCTAAGTCTAATTCATGGATAATGAGATGAAGTTGACAAGAAAAGACTCGGAACAGGAGGGCCTTAATGTATACCCCATCAATGACACGAAACAAGTAACACGATTTGAAGTAGATCAGAGTAACAAGTGATTCAGGACTGACTCATGGATGCCCGACGCAATAGAAGGCTTAAGGACTGCAAAAATGGCCGACGCAATAGAAGGCTTTCTGGGTTGAACTTTTCTTTGAACATATTGATGACACGAAAACTGTCTTGGAAACACTGACTCAACAATAGGGATCACAGACCAATTTGTAATCTTATAAAGGAGTATGATCAAGAGACAAGTGGATTTTTCAATCTAGACACAAAGCGAGTGAAAGGGTGTCATGTTCAAAAACGACTCTTCCATAGAATACATGTTTAGATATATTTCTTTCCCAATTTTTCCCCCACCATTTCTGGCGAGTACCTCTTTATTTTTACACAAGCTTGAAGAGGATAACATATGCTTGAACTGTAAGCTCATCCTTCGGATAAGTCCCTCGGAGTATGTTTAACGAACCCTAGGAATGAGTGGTTCGGTCCCATATGGGTCTTTCGATGTTTGTTTTACGAGTCCAAAGAATGTAAACTCGGTGGTTTTTCATATTTAAAGAGTCTGAAAAACACTTAAAGGAAACTCCAAAATGTCATTTTTCGTAAAGTAGTCTGATGAGACCGAAAAAGAGATAAACTACCGCTCAACAGACGCTTTCTTCAAATACTTTAACGAGCATGAAAAAAACAAGATAGCTTGACAATATTTTTATGTTTAGAGAGTCTGAAAAGAGCTTAAAGGGAACTCCGTGGGGTTCTTTTTTCGTATAACCTTTACAAGTCCGAAAAACTGATAAAAGTTTACTCAGTTACATTCTCATGTATTTACGAGCATGAGAAAGAACAAAGACTAAGCTCGGGATTGTTTTCATTTTTACGCAAGCTTAAAACAAAACAAAACTATGCTTGGAATAGATTTTATTTTTACATAAGCTTAAAAACTAAACAAAACTATGCTTGGACCTAGTTTTCATTTTGACACAAGCTTGAAACAGAGGAAACTATGCTTGAGGTAGGTGGTTTCATTTTTACACAAGCTTGAACCAGAGAAAACTATGCTTGCGACTTTCCAAGGCATTATCCAGGGATGGTTGGTACTTTGTCCCCAGCTTAAAAAGCAAGCAAATTCCCCCCAAGCTTTGTTTCGTCCAACTACAAAGGAGAATGAAATGAAGCTTCAAATACTAGACGAAGGACTTGACTCAAACAGGGAGGGGGGGGAATCTATTTCATTTTTTAATCAGGTTGACACAGGAATAGGAACTATGCTCGAGAATCCAGGTTCAATCCCCAGATCTCTATTTCATTTTTTAACGAGGTTTCCATAGAGACACAAAAACTATCCTCATGACCTCTGTTTAATTTTTTAACGAGGTTACCACGGAGATGCAAAACTATCCTCACAGTTGGTTTCATTTTTTAACGAGCTTGAAATAAAAAAACCATGCTCAAGATGGGTTGTTTTATTTTTTAACGAGCTTGACACGGGAGAAGAACTATGTTCGTAACCTTTGTTTCATTTTTTAACGAGGTTTCCACAGGGATGAAAAAAGTATCATCATGACCTTTGTTTCATTTTTTAACGAGAATTCTATAGAGACGCAAAACTATCCTCACAACTGGTTTCATTTTTAATGAGCTTGAAATTAGAAAACCATGCTCAAACTCCTCTTCTTGATCATGGCTTCCAAGAGGACAATGCTCTGGAAGGAGACCATGTCAAGGGACAAAACACGATCATGGCTTCCAAGAGATATTCACTTGATGGAAGAAACACACTCTAGAAGGAACACATGTCGAGGGCCACGACGGGGGTAAGGAGATCAGGTTCTAAAATCCATATTGAAGAGATCACCATGTTAACTACTGGATCCAAGTCATAAGAGATTGAGTTTACAGTGAGAGGCTCATCTTCATCTACAGTTGAAGGCATGGGAGACAACGCCACATAATTGACATGTGGCGGGGGTGATACCGTCTGCATATACGAACCATTTAGGGAGGTCATTGAGTTGATGGTCAAGTCAGGGCCAACAAACGAAAGTTGATCAATAGTCACAATTCTTCCATCGTGAGGGAAATATATCACACGAAAAAGAGTGCACATGATAGCTTTCATGGCATAGACATAATCTCACCCAAGGAGCAAATCGAAATCCAAGGGGTCTTGGACTACAATGACATCAATAAAAACAGTTTTCCCTCCCAAAGTTATGGGAAACTAAGGAAGGACCCTTAAAGCGTGACTAATTCTTCTGTTAAAAGCTAACATATTTTTCGTAATCGGTAGAAGCTGAGGACAACCCAAAGATTGCCAAGAAATAGAGGACAAAATACTAACGGACGCATCTTCGTCTATAAGCATCTGAGGAACGTCCCGACCACAAACTTGTACTATAATCTTGAAAGGAATATGAGAGGGAAGACAAGGTCCAGTTAGCACACCCCAATAAAAAATGATAGCTTCATGACTTAGAGGGGGTTTCGCAAGAGAAGGAGGAACTCCCCCTAGCACGGTAGATTTTGTATCAACGAGAAAAACGTGGGAAATATCGGGTTTATTGTCTAGAGGGAGAGTAGGATCGACCGATGAAGAGATCAGATCGACCACTTGAGTTGCATTCTCTAAGGAGAGAATGGAGTCGAAGGATGGAAACGGATGGACCGCTTGGGTTTCAATCTCTAACGAGAGAGTGGGATCGACCAAGGATGGGATCGAATCGACCACTTTATCAACTATTCCAACTAAGGACATGACCAAATCGATTACCTGATCAATCGAACTGGCCGACGGAGAGACCAGATTGATCATGCCATCAACTACAGGTGGGTCGATAGTAAGGTTGTGGTAAGCAGCCGGAAGTTGAGGCTGGGAAACAGTCATGTCTTCCATTAATTTCGAGGCTTCGTCCGTACGAGGGAAAAGGTGAGTTTGATGACTCCCTTCGCATAACATACATGGGAACTTGACTCTACTTTTCTTCTTCCCAACGGTATCCTGACTAGTTGACGGGAGGTCATCAACATGTTGTTCAGAGGGTGACGACATGGGTTGACGAGGGCATGTAGACCATGCTTCTATAATTTTGAATAGACCAGGGAAATCCTTAAGAATATGGATACCCTTACAAAGCCTGCAAGGGTACTTAGGATTACGGGTTGTTTGGGTGATCTTGGCACCATCAACACTCCTAGCACGATTATCAGTAACTGGTTGTTTTCCAACATGTTTGGTAGTGGTTGGAAGTTTCGACCCTTGCTTATTTTTCTTCTTCTTAATCTTCCTTTTCTTCTTCTTCTTATCCACCAGGGTACTAGCTTCAGAGATTTCACTTGACGAAGAAGATGAAATGGAAGAAGACCTTGCAAGTGAAGAAGGCGAAGAACATCTTACTGATGAAGAAGGCGAAGGATCAACATGAGGTTGATGTTCTTGGGGGAAGTGCTTACAACCGAAGCACTCGTTGCATTGGGGATTACCTGAGTGGAAAAAAACAATATTGGTAATCTAATTGTGATATCTGGAAGGCTCAAAGTAGCGATGTAAGGAGAACAAACATTTTCGTAAGAAGGAAAAACAAAAGGCTCCCTTGGAGCAAGGGTTGCTTCATTGTTCATTCCGAGAAATGACGTTATAAATACAGATCCAACTTAAGGCCTATAAGGGAAAACAAACATCACACACTAAAAATCTAGTAAGCAAGCAAGAAAACAAAACCTTCTCACAATGAACGCACTAGTTGGTGATGAAATCCAACGTCGCAGGAACAATGTAAGAAAGGGCTAAGATAAAGCGAATGGAAAATTTATGTTGACAACCTGCTTAATGGACTTACGCCTTGGTGCAAGATTCCACACAATAAATGTGGATTTACCCTCCAAGGAGCTCGAGTGAGTTTGGAAAACGTCGATTCCAAGTACAATGAAGACCTTCCCTTAATTGGCGCCTCATGTATTACCCTAAATAGAAAGGCCACTAAAGTTACCAACTACAACAATGATGCATGGGGAAACAGTCGACATTCTGATACATGCGCAAGGGTAGGGTAATTGAGCCCAAAATCGACTTGAGAAGACCCGCACAGGGTTTTTTTCTCAAGTGACCTCCAATAATATGCTTAACCACTACACCAAGACCAACAAAGAAGGGTTAGTCACTCTGTTAGTCTCAATGCGACCTCATGATTGACCCTTGTGTGACAAGGGATTCCCAGGACAAAATGTAATAAGTGGATTTACCGCTCCCTGGAACAAGATTCTATGTCTGTTTACAGCTTTGGAAAGTTATCTTTCACATGTATTCCAAAGCCCTACACCCTAAGCTAATTTAGGTTTGCTACCAGAAAATATAAAAATCTCTAATCAATTTTTATAAGCACTTTATTTTACGGTTGTTGTTTACTCAAAAAGAAAACGGCGTGGACTAAATGATGTTTTGACCGACTCTAAACAATGCAAAAAAATGAGAATGCAAATATTTCACTTCGACGAAAGCTATATTACGAGAAGGAGAAAACGTTTATCATTCTCAGATGCACAATGTCCCAAATATTTATTAAACTCGTCAATATCAACATCTTCAAGAAATTATCCAAAGAGACTGTACACCAATACACGATTCTTGCCCCCCCCGGCCATCAGAGGGAAAAAATTTTAATAATTCAAGACCAAAAATGCCAAAAACCATGCAATTTTGCTACTTCAAATGCAAAGATGCCCCCAATCTAAAAAAAGAAAATTAAACGAACTATTCAGAAAAGAAAAGTTCTTTCACTAAACAATTCTAAAGAAAAAACAATTATTTGTAACTGAAAGACACTCAAAGCAAGAGATCAAACCTTTCAAAATCACACAAGCTAAAACAAAGAAAAGAAGGCTAAAAGAAAATTCAAATATTGTCACGAAGACTGTAATCAGACCCGACAATTCACCCCAAAACCATATTTAAGATCTGGGCAAGGAAAACCATCAAAAAATAAAATTTTCCACAATCGTCGCAGGCTACAATGTAACACAGTGCGACAATCATGGATCGTCGCAGGTAAGAGAACAGTACAGTGTGACGATGTCGCACTGTGTTTAAAGGCAGGGTGCAACGAACACCAAAAAATACATAATCCAACGAAGTGAAAGCAACGATGTATACTCAACAAAACCTATGTATGTGATCAATGAGTCATACAATAAAATAAGACCAATTTTATGGGAAATAAATATATCATTGTATTAAAGATATGAAAAGGAGAATACAACCGATGCCTTGATGTTGTAAGGTCCCTTCCAACAGTTCCTTGCTTCCCACACACTTCTGCTCCACAGATTCTGAGACTATAGATTTGAAAGTCACTCACAATCTCAACATGGCAGAGTGAAACTCAAAGTCAACATTGAAGCTCCAAAAACTCCAAGCTACAAAACTCAAGAACTAACCATTCCAAAATCTCTAACTAGCCAAGCCCTAGCCAACTAGCTTTCCCAATGAGAACTCTTCTCATTTTATAAGCTGAAAAGGATAGGGTGAGGAGGTTAGGATGATCCCACTAGAACATGGATGTGACTCAGATCCAAACCGATCGAAGGCCACCTCACCCTCGAAGCATCCATTCTAGAAACGTCGAGAAGATGCTCTTTTTCTTCGTAAACAAGATCGTTGCACCCTTAATACTGAGCAAAGTGAAACAACGTCGCAGGCCACTGTGGTGCAACCTGCGATGATCCTAAATCGTCGCACCCTTAACATTGAGAAAGGTACGACGATCCCTTTTTATAAGGTTTTGACAAAGGAAAAGATAATTTTCATCTTTCTGGGAAAATGTGTCTTCATTCTTCTTCAGGGATTCAGGCCATTGATCCTTCTAAAGACAAAGGATGGGTGTACATCATTAATATTCATAGGGGTGAAGAAAATAATGTGTAACATCCCACCTAATCCAACTAGCTTATTTTGTATGTTTTCATGTCAGCACATCTTGTTGTACTTTTAGGGCCATTTTGGAGCCCTTAACAGTGTTTTTTTGGCTCACCACAATCTAACTATAAACGAAGTCAGATTTTGATGGTGTATTGTGTATTTCTCTAAAAGACCTTTCCAATGGGCTATGACACGCCTAAAACGGAGGTCGTATGCAAAAGTTATGACCCCGAAAAGTTGAGGTACCAACTTACCCATAGGGGCCCACATAACTTTTGGCGTTTCACCTCCTAGGGTTAAGTTTTTGGATGTCTAGGGTTTTGACATTCATGAGTAATATCAAAAAGGCCTCTGGAGACTCATTGTAACCATTATGCTCAAAAGGATGCATGAAGCATCCACATCTCTTCTCGGAGATAACTACCACCATTCGAGCAAGTGTTTCAGTTCTGTAGTTTTACAGTTTCAGCCTATTTCATTTATTCAATAGAAGATATTGTTCACTGAATATCTTTGTTGTTCTTCATATCTTTGTGTTTATTGTATTCAGTATGTTAATCAGTTCATTCCACTCCTAAATCTGGATCACTTCCTCTATAAATTCATAACAACCCGAGAAAAATTCCACTTGTAGTCCATCAGGCCTAAGAATTTTGTCATTTTGAAAACTTAACAAAGTTGGATACAATTCTTCTTTCCCAACTTCCTTTATTAGGGCATCATTATCATCCTCATTGAGGAAGCTAGAGAATGAGTTTGATAGCCTAATCACTTATGTTATATAAATGTTAGAATTTTTATTTTATTGAACTTGTGTTCTTTTATCATGTTCTTATAGAGCGAGGATGAAGAGGGTTTGGAGGATGAATAGGGCTTGGAGGATGAGAAGGGAGCTAACGATCGTTAAATCAAATTATAATTGATTGTATTCATGTTGTTATATTTGTCGATATTTTTTCATCCAATGTTGTATATAAGGTTGACATTTCCTTGGGGTGGCAATATACCACTTGCTATCGGCGAAAAAAAAATACATGGCTATTTTTGTAAGTTTTAAACCTATGCAAGTGAAGCAATGCATACAAATTCTTAAGAAAAAACAAAAATAACAACGACAACAAACATAACCTAGAATTGCACCTCTATCTTATTCATTATATTAACTTGACCATTTACATACAATATTTAGATATTATGTAGCATCCAAAACCATAATGTGTTAACTCGTATTATATTACAACCTTAATCTATTAACTAATATTAAATTAAAATGAACTGAAAAACACTAAAACGAGCAAAAAACCAACCAAAAATGGACCAAATTGTTTTTACACCAACAATTTTCTAATTTGAATTGAAATTCCATAATAATATAATAATAATTAACAATTAATCTCATTAATATTTAATAAGTTTAAAAACAATAATTCACGGGCACATTCTTAATATTAATTATAATTATTAATGATTGAATATATATTAAGAACATGTGTTTCCTCCTTGGAGGTCGCAGGTTCAAATCTAGAGGGGGTAGAGCATGTACACCTTTGTATACTTTAGCAGTCAAATCGTTGCACGGAGGGGGTCCCTTGTCCCACAAACAAGGGGGTCTCATACCCATGATGCTAATGTTGTGCATTAAAATAACAACACAACAAAGGACATAGTGTGCAATCTAGCGACACAAGTGTGACATTATAGAGATGTGTGAGATGCAAACTCCATGATAGCATGACACATATCCACTTCGGTGTGGACATTAAAGATGCCAAAAGAAACTTAGTGTGATGAGAACATTAACACAATGCATATGATTAAACCCCCAATTGTGTCATATTTTACATCATGCAAACCAAAAAAAAAACATTGATATGTGACATGATGTCAAGGCCCCATATTGAAGTAGTGCCCCTTTCAAAGGTATAGTGGAATAGACTTCATCGCATACAATTCAGCTGGACTATGATCCAATGTGCACTGATTAGTAGGGCCTTGGAAAGAGTGTGCCCTGTTGTAACCTAGGTCTGCATCCCCTGCCTCTCTTTTCTTTTTCCCTATGCCTTCATCAAATTTTCCTCTTCTTGTTGGTTAAGTCATTTTCCCATTACTTAGTGACTTGGTTCTTATTCGTTTCTTCCTGATTTGAGTCTTTGCACGTTTCTGTTCTGTTTTTCTTGAAAGGATGAAATATATGTTGGATTTGGTTCGAATTACTTGTCATCATATTTTCCATTGATCCAACTCACCACGGGTCGACCAAGCCTTTTTATATACACAGGAAACGCCCGTGGACAAACGCAGCCATTCAGAATGGTCATTTTTGGGCCAGGATTGTCGAAATGAACAGGGAAATTTTCAACAGTAAAGATCCACCAAGCAAATCATATCAGCGGTTGTCATCCATGCAGGGGTGAAAAATTGTGCGGAGTTTAACACCAAGAGTCATCAGAATTCCCGAACCCCCGAAGTATTTAACACGGCTTAAGCTCGGGTTAATTAGTGATAAGCACTGGCTAATCACTTCGGTGATTTTCCTTCGGGAGATTGGCACACTTCACATCCACGAATTATCGAAGACCCGAAGCTCAAACTCCTGAAGCTCGAACTCCCAGAGACCCGAAGAGAATCTGGGTCGTTCATCTATCAGGACACGCGTTGAAGTCCAAGAGAGCCAAATAGCCGAAGTGTTGAAGAGCTTAAATACCTAAGTCCCGAATCAAAATTGGACCGTTCATCGATCATGACACGCGGCGACAGATCATTCACTTTGGAAATTTTCACTTCGGGAGTTTTCCAAGCACAAACATTTGAAACTCCTAAAGCCCGAAGTGTCAAAAACCCGAAACAAATCAAGACCATACATCAACGGAAACACGTGGAAGTCGATCGTCCACTTTGGGAGTTTTCCTCCGAGAGATCTTCACACTTCACATTTGAAACTCCCGAAGCCTAGATTTCCAAAGAGAATCTGGACCGTTCATCCATCATGGCACGTGGCGACAGATCATTCACTTCGGAGATTTTCCTCCAGGAGATGTTTCATGTTCCACATTCAAAACACCTGAAGCCTGAAAGTCCGAAGTGAATCTGAACCATTGATCCCAAGTCAAGGAGAATCGTCGATCCTCGTAGCAGGTAAATGTCACCCAGATCTCGGATCGTAATCATATCGACGTCTATAGTTCATTGCGGGGACACAAACTGCTCGAGAGTTAATTTTCCTAAGCGGTCCCGCAATTGGAATCATGGTATTTTTGGAAGGGTACGTGGAAGCTTGTGGTAGATTGCGGGCCCAAAGGCAATCTGAATCCAAACCACCCTCAACAGCTCCCACAATCACGTGCTTGAATGACATCAGATCACCACGTCACCTCCACGTCGCCTCCACTCATCCACTCACTACTCTCGCTCCTCTGACCACCCGACACTTGTCATCTGTTAACCCCTACGTTGATCTCCATCAGCGGTGGCCCACCTCTCCAGATCAACGGTCCTTATCGCAACTCGGACCCCCCCTACCATTCTACCTTTAACGGTGGAGGGGGGCTCCGAGTAAGTAGTTTTCCCACCGCGGGCCTACCTAACGTGGTGTCTCCTCAAGAACTCGTACCCCCCCTCTCTAATCCACTTACCGACTACCCCCCCCCTCCGAGTTCCTCCCGGGTTTTTTTTCAATACCGCCCACTCTCACATTTCGTCCCCTGTTCTCCACTCACTTCCCAACCTATCTACTCTTCCTCTCCCTACGTGCCACCTATATTCTTCACTACACGTTGCCAACTCCATACTCTCGATACCTTCATCATCTTCACACCTCCTCTCACTTTGACATCTGTCTGCACACGTCATCTGCCCTCACGTCCATTCATCTTGTCTCTCAATTGGATGCTCGCCTCCACGTCTCCTCTCATGTCCGATGGGTCGAAAACCATTCCAGCAAAGCTATTCCACAGGTACATATGGCAGCTAATGGGGTCAATACAAAGTGTGTTTGGCTTTTGAAATCTCAGGCATAGACAGAGAGCTAAGTCTCAGTCACAGGTCGACACAAATTAGTGCCAGAAACACTTCAGCAAGCTCTGCTCATGCAGTTGGTTATCTCCAGTGGCCTCCAACAGCTCGCAGACATGTCATCGTTCAACACAGAGCTCTGCTCTGTCACTCTGAGGCCCATTTTCGGCCACTCAGTTCCTCCAGCACATGCATCAGTTTTGTCGCAGAGACAGTAGTAGTTTTATTTGATTAAGTCCAGCATTTTCCTAGATTAGATGCAAGAGTGGTCTTCTGTGTGTGATAAGAACCACTCTTGCTGATTAATTCCAGTATCTTAGTGAAGTTAATAAATTTTTTTGCGAACAATTCCCTAAATTGAGGTCTCAATTCCCTAAAGACGAGAGCCTCTGCAACTCTTTTAAATAGTTAGTTTTTGGATATTGTAAAGGTCGGATTTTTTGAGGAAGGAATAGAAACACAATAGACTCGTTGGATCCGTTTTATGCATGGATTAAATCTCTCTACCTGATGAACATACTCTTGATGACAGTGTTTCGTTCAACTCTTCATGTATTTTCATTCTTATCTTGAATACAGTTTTTTATTTGTGCAACGTACATTTCATTTCCTTTCAGCTATTGTATGACTTATTTTTACTGATATGCAACCTATCAAATAGCTAATGCTTTGGTGAAGATTTGTTTTCTGCAACCTGTGGGAATTATCGTGTTTTGATACATGTTTGATGTCTTGAAATGATATTTTAAGTATTGAACTTCTTGCAGCAGATTATTCATTGAGTAGTTTGTTGTTTCCCTCTGTTTTCTATAATTTCACTAGTATGTCATTAATGTGCCATCAGCCAAGGAGGGACCTCATCCATATCATTCTACCAACCCAACCTTGTCTTTGTCTTGATAGAATAACCCTCGAACCAACCAACAAAAAGTTAAAAGAAGAAATCATTCTAAACTGATAGGTGGCCTAGCTTTGCCATTTAGCAGTCAAGTGCAGAGTTTAGGACCAACATCTTCTGGCGTTGTTGCCAGGGAACGGAGTGACAATATCTTTCCCTGGGAGAATGACAATTGATCAGCTTTGACCTTTGATGGTGAACAAAGATCAGACACAAACAGTCTTCCATCTTTCACCTGGCAACTTCAGTGAGTAAAATTTAAAGAAATACTGGCGCCCAGAAAGGGATTCAACATATCCAAATCTGAAAACAGCAAAGCCAAGAAGGTTGATTATAACCCTAAGAATAACACAATAGGCCCTGATCTATAAAGGAAACTAAGGAAATCCATTGTAGCTTAGAGATACGCTTCCCCCCTCAAGGGAAAAGCTTCACACCAAGAGAATACTTCAAACCATCATCACGAGCAGCTTGAATTTTCTAGCCCTCGGAATCATATTTCCAAAGGGGCTTAGACATCTCCTACTCTTGATTCCACTTCAGCATCCAGTCATGCATCCACTCCTGTATCTCCCATAAATTTGCAGATTCCTATTGTTCAAGCCATGGTCGTTAATAGGATGGATGTTATAATTGTTGCCAGATATGCACCCTTAGTGCTAGCTGTAGTTTTACATGCACTCCCAACCACAAATTACATGAAATATCTGCTAAGATATAATGGGGAAGGTGAAATAACTGATGAAGAACATCTGGTAGCCTTTTATAGTTTTGCAGACAACTTTAACATTGATTATTCAGATGTGTGGATGAGGTTGGTGCAGAGTTTGGATGGGGAGGTCGAAAAATGGTTCAGAAGTCTTCTTCCATCCTCTATTGCAGATATTGAGGCGTTAGACGAAGCTTTCATAAAGCAATGGGGAGATAGGAGAGATTATCTCTATTACATCACTGAATTTGGGGCTCTAAAGAGAAAGAATGGTGAATCTATTTCAGACTTCACCAAGAGATTCAATAAAATGTATGGTAGAATCCCAGATGAAATCAAACCAACTGAAGCCTCTGGCAAGATCACTTATGCTAATGCATTTGATGCAGAATTCTCCCTCCTCATGAGAAAGAGAATATCAACCACATTGTTATCCATGCAGGAAGCAGCCATTGAAGTTGAATCTAATATTTTGGCATCAGACAGATTAAAGATTAGATCTGATAAAGAGAAGAAAAAAAAGAGAGAGGATGCCCCTACCTCCTCTAACCTGGCTACATTTGATCCCCAACTTGAAGAGATGACTAAGACTTTGAAGGATCTTACTTCTGAGATAGCAAAGCTAAAATGGGAATCCAAACAGCCGAACAAAACTTTTCAAGGGGTTGGTAATAGAAATCAGAACCAATTCAAAAGGCCTAATGATGATCCTCAAGTAATGCAGAGAAAAAGGAGAAATGTTGATGATCAAAGGGTAGTGCCCCCTTTCCAAAACAATCAGATTGAGGAGATGATGCAGACAATGATGATGTGGACGATATTGTTGTGTTTTTCAATGAGACAGATTATTATACCAGTCACTTAACACAGCAAGAATATGAGGTAGCACAATTGTCAAATCAATTTGATGATCAGATAGGGGAAGAGGGAGTTATTCAAGGTCAACCCAAGAAGAAATATGATTTCAGGACGAGAAATGGAGCTTCCAAGGCCACCACCTCTTATCAAGGAAAACAAGCAGAAGCCCCTCTCAAGCCAAATCCAAATAAAGGTATGCCATCTAAAACTCAGTCATCTCCATTATCAAAACCTCTTGCCCTTGAAACAAAGGAAGTTGATAAGCCACCAACCTCTTTCAGCCTGGAACATGAGCTGAGAAAAATCAAGATTCTTGTCCCTTTGACAGAATTGTTAAAAAATGAACCTTTCAAGAAATTCATCATGAAAGTTCTGCAACCAACTCCTTCTAGTGTATCTTCCGATGTCATTAGTCTACAGGATGACAACCTAGCCATTATTGTGGGTCCACAAATTGAGGATGGATCTGATGCTTCTCCTCCTTTCTATATGTCTCTGAATGTCCATGATAAGATCCTGCACAATTGTCTTATGGACTTAGGAGCCTCTCACAATGTCATGCCCAAAGTTGTTATGGAAGAACTAGGTTTGGAGATTACCAAGCCTTACCAAGACCTGTATTCCTTTGATTCTAAGAAAGTAAAATGCCTGGGATTGATAAAGGATATGGTGGTTTCTCTAGCACAATTACCCATGAAGAGTGTAGTGATGGACATTGTGGTGGCCGACATCCCCCCAAAGTTTGGCATGCTCTTATCCAAAACTTGGGCTAAGAAGGTTGGAGGATCATTGCAAATGGACCTCACATATGCCACCATTCTTGTGTCTGGTGGTGAGCACAGGAGGCTATATAGAGAGGTAAGATTAGCCTACATAGTCAGTGATCATCGGAACCCAAGAAATCACCCCATTTATGTTGTTGAGGATGGGATGGGTTCGTCTGTTTTTCATTTAAATGATGATGACCCTGAAATATCAATTAGCCAACCTAGAGAACAGTCGATCACTGGTCAACAAAACAAGGTGTTGAAGATGTATTTCGATGTCTCTTCGTCAAGAGAAGGATATGGTCCAGGTATTCTCTTATAAGCTGGAGTTTGAGACTACTAACAATATAGCTAAATATGAAGCTCTGGTATTGGGATTGAGGGCTGCCAAAGACATGGCCATTGATTGTCTAGCAGTTTTTGGTGATTATGAGTTGGTCATCAATCAAATGAGGAATATCTATCAAACAAAGCAACAGAGGCTCAAGCAGTACAGGAACGAGGTATGGGATTTGATCGATAATTTATTTCTAGCATTTAACATTTCTTTCATTCCCAGAGAATAGAATCAGAAGGCTGATTCTCTGGCCTTAGCTGCCAGGACGTTCAAGCCTCCCATTGGCCCAAATATTAAACATCAGGTGGAAATCAAACATAGAACAGCCATACCAGACAACATAAAGCACTGGCAAGTCTTTAGTGATGATTTAGAGATGTAGAGATTTCTACACACCATTGATGAATTCTCCAATATCTCAATTGATCAAGAAAGTCAAGAAGATGAAAATGAGAAATTAGAAGATCAACAATCCTCTCATCTGCTAAAGATAGTGGTTGGTCATGATAGTGTGGAGCTGAAAACCAATCACATTCCGGGAGGACTAGTGCCATTGGAAAGATTGTTCGACATCAATGATGTTTACAAAGGAATTGACATGAAGAATCAAGAAGAGGAGGTAACAGAGTGCAACATTGGGACCACTGAGAATCCCAAGATCATCAAATTGTCCAAAGCATTGGTTGCAGAACAAAAAGGCAGGTATGTCAGTCTCATTAAAAAGTTTGTTGATACTTTTGCATGGTCCTATGAATATTTGAAGACATTTGACATTGACATCATCCAGCACAAGATCCCTCTAAAAGCTAGCTCCAAGCCATTCAGACAGAAGATTAGACAAATTAATCCCATGTTAATGTCCATAATTGAGAAAGAGATAAAAATAATGTTGGATGCGAAGATTATTGTACCATTGAGGTATTCAAACGGGGTGGCCAACTTAGTACATGTAAGGAAGAAGAGTGGAGAGATACGCTTATGTGTTGATTTCATAAATCTAAACAAGTGTTCTTTGAAGGACAATTACCCCCTCCCCAAGATGGATCATATTTTACAGAGGGTGGTAGGTGCACACAGAATTTCCTTGTTGGATGGATACTCTGGTTATAACCAGATAGCAGTTTGTGAGGAAGACAAAGAAAATACAACATTCACCACCCCATGGGGAACATTCATGTATGACAAGATTCCCTTTGGGATCATAAATGCAGGGGCCACTTTTCAGAGGGCCATGGACATAGCTTTTGTGGGGGAGAGACAAATTTATGGTCATATACCTAGATGACATTACCATTTTCTCCAAGTCGGATGAGGAACATTTGCAGCATTTGGAGCAGGTTTTCAAGAAATGCATGAGGTATGTCTTTTCTTTGTGAGGAAGACAAAGAAAAGACAGCATTCACCACCCCATGGGGAACATTCATGTATGACAAGATGCCCTTTGGGATCATGAATGCAGGGGCCACTTTTCAGAGGGCCATGGACATAGCTTTTGTGGGGGAGAGACAAATTTATGGTCATATACCTAGATGACATTACCATTTTCTCCAAGTTTGATGAGGAACATTTGCAGCATTTGGAGCAGGTTTTCAAGAAATGCATGAGGTATGGGATATCTCTCAATCCTAGTAAGTCTCACTTTGCCATGCCAGAAGGAAATCTCCTGGGCCACATCATATCAGCGGGAGGCATAAAAATTGATCCAAAGAGGGTTTGTGCCATTCAACAAATCGAGATCCCCAAAAACAAAAAGGTTGTCCAATCTTTTATTGGTAAGATAAACTTCCTCAGATGTTTTGTGCCAAATTTTGCTGAAATTTTGAAGCCTATTACTAACATGTTGAAGAAAGATGTTGTGATAAAATGGTCCTCGGAGGAAAAATCATATTTCCAAACAATCAAGCAGCTTTAGTCGAAGCACCTGTATTGGCCAGCCCTGACTATACCAAAAATTTCTTCATCTTTTCCTTTTCCTCAAAGGAAACAATTGTTGATGTACTGCTGCAGGAAAACGAGTAAGGGCATGAGCAGCCAATAGCCTTTTTCAAAAGAGCCCTCCGAGATGTTGAGCTCAAGTATGATATATTAGAGAAGAAGGCTTATGCATTGGTCAAATAACTCAAGGCCTTCAGTGTTTACATGCTACAGTCTAGCATAACGGCCTTTGTTCCTAACAGGAGCGTCAAAGAGATTCTGGTCCAGCCAGACAGCGAGGGAAAAAGAGGAAAATGGATTGTCAAGTTGTTGGGGTATGATTTGCACATAAAGCCCACCAAGCTGATCAAAGGGAAAGGACTGTCCAAATTGCTATCAGAATCAAACTGCAAGGTGCTAGAGTTGCATCAAATCTTCACCCAATCAGATGCACCCATCATACAGCCTGGACAAGACAACTTACAGGTATTTGAAAAATATTCCTCTTCACCTTGGTATAAAAACATCATCTATTTTCTACAACATTTTGAATGTCCACCAGATGTGAAGAAGACAAAGGCCAGGTCTCTCAAGTTGAAAGCCATCAAATTCTGCATTTCAAACCAGAGCTTGTATTGAAGGGATCCTGCTAGCATTCTGTTAAAATGCCTTGATGGAGATGAAGCTAAACAAGTCACAGCAGAAATGCACAGAGGAGTGTGTGGAGGGCACCAACATTGGAAGGCCACAATGCTCAAGATCTTGAGGGTAGGATACTACTGGCCCACCCTTTTCTCTAATGTGTTTTCCACTATTAGAGCCTACAATGAATGACAGATGTTTGCAGAGAAACAAAAGTTACTATCACTGCCCCTGAAACCTATCAAAGCCAGTAGTCTGTTTCAACAATGGGAATTATACTTCATAGAAGAAATAAATCCACCCTCTAGTGGACAACACAAGTGGATCCTCACTGCCATCGACTACTTCACCAAATGGATTGAGGTTGTGCCCACCAGGAATGCCACTGACAAGGTAATCATGAATTTCCTGGAAACTAATACTTTTGCCAAATTTGGTTGCCCCAGTAAGCTTGTAACAGACAATGCCCAAGCATTCAAGTCCAAAGCCATGATTGACTTCTATGGTAGTCACAACATTTCCTTGACACATTCCACACCCTATTACCCTCAGGGAAATGGCCTAGAAGAATCATCAAACAAGACTCTCATCAGGATCATTAAAAAGTTGTTGAATGAAAGAAAGAAATCCTGGGACTCTAAACTCAAATATGCCTTATGGGCTAGCAGAATCGGCACTAAGAAGTCTCTAGGAACCTCACCATTCTAGTTGGTTTATGGCATAGACGTTGTTTTTCCTACTCAGCTCAGTATATCAGTCCTGAAATTCTTGCAGGAGGATATTGAGGACCCCAATGACATCCAACGGAGGATCTTCCGGATTATAGAAGTTCAGCAGAGAAGGGAGGCACTTGATCAAAGAACAGAGGCATACCAGAGCAAGATCAAATCGGCCTTTGATAAGAAAACCAAGAAGGAGATTTTTCAGGAAGGTAACCTGGTTTTGAGGTGGGATGCCAGAAGGGATGACAAGTCCAAGCACGGTAAATTCGACAACCTTTGAATTGGCCCTTTTAAGGTGATTGAAGTTCTGGACAACAACATGTTCATCCTGCATAGTCTAGATGATACAGATATATTTGGAGGCCCAGTAAATGGGTGCTTCCTGAAACACTATTTTGTTTGAGGATGGGGGAAGGTCCCTCTTGTACCATAGACGCTTTCCTTTTATTGTTGTTTTGATTAGTTAGTTGTGTGTGAATAAAGACTCCATAGCCCAACAAGGCACTAGGGTGTAGTTTCAGTTTTTTTATTTAATAAAATGCATGGCTGAGGGACAGTAGAAGATATGCAGGGCTGACAGACAGAAACGAGGGTAAGTGATGAAAGGTAAGAGCAGTTATCTAATCTCAAGGCATCGATCTACAGTTCTTAGCACCTCACAGGGACAAGCTATCCCCAGTTGGAGCCAATGTTGTAACCTAGGTCTGCATCCCCTGCCTCTTCTCTTTTTCCCTATGCCTTCATCAAATTTTCCTCTTCTGGTTGGTTAAGTCATTTTCCCATTACTTAGTGACTTGGTTCTTATTCGTTTCTTCCTGATTTCAATCTTTGCGCATTTCTATTCTGTTTTTCTTGAAAGGATGAAATATATGTTGGATTTGGTTCGAATTAGTTGTCATCATATTTTCCATTGATCCAGCTCACCACAGGTCGACCAAGCCTTTTTATATACGTAGGAAACGTCCGTGGAAAAACGCAGCCATTCAGAATTATCATTTTTGGGCCAGGATTGCTGAAATGAACAGGGAAATTTTCAATGGTAAATATCCACCAAGCAAATCATATCAATGGTTGTCATCCATGCGGGGGTGCAAAATTGTGCGGAGTTTAACACCAAGAGTCATCAGAAGTCTCGAACCCCCGAAGTATTTAACACGGCTTAAGCTCGGGTTAATTAGTGATAAGCATTGGCTAATCACTTCGACGATTTTCTTTCAAGAGATTGGCACACTTCACATCCACGAATTCCCGAATACCCAAAGCTCGAACTCCTGGAGACCCGAAGAGAATATGGGTCGCTCATCTATCAAGACACGCATCGAAGTCCCAAAGAACCGAAGAGTCAAAGTGTTGAAGAGCTTAAATCCCGAAGTCCCGAATCAAATCTAGACCGTTCATTGATCATGACACGCGGCGACATATCATTTACTTCGGTGATTTTCACTTCGGTAGTTTTCCAAGCACAAACATTTGAAACTCTCGAAGCCCGAAGTGTCGAAAACCCGAAACAAATCAGGACCATACATCAACAAAGACACGTGGAAGCAGATGGTCCACTTCGGGAGTTTTCCTCCAAGAGATCTTCACGCTTCACATTTGAAACTCTCGAAGCCCGAATTTCCGAAGAGAATCTAGATCGTTCATCCATCATGGCACGTGGTGACAGATCAGTCACTTCGGAGATTTTCCTCCAGGAGATGTTTCATGTTTCACATTCAAAACACCCGAACACCGAAATTCCGAAGTGAATCTGGACCATTGATCCCAAATCAACAAAAACCATCAATCCTCGCAGCAGGTAAATGTCACGCAGATCTTGGATCGTAATCAGATCGACAGCTATAGTTCATTGCGGGGACATAAACTGCTCGAGCGTTAATTTTCCTAAGCAGTCCCGCAATTGGAATCATGGTATTTTTGGAACGGTACATGGCAGCTTGTGGTGGATTGCGGGCCCAAAGGCGGTCTGAATCCAAACCACCCTCAACAGCTCCTGCAATCACGTGCTTGAATGACATCAGATCATCGCATCACCTCCACTCATCCACTCACTACTCTTTCTCCTCTCAGCACCCGACACTTATCCTCCGTTAACCCCCACGCTAATCTCCATCGGCGGTGGCCCACCTCTCCAGATCAACGGTCCTTATCGCAACTCAGACCCCCCCGACCATTCTACCTTTAATGGTGGGGGGCGGGTCCGAGTAAGTAGTTTTCCCACCGCAGGCCCTACCTAACGTGGCGGCTCCACAAGAACTCGGACCCCCCCCCTCTCTAATCCACTT